>JABJVR010000033.1:3812918-3825858 GCA_025773905.1 Chitala chitala | reverse complement strand
GTGTGTGTGTGTGTGTGTGTGTGTGTGTGTGTGTGTGTGTGTGTGTGTGTGTGTGTGTGTGTGTGTGTAACAAAGAGAAGGAGAAAGAAACACCAACAGATGTACCAGAAAGTGAAATTACTCCAAGTCCCTGAGTTTTCACACTGACTATTCAGTATTAGACAACATGACCAAAACACTAAGAGACAGCTGAATGGAAAAGCACAATCCATGTTTCAGTTCAAATTCCAACTGGTTAAACTTTCTGTTTTACCATCAGCTGACTGGTGTACTGCTGTCAGTAGTAACGTGTCACCCCGACACAGGGGTGACCCAGGTACCTGAGAAGAGAGGTAGGGTGAGTTGGGGGTACATCCTGGCCAGCTGGCTGGACAGCTGGGACAGGGACAGGCTGTAGAGGGGGGGCAGAGGTCCATGGGGGCTGTAGAGCACACTGTTGGACCGCTGCTCCATTATGCGCTTTGAGTACACAGACAACTTTGCCTCCAGGATCTGCAACGCACCACCCATGGGAGATGGAAACAGAATGAGGACCACAGAATTTCCAGGTTAAGTGAGGTCAAGCGTCAGGTTTAGATTTTAATCACAATTAGTTGCAAAGGACTTATTTAACTTTTCCTTGTTTGAACACTTCGCACAAACCTTTCAAACTTATACCATCAAATATAGCCAACATATGGAAGACCTGCAGACAATGTGAGGCATTACAACCTCTACACTCAACCAAGGACAGACCCCCGTCTCACAAACCTGCATCAGCTGCATGGAGATCTCATAGATTTCTCTGTTGGTGTCTGATGCTTTAAAAAGCACCAAGTTCAGAAGGGTCACTATGTCACAGGGGTAGTTTCTGCAAAAACAAAACAAACTTTAACATATTATATACCACCCAAGCATAAAACACCCAATATATGTCATGTTATTGATTTGTAACTGCTTTCACCGTGCAGTAAACCATTTTGCTGTTGACCTTTCATTGAACTTAAGCATGTGGTACATTGTTACACCATTGACTTGTAACTGCACTTAAGCATGCTGTGTCATTGTTATTCGTTATAAAAAATCTTTCAGCGCATTGTTGCAGTTTCCCAGAAAGAGACTCACTGTTATGTGAGTCGTGAGGGTGTGCATAGCTGGGTTTGCATGCATCAGTTAGAGTGGACAGATGTTCAAAATGGACACCTCCCTTGTTTGTGCTGGAGAAAAGGTCAGAGCCTCACCTGCTGCCACAGACCGTGGCGATGGCCTTGAAGCAGCCTGAGGCCAGCTGGTAGGAGCCCGTGAAGCAGCGGTCCACAGCCCAGTTAAAGAGGTTCACCTGGTCTGGGTTGAGCTCCAGAAGCAGGACCACCACCTCACAGCCCAGCCGGTGGACCTGTATCACATGACCAGGAAACAGGGAAGCAAAGTTCTGTGAGTACTTCAGAACAAGGAAATATCATCAATTAAAACTGTATGTGCAGCCACACATACCCGGAGGTCAGGGCAGGCCAGGATGTTGTCCAGCCACTTGTAGAGGTACCCATCTGGAGAGAGGCCCACATTGTCAAACACCGGCCCACAGCAGAGCACAGCCGACATTGCCTGGGGAGAAACAGTGCAGACACGTGTGCTCACCCTCACTCACCAAGCACAGAAACATTGATATGCAGACACATAGAAAGGTTCATAGGTCACATGTGAACACAGACAAAAGCATGCATGATCACACAGAAACTGCAGGGCGTGCACAAGTATAGAAACATATGCAGCTATGAGATGCAACTACATATTGTGTCCTGGTGGCTCAACGGGTAGACCATCAGGCAGGGATGTAGAAGTCTCCCAGTTTGAATCCCAGCCCAGCCACCAGGTGTATCCTTGAGCAAGGCACTCAAAACGCTAGCTCCCCGGGCACCACATGTGGCTGGCCACTGCTCCCCCCAAAGGATGGGTTAAATTCAGAAAAGTAATTTCCCTGTGGGATTAATAAAGTTCTATAAAATTTAATTCATTAAAAAATTTAATTAAGAATATTGCATACACCCTATATAGCCTAAAATACTCATATCCTGTGTGTGTGTGTGCGTGAGACTAAGACACAGATGATGCCACTGCAAAGCTTTGTTTAGTTGATGCAAGGTTCTGTCCGAGGTGAAGTGTCAGATGTTCTGGGACAGCGGGACCTCGAGGCAGGTGACAGATGGAGAAGCAGCCTACCTTCAGTGCACAGTACTGATACCGAGTGATCTGGTGGTTACGGTCGCTATAGCGATCGAGTGGGGTGAACATGACGCTGAATGGCCCCGCCCACTGGGAGAAGAGGATGAAGAGGTGATGACGAAGGCTCGGCTGGGGGAAGAGGAAGCGTCGGTGTTGAACTGTGGGAAAGCGGGTAGGGGAGGGGAGGAAAGGTGTATCACCAATAAGACACAGACCTGCAAACAGTGAAATCTAACATACCCTGATACACAGCTCCTAAATCCTGCCTAGCGATGGTGCATTGGCTTTAGTCTCATCTTCAGTAAAACAGTAGGAGTCTCACAGGATCAGACACTGGACTGTAACTGCTTTTCCTTTGTCAGAAATGCATCAGCGTGACACTTCAGCAGAGATCTGAACGAGCTGATTTGTAATTAGCATGTCCCCCTCTGACCATTAACTGAGTGTCTGCGTTTGTGTCTTGAAGTTCCTGTAAATGAGCTTGTCACGGAGGCTCGGTGTGGCTCACATGACTGATTTTACCACACAGCCCGCCCTTCCACATGATGAAAAACAAGGATTAAAATAAAATAAAAAAACATTTTTTTTTATTTTTTTTAACAAAAACAGCTCCAAACTTCCTTCCTAAGTACAAACTAATCAGAGAGAGAACAGCGAGAAGTCCAGTGACGTTTTCATCCGTCTCAAAGAAAGGCTGGGTTGGTTGGATGCTTGTCAGAGGGCACAGATGGAGGTGCCAGTCTGCAGACACATGGTGGAGCTCTGCTAGCTACCTGGCACACACTGGATGAGGTTGGCCACCATGCCACTGAAGTGGGCCCGGATGTCTTTGAAGATCTCCAGGTCCTTGTCATTCTCAGCCTCCAGCAGCATGCGTGTGAGGTCTACGTACTCAAGGAAGAGGGCACCCAAAGCCAGGGTATCCCGCTCCAGTGCCCCGCTGGTGCTGCCCCAGGATCAGAGCGAGAGAGGAGGGAAAGGGGTGAGTTAAAGATAGGATTCAGAGGAGGGGAGATGATATGAGACAGGGAGGAGGACATTTAGCCAGGCACCCGTTAATTTAATTTAGTTTTATTGATTGGTCTTAATTATTAATAACTATGTACTATTCATGTACTGAAAATAAGCATATAATTTCAGTGAAGTATGTTGAGTTGAAAGCGGACAGTCAATGGTAAAACACAGCCACACTGGCAGCCAAAAGGCACCTGCGATTCCACACACTCAGAGGAATGTCCACTGTCGTGCATGTACAGGTGTGTACACCTATGTAGGGACACACCTGCCCCTACCTGTCACTGATGACTCCGGAATCAGCCAGCAGCTCAAAGATGCGCAGGAGCTGCAGTCGCAGTAGGTCCCTGCGTTCTCTCCGCTTCTTATTCTGGCAAACAGTGAACAGCAGAACTTGCATATGGGGGTCTGATCCTGCTCCAAACTGCACATTTCAACATGCTGAGAATAGTACTGTCACCTTCTGTACCTGTCATACCCTGCTATCCTCTAGATGTCGCCATTTCCCCTGTTTTCTGTTTTTCTCTACCCTTCAGTTCCCCATGTGAGAATTTTAATTCAGTCAGTGTCATCAGCTGTCTTTCGTTTTCTGCTCTCCCCTACATATATCTCCTTTGTATGTGTATGAGTAGTGTAGTGCAGTGTAGTGTGTACATCTGTTACCTCGTCTTTGTTTGCTGATGACCTTTTGTTATTTTTGCTCTTTGCCCCATGTGTTGAATCCCTCCATCTGAATAAGCCCTTCTGCAATTAGACTCAGCCTTCACCTGCGTTCCTACATACCACTACAGGTACCACAGTGTTAGCACAGCAATTACAATCAGAAAAAGATGTATGGGTGTACTGGTCTACAGGTGTTCAGGAGATGTTTACAGAGGCCCCTGATCACTGACCATGGGTGCTTCTAGAAGGGCAAAATGCCCCTATGATAAACTTGGCCCTTCTTGTGGCCCCCCCCTAAATTATTAAATATTTAATTGTGATTTACAAGTGATCACAAGGTGGGAAAGTGAGCATGACTAAAAATTAAATCCAATCTATACGCAGAATCCTAAAGGTGTCATCACATCGTTTATTTAAAATATAATGGAAACTAAATAAAATGCTGAATAATTTCAGCATGTTTGTGTTTTGCCTCTTAATGTCTGTAATGTAAATAAAATGCCATAATGTTTGAAAAATAAGGGTGAATGTAACTGATTCTTCCAACAAAATAACTATTCTTAGTCACACCCTCCCATGAGCTAATTAGTGTAGAAGTCCCCAGTCACTGATGTTCAGTCGTCCTCTCTGTAGAAGGACACCCTACCTCTGGTCTCCTTTCCAGTGCTTCCTTCATTAATGGGTGGAGCTCTTCCACCAGTTCCCTGCACAGAGACATGACACAGTCACGACGGGCACGCGACACAGTCCAGATGAGTGCCAGTTGTTCAGTGTTAACACTGGACTGGGCACTCAAATATCACCCTCCTCAAATACTGAACTGTACAAGTAAATTGTTAATTAAACTGGGGAGGAACTCAAAGGGAAATAAGGACCTCTCCAAATAAAACAATGGAAATCCACCCCTCGGAAATCCACTTTAAATCTTCACAAATGCTAGATTGATAATGTTTTCAGAGATAATTATGATGCAGACAAAACAAAACCCTTTCATGTCTCGGCCACTAAGGGGTTTAACTCACTGGTTCCTTGTAAACAGCTTGTTTTTGTAACCCATTAATGGGATCTCAGGGCACTTTTTCCTCAAAACATCAATGATAACACAGTGTTTGAAGTTTGAAGTGAGCCCAGTACCTACCGTACCAACAGTTCTATGTTGGCTTGTGGGGTACATTGACTTCTTAACGATCTGGATTCTGACTGAAAGGGTAACATGCCACCAAGACAAGCAACTCTACTTATAACTTTTGCACCAACGACACACTTGTGGCCCCGTTACGAGAAGAACACTGCACATGTGGAACTGGTGTATGTGTGACCAAGCAGAGTCCTATTGGTGCACTGCTGGGAAACTGAAACCACTTTAATTGTGATGACTGCCAAGAGCCCTCAGAGGAAGGGAGGGTATAAATCAGCTCGGGTATCTCAGCTAAACACTGTACTGGTATGCTTAACAGCAAGGTTTAAGTGAGGTGGTCATTCCCTGCTCTAAGAGACAACAGATAATGGTGTTGACTCTGCCTGTGCTCCAATATATGCACATGGATTACTAAGGTTCTATCAGCAACTGCAAAACATCTCGCTTCATCTCATTTTCCAACTGCATATCCTCTACAGGATCACGGGTGACCTGAAGCCTCTTCTAGGCAACAGAAGGCCCAAGGCAGGGTACACTCCGAACAGGGAGCCAACCCTTCACAAGGTGCACACACACATACACACACACGTTGTAACAAATTAGAGACCACGCTGAGCAGAAACGAACGAGGACGCTGGTTTCTGATGTACGTCACTCTGCATGCTTGCAACAGGAGTTGAGGAGGATGGTACCTGAAGACCAGGGAGTTGGTCCGCCCAAAGCCCAGTACCAGAGACTCCGTGACATCGATGCTCTCTGCCCTCATCAGGGGAACGAGCTGTTTGAGGAGCCAGGCCACTGACGGCGTCCCCATCACCTGAGGAGTCATATAACATGGGAGACATGCTATAACCTACACTCCACATGTACTGTAATGCACATTTACTATGGTTTACTCTGCACTTGTGTAAGTGTACGCAGTATGTAGACTCCTGCATTTCACAAATCAACACATGGTACGTTTTTGAGTTTGTGTTTAAAGTGAAACATATGCTTTATAAATTAGGTCGGTTATGAGTGCCCTCGTCATGTTGATGACACTCATTGCTGGCACTCTGTCACTGTTTCAGGGGACCACACCAAGGCAGACCTTGTTGTCGTAGCTGATGCTGCCATCAGGTGTGGTGGCCATGATCTCAGGTGTCGATGCACGCAGGTGTCCTGAGCTCATGATGCTGGGCTTGGCCACCCCCAGGCACAGGATTAGGTAGTTCCGCCACAGGCTGATGTAGGCATCGCTGACACTGCCAGCTGTGCTTGCCCGTTTGGCATTCATGGGATTACTGGTCAGAAGAGTGTGTGGACAGGTCAGTCAGAGCACCAGGAGAATTGACCACACAACTGGAGAGCTTTCATTAGCTACTGAAGCCTGTTAGGTGTGGCACCTCCACTGTAACATGAGTATAAACCTAAAATAAAAGTATTGTCTGTCACACAGGACAGAGAACAAGATCCGTGTGGTCCAAAATAATTTGATATCGAAAAAAAATGTTAACAAAAGAAAACAACACTTTTCTTCTTACTAGTTACATTTGTTCACAGCAACTGAAAATTACTTTAACAGTAGAACCCAAAAGTTTTACTTTAACTACTGACTCGAAGGTACAAGAGCAATACCCTTGAACCAGAAACCATCCGTGCCTTTTTTTAGAGTGCTGATACTTACTTGGGGTCCACCAGGGGCATGAGCAGCTGCAAGCGAGTGAAGGCGTAGGGCCAGGCGTAGCCGAGGGCAGCGGGGCAGTGCCGCGACAGGTTCTCCTGGCGCAGGAAGCTGTAGAGGCACAGCACCCAGGGGTCCTTCACCGACTGGGCGAAAATCCACACGTGGGACGGGCTGCGTACGTCATAGGGGCTGCTGACCAGCACTGCGTTCCACTCCACCAGCCACTGGAGGTCCACATGCTGGCCCAGTGGCTGGCTGGCCTGCGGGGCAAGGTGAACATGGGGGGAGATGGGGGGAGTAGGGTGAGTGAGCAGTGTCCAGAGTTAAACGTGCTCACAGACCTCCTTCTCATTAAGTGACAAGACAAATGTTAATCTGTGTCCCACAGGCCCACCCACTGCCCAACTTACAGAGCCCCACCCAGAGCCCCGCCCACAGGCCCACCCACTGCTCCACTAACAGGCTGTATCCAGAGCTCTGCCCATGGGCCCACCCACTGCTCCACTAACAGGCTGTATCCAGAGCCCCGCCCACAGGCCCACCCACAGCTCCATTAATAGGCTGTATCCAGAGCCCCGCCCACAGGCCCACCCACAGCTCCACTAACAGGCTATACCCAGAGCCCTGCCCACAGGCCCACCCACTGCTCCACTAACAGGCTGTACCCAGAGTACTGCTCCACACTGCCAGCTCCAGCCTTCAACCATGTAAAAACCAGGCTGCATCTCACCGAGTCAGATGCTGCAACATGCACAAAGCTCTCCAAAACAGCTGAGCTCAGCTGGTCCATCACGTCCAGGACAGGCTTATCATCGTCCTGTGTGGAGCCAATACAACATTAATACTGTGATCTTCTGTATGTGTTAGAAATAACGTTATCATTGTGCACACTGCATACTTACTATGGCATAAAGTGTACAGACGCACAGCACAGTAAGAATAAAGCTGCCCATTCACAACATTATTATTATTTTTTCCATTTTGGGACCTGCCTGATGCTTGTGTCCAAAGCAACATAATTATAATCTTCCTATTCACATAACTGCTTACAGTATTTCAAAGGAGCAATTAAAATTAAAAAGTACTACAACAGCGGTCTCTTTAATGTAAGCCAGCATTAAGGTACATGAACCTTTGCCCCAGGAAGCAGTACACCCCCTTCCCAAATTCATCTTACTTCGGCCTGCCCAATGACAGCAAACAGGCAGCGCACTTCACGGAGGACAGCCACGGCCAGCTTGCGGATGCTCGTCCGGCAGGAGCAGAGCAGCACCAGGGCCAGGCCTTCCACAGCGTGAAGCACGGCACCATGGGGGCCACGCTCAGAGGTGGGACGGTGCTGGAACGGGGGAGGAAGATTTACTGAGCATGTACGCAAAGCTAATCTTGTTAGCCTGGGGCTGTCCACATCACTAAAACCACTACAGTCAAGAATTATGCTAGTTTACAGTCTACAGATTTAAACTGATAATGTTACGGCAACAAACTCATTAAAACTTTGTTCACTTTATATTAAACTCATTGTGGATGCAGGCGGTATAAAATTACCAGACATGGTTCTGATTTCCTGATTACAGTGTGATTCTGTTGCAAAAATTATAAAGCACAAAATCTGTATATTTGGGTTTTCTGCACTTGAATCTATATCACCTTACAAGCTCAAACATAAAACTGATCAATTTAGTTCTGTACTTCAGGGTTTTTTTTTTTACTTTACCAGACACCATGTTAGGAGGATTTAAATCGGACATTGTCCAACCAAATGAAGGCTGAGTCACAGCTACGTGAAGGCTGAGCAGAGGGTTGGTCAGCACGCACCTCAGCACTGCGCGGCTTGCCGGGAGTCTGCATGGCCAGTCTCCACTGTGCCAGGAGCTGAAGCAGCAGCTTGAGGCTGGAGGCCAGGAGGCCGTGGTGCGTGTCATGCACCTCGCGCAGCAGGAAGCCCGTGAAGCCAAACAGGACGTCCTCACGCCACTCCGGCACATCCAGCAGCAGGCTCTGCAGGGAGTTCTGGGCAATCAACCGCAGCTCGTCGTCCATGTGGATGGTTAGCCTGGGGGTCGAGGGTGCATACAGACACACGGTGGACACGCACAAACAACAGCACACAATAAAACAACAGCATTGTCTGTGCAGAAAACCCACACTGACAGCAAGACGGGATACACACACATGCTGACTTCCAGAGAAAGAGATTGAACAAATGGCTATTTGACTTGTGGGATAGAGGACAGAACTTCTGTAGGTCGTCTGTATGTTACACACCTCTATTTTGACTACACCTACTTTCCTTACTCACTGTATGGCCCTTTCACAGGCTTGTAGGGGGGGACACAGGACACTCATTCACTGCTAGTCAAGCTTGAACTGTGACATGTAATTACCTAAATACCCTGGTCAGGTTACGCACTATCAGAGTGGACTGCTGAGTTTAGCAGGGATTGTTTTGTATAGTAAAAAAAGGGGTCAAATTGCACCGTAACAACATGGCCTGAGGCGAGGTGATGTCATGGACTGGAGTGTGTGATGTCATCTAGGGAGTTAAGTGATGTCAGCCAGTGACATTGAAGGATGATATAGGGGATGGACATGGTGAGGAAGACATTCTATAGAGATGAAAGTTGGACTGTGTTGGAAAGGGAGGATCACACTGACCGAGACAGGAGGTCAATGAGCTCCAGCTTCGTCATGCCCTCCGGCAGGATGCGTGGGATTGCAGCAACACACGTCCTGAACAGGTCAATCTTTGGCTTCCTCTCACCGCTGTCAGAAGGGCGACACAAGGGGAGACAGCAAGAGGTGAAGGGGACCAACCGTGAAGCAAGGTCTAATGTCAGCTATGACAACATTGGGCTGACTCTCTGTAGGAGCTGTGGTCCAAACAGGACAAACACAGAGAGAGCAGCCTGGGCCTGGGCCCGGGCCTTGGCTCGGCTGTTGAAGAAACCACAGAGAAAAAGCAGCAGGTGAGACCTACGTGATCATGTCCTCTGGCTCCTTGTTCAGCATCTGAACGTTGGTCAGCATCATGCACCTGCCCACCTCCTTGTCCAGGTGTCTCAGGATGCTGTCGAGGGCCTTGCGCACTTGTGAGTAGTACAGAGCCATGCCTGCACGGCAACCAGGCAAGGAAAGGGTCAAAGGTTAAGCTGCTGCTTGGCAACATGGTCTCTGTCACTGAGTCAGCCAGGGATATTGGCTCACTCCTGGCTTTAAATGTCACAAAGCACACCACAGCTGACATTTGGCAGCCTGCACTGGGTGGATGTTACGCTTCAAAGGATATATCGGGATGTGTGTTTTCGGCTTGTACTGACACTTGTATAACTGGTGTATTCACCTGTCATTGGTGCTTTCAGATATCTTTTTCTGTAAGATCACAGTGGCTTGTGAGATGCGACCTGCTGTTGGCTATGTGGGTCAGAAGGCCCAGGACTTACCAATGAGTTTGGCCTGCTCCTCGGTTAGGGTCTTGCTGAGGTACGTCTTCTTCTTCTTCAGTGTGTTGCCCGAAGGCAGGGTGGCACACGTGTTGGGCATGGGCGGCTCTCCGTCTTTCTGCTGCAGACTGTCTGCGATCACCAGGAAGGCCCTCAGGCCGATGTTCATCCTCTGTGGGTGCAGGGTCCCATCACGACCGTCCCATGTGGCTCTCAGTAACCCACATTCTTACCAATACGAGCACACTCATTAACCTACATTCACATGGGCTGCTATTGCACTTGTTAAGGTCGTTACAATAACGGTTCTCATTAACTGTGGTTCTTGTTGCGACTACATTGACATGGTCCTTAATCGTCCTCTTGCTTATAGTTACAGACATTACTAGTACACTGTTTTAAAATGTCCAAATTGTCTTAACACACTTTTTTTTTTACATAAATGGTAATCCAGTGCACATTTGCTTAGCTACCATTCATCTTATTATTAGCAGCTGAGTGGCGCTGTGCCATCTAACTGCTTATGCCAAAACAGAAGCAGAGCTCTTTTCTCTGCCTTTGGGCGTGTGGTTATCAGAGTCGCTCACGTTATATCAGCCTCACTTCCTGTTTACTCCTGGGGTGATCAAATCGCCAAAGAATGACAGATATGTCTGCTGCAATGACAATAGCAGACTGTGGTGTCATGCTTTAAATGTGTCTGATTGAAGTGGCAGGAAAACAAACAGACATCTCATTCTTTCATATAATAGCAGTCTTTAACTCAAAAGCACAGCAGTTAACAGAGCAATTATCTTTAAAGTAAAACAATAACTTAAGAATTAATAATCTTAAATTATAAATGTAGAGAAAGACAGAGTGCTACCTTCAAACCACTGTGTACCCAAACACATAAATAGACACATTAATAGTGTGAAATATATGATCTCTGGATACAACACAGATAATTTCAAACTGACTGTGAAATTTGAGTTACCTCTGGATTAAGACTGAAAGCCTTTGCAGGTTTGCCAACGGATAGGAGGTCAAAAATGATCTCTTTCATTGCAAAGTCAAGTCTTTCCTGTGTGAAAAAACAAAATACCCACATATTTTTCCATGAGTCAGTACTGATTCAAGGTCTGAATGAAATGCACCAGATGGTGTTTAGCAGTGCCTGTTGCTATAACTCTTTTGTAAATACACTGGGAAAAAACATTTTAATTTTACAGGCTTGTGGAGCTAAATATTTGTGTATGTCTAAGGATCCTCCGTCTTCTTTCTCCAGAAAATGCAGCAGTCTACATTGAGCACGTTACCCATGTGGTTTATGTGTTTAGCATGTAACAGTATACTGTGGTTGCACTTGAGAAAGTTACAGCGTTAAGTGTGTGTGATGGTTATGTGTTAAGATAAGTATAATGTGTTCAGTGGGAATGAAGGGTTACATACTGAGTTTGGATAAGAGCTGCGTGTTGAGTGTGTGAGAGTATGACTGTTGTGTAATGGTCAGGAGTGTGTGTTAAGTTAGTGTTCTCCTTAATAAGTGAGGTCCACCCTGTCGTGTGGTCTACACATGCACAGATGTCCCTGAACCAGGATGTTCCCCTACTGCACACCTGGGCGATGAACTGGATGATCTTGACAAAGATGTTGAGGGGCATGTCACGGGGTACCACTCCTCGGGGGCCCTTGGGAAAAAGCGTGGTCACGATGGAGGCGAGGCGGCTGTGGCGGGCGGGGAGAGGATGGAGAGCGGTCCTCAGGTAAGGCGTGGGACGTTTGTGGCAGGACCCCCCCGTCCCACCCAATTCCTACAGTCACATTACTGACCTCTGTGTCGCTGTGTTGCTCTCGCACTTTATCCTGATCATATAAACCCACAGGACACGGTAGAGAGACTCCAAGGCAACACGCGCCATCTTTGGGTCTTTGTTCTACCATGGAAAACTGATGTTATTCATCCATCTGTAATTTCTTACTCCAATGTGTCCCTTCAGTTATTCCATTAAACGCAGGTGTTTTCTTATGAGCTTTATGACTGCTGTCATTTTAAAATGTAGCAGGAAATGTTTTTTTACAGCTGGGTCAAAAAAATAAAGCCTTTAAGATGATTAACAAAATCCATGTCCAGTGGAGCTAAAAAGGGTACATATGTGAACGAGCAGAAACAGAGGCCACCAGCTCAGTGTTCTCGCCATAAACTCTGGTGACACCAGTGTCAAGGGCCAAACTCCACACCAGCCCCCACCCACACTAAATTCTTCTGCATGTTCAATACGAACATCTATCTATTACCAGGACAGAAGATGGACCCCTCCAAAGGGGTCACCGCACGACTTGTCAGGACGGGTACCTTGAGGTTGGACAAGCAGTTGTTGAGGAAAACATGCCATCGACTGAGGAAGACCTGCTTCTGACTGACGCATAGCAGACATGTGACCAGCGGGTACAAAGCCTGGGGGGGGGAAATCGGTGTTTCCTTCATTCACAGTTACCAGGTACCATCACCTGTAGCACTGTTGCTGACATGTATTCAGATTTTCTTGTAGGGTAACATGAACTGACATTAAAAACTAAGCCACAGCATTGTAAATACAGTAGTAAAAATATAATAATTCAAAATACAAATACAGCTACTTAAAAATGAAATTTCTTTTAGTTTGGTATGAGTAATTGATCGAGGGTCCTGTTTAAACTGGGTCACACTTCACAACATCAACAGGCTTACAAAAGTCGACAAGACTGAGGTGTAATCAGTCTGAGGTAACCACTCCTTACACACACACACACACACACACACACACACACACACACACACACACACACACACAC
>JABJVR010000033.1:3761493-3790189 GCA_025773905.1 Chitala chitala | reverse complement strand
TATATATATATATATATATATAATTTTTTTGCATGAAATCATGCTATGCTGGTTTATATATATATATATATATAAACCAGCACAGCATGATTTTATGCATAAACATACAAAACTTCGTACATTATCAAAAAATAAGTCACAAATGAATTCAGCTACAGAAAGTAAAGACACCTTTACCTGTAGCTGTAGGTAATGACAGGTGAACGAATGCTATGAGTACAGATATGTCCAAACGGATGAGGAGGAAAGGTCCAAAGGGTAGCATCGTCTTTGCTCCTTTTCGGATCTTCACAGAATGTTTCCTGGCTCAAGGTCCGGAGACAGCTGCAATTCTTCAAAAGCCGGACATCCAGGCTGGGGAGCTCGCTGCGGTATTATAACGGCTTATTCTCACAAGACGACACAGAAAGGGCTGTAGTTCAAAACCCGGAGCTTTACGACCGGTTACAAACAACACGGGTTCTGTAAATTAATGTCCGGCGTAAATTAATGTCCGGCGTGAGTTAAGGTCGTGGCAGCATGATGTAAATTAATCACTGAGCCGATCTGCCTCCCTTAACTGCGCGGATGGCTGCTGGAGAACGGTGCCAGTGTGGAGTCTCGGCACACGAGAGCCGTCCCACGGAAAGGTACTGCGCTGGTGACAGTGTGTGAGAGTGTGTAAGGGTGTAAAGGTCTGGCCCAGATTAAACATTGGTGTGCACTGAGCAGTGTTTTGCTGCACCTTTGGAATATTTCGAGTTGGGACGCAAAGACAGCAGAAAGTATCGTAATAGCTGTACTGCTCTTGTTTGTTGTTCAGTTGTTTTGTACCTGTTACGGTGTGAGGGGGGCGCTGCGGGGTTTTGGGGGGTTATGAGTTCGTGTAAGAGTGGAGGAGTTTTAGAAAAAGAGAGAGAGGAGTGGGCGATCGGAGAGGAGCGGGACTCGGTTCCATAGTTCTGTGCATCAATCGCGTTTTGTAAAGTGTCCAGCGTGAGGTCCGGCTGTGACAGCAGTGCGCGTTAATGTTCAGTAATTTGTAAATAAAGCACGTTAAGAGTCCGAGGCGCCTGATTATTTCCCTGCGAGTCCGGGGCATTACAGTATTTAGTTTTTACGGTAGTTAATACATTATAATATAGTAATAGTGTAACGGCGCTGGCTAGCCATGACAGGCGCGGAAGTGCGATTGCCAAACTCTTTATTTAACGTGTGCTGACAAGGACATTTGGGGCAGATTGCAAAGAGGAACAATCACCCACACCAGGGATTTGGGGCAAAGAGTCTACACTCATACGCCCAAACACACTCAGGGTGGAACACAACTAAATTACAGGGGCTGCCGACCATTGGTCGCGGCACCGATGTTACGATACTAAATAGTATTTAATAGTATCTTGTTCATACATTGGTGTGTATATGCGTACAGAGGAGCACAAACATAAGACGAGTGAAAATGTTTGTAACAAGATTTTGTCGTTTGTCTTTTAAACCTTTAAAGTTGATTGTTATACACTATTTTAATTTGACGATATTCGTTATTTAGTCAAAATGTATACATTTTCTTTGCATATAAAGTGAATTAATGAATAATGAACGTGAACAGAAAAGAAAGTAAGACAGGAGAAATGATACTGTGCATGACGAGAATACACGAAAAAGTAAAATTACCAGCACAGTTTATGAATACACTGTGCACTAGATACTTCACAATTTGAAGACATTAAAATGTTATTTAATAAAATGTTCCCTCTCTCTTGCAGTTTTTTTTTTTTTTTAAACAAATCACACCCTCAAGTGTCTGTGGTGGGTTGGCGCCCCGCCCTGGGTGTCCCCTGCGCCGTTTGTGTTCTGGGATGGGCTCCAGGCTTCCCCGCAACCCTCACCAGGAATAAGCGGTATAGAAGATGGCTGACTGACTGACCCTCAAGTGTCACTTACCATGCTGGGATGCATCTGGGTGTTTGGCCCTCTAATGTGAGTTCACGTGTCCTTGGGTAAAAAGTCTGCTGAGCCCTGCACTGTGGCTTTAGCACTGTAAGGTAAGAAAAGGCTAAAAGACCTCAAGCAGGTGAAAGACAAATAATGATGATCTGGATCAGGAGTCTGCAACCTTCGCTGTCAAAAGAGCCATTTTTGCTTCCTCTCCCACTACAAGGAAGCTACTGCAGAGGGGTGGAAAAGCCGCATGTGGTTTCAGAGACACAGGTTGCCAACTCTGGATCTAGAGGAGGTGGGGGGACCCACTGGGGGGGTCTAAGGTATGGTAGCTTTATTCGGTGTTAGGACATTGACTTTAGGGATGCAGGATGATGTGAACTTCATGGCTTAGAGCTGCAAAAGGTGATCAGAGTACCCAAGGAAAGCTGATACACAACGGCAGGGCCACACTGACGCCACCACTGTGGAAGGGCAAAAAAGACGTACCTAGTCATCTGTTGTGCCCTCCCTGCTCATGATATCCTATGTAGAGTTACACATAAACACGTGCAGTGGTATGTTCTAGTCTTCAGCCAGTCCCATGCCTGGGAGTTTGAGGTTTTGGAAACTCCTGGACCAACAGCTGGGCCAAAAGAAACAGTAGAAAAGAATATTTCTCTATTGGGGTGGTATGTTAGTGATTACCGTAGACAATGATGTGCCAGCAAACTGCAACAGAACCACTTCCCTTCAATGCCCCTTTGGAACCCAAAAATGAAAATAACTAAAGCAAAATAATACAGGCCTGAAGCTGACATGGCCTCTTCACAAGCTCGGGGTGTTTTTGGAAACTGGTTCTTCAGAGGCAGTGCAGCTGGGATGTTGTGGCGTACGGTGGTTTCTTGCAGTCAGCAGGACTGCTACCATGAGAGGTCCAGTTGGCCAGTAACCCCCTGCTTCAGATGGAGAGACATGACCAACATTACGACATTTTGCTTAGCCAACATTTGTGTCAAAAGCAGCTTAACGCCACTTAACGTACACTTTCAGATTTGTGCTTGTGTGTGCTCATTTCTATTTACAGAAGTATCTTGGGGCTCAGAGCATGATGTTCCTTGCCTGGAACCTAAATAAGGTCTAAAAAATTATAATCTGAAAAAGGAAAAAAAAAAAAAATGTACTCCCACCTGATTCAAAACAAACAGCCAGCTCAATAAACAAAGTTTAATAATTTTTCAGATCTGGTTTTTAAACCCATGGTTGTAGGAACCCAGGGGCACCGCAAGACGCTCAAGGGGCAAGGCCAAAAATGCCACTTCATCACGCGCACACTGAAGGGCCACTTCTCACATGCTGAAACACCTGAACCGTATGTCTTTGGACAAAGGGAGGAAACTGGAAAGCCTTGCATGTGCAGAAGGAAAGCACTGAAGCCTCACAAACACAACCTGTACGAGCCATAAAGCCTTCAAGCCAAATTGTAATTCAGACAAATGAAATGTCTTCTATAAACAATTAAAATAAAAATGTTACCGTTGTCTATATTTTCCTGAAAACATTTTAAAGCGACCTCCAGACTCCAGATTTCTGGATCAATGTTGATTCACTACCTCTGCCATAAGTGTCAGACAGAAGGTGATGGGTTCGACACTGAGGTGTGGCTTTAATGAACCCAGATGAATGAGAAAGGCCTGGGGTGGTGGCCGTGGGCCAAATCCATTTGGATTTCTTACACTTTAGCCTGGCAATCAAAACTGTAAAAGTCCATGGTTCTAAAAGGTGAGCAGCTGGCGTTCCCAGACAGCAATCAGCCCTGTCGTCGCCCACGAGAACGGTTTGCGTGAGGAGCATGATGTGCCCAGATGTGAGATGCTCGGGAGTGTGTGTGTGCTATCGCTCACCACGCCTAGTGAGGATCCCACCAGCGACAGCTTCCTTCTCACCACCACGCCAGGGTCAGGCCTGCTCAATGCTCAACACTATTTATTTCAGGGCTGTATCATTTTTAAAAACTGCTTCCCAAGGCATTGATACCAGCTTACTGCAACCAGATGTCCTGGGGCTGAAGGCAGCCATAGAAAGGGAGTGTTTAATGCAAAACCTGAACTGTTATTCCTGTCTGAATTAACTACAATAATACACCTGTGCTTGTGGGCATCTGACACAGCTGGAGAGAGAACTGTCTGCTCTGACCACTTTATGCCTTTACAGGGTCTGTCTGTTACTGTCATTGTGGATTAGGATCCCAGGACTGACCATGTGGAAACAGGAGTTACAGACGGGTACGGTGAAAAATTCCTAATCAGCAACGTAAAAATGTTCTCATGTCTAGGATGAACCAAAAACCTGCGGTAAGAATATAGTTAGTGTTGTGAAAGCCACTTATCATTCACACAAGCCCATACAAGACACAAAATGTATGTAGTAACAATACAAATTAATACACATTAAGATTTTACCGCCAATTGTAGAGTTCAAAGACGTGAAGTAAGCTGTGTAATGCTTTACCACTGTCTCATCGCCAGGCAGCTCGGCCTCGAATGAACCAACTGGAAGTGAGATTTGGTGACTGAAACATCCCCAGCCTGCACATTTGGGTCAGTCCCCTGCATGGTCCATCTGCCTTGCTGATGTAAACCACATGGAGGTCTTATCAGAGCAGACACATGAGAACTGATGTCACACCACACTTATCACACCTTGGCTGCAGTACAGGTAGGGTTCACAGGTGTGTGCCCTCCTGTATCCGCCTGGTCCATGCCGGCAGTGCCGCTGACAGATTTCTGAGGCTGACACCAAGAGATATGAGGTCTGCACTGTTCTGCAGTGGGGTCCAGACGATGCACAGTCTTCTCGGTAGATCTCTGATACACAAATGCACACTTCTTTGCTACAACTGAGAGAGAGTTACGCAGCCTTGTGTTGGATGTCACAGTTTGTTAAGGCTGTGCGTGCTCCAGAGAGGGACCCAGGCTGCCCTGCTTTTCCCGCCAGAGGCCAGTCTTTCTGGGGTCGCGTGCCTGCTGGAAGGTTGCCACCTTGCACCCAGATCACTGGTGCTCACTTCAAGTTCAGCAGAATGCAGCACAGTTTTGGAGACAGCCTTGAAGGGTTTAACAGCCCACAGCTCGTCTTCCGCAGAGCCTGGCTGAAGCACACAAAGGCAACGTCTTCCTCCCCTCACTCCCCCACTCCAGCAGGTCAGCAGAACAATGGCTCTATGTTTTCTTTCCAGTTTGTTTTAGAAGGCTTCATTCCAGACATCTTCAACATCCCTGAAATGTACTTTGATCACAGAATAAAGAACAAACAAGTTCCAAGTTTTAAAAGCATCCTTAAAAATGCAACCTGCAAAATATAAAACTGTAAGCCCTGCTTGGCTGCCATAGCAACATATGTCAGCATGACATTTTTTTCATTCAGGTTTCTCTTGACGACCTAAAACTGAATCACAGAAATGGTACAGTAGCTGCTCCTCAGAAAGGAAACCAGTTACAGCAGGGAAAAGAAAATTCTAAAATTAACTTTACACTTTCCATGTAAACAACGTCTGTAAGCAAGAAAAAAAAAATTCACAGTCAGTCAAGAAGTTGACAAGGTGTTCAAACCAGACTTTGATAATGACAAGATTTAACATCCAACATTTAATTTGATTCAAAGCATATAAGATTTCTGTAAATTTAGAACATCCATTTGTGGGAAAAATATTTTCTTATTCATACGATAATACAAAAAAAAAAAAAAAACTTACAAGCATACCGCAATGTTAATATCATGCAGTAATGCAAATAAGACTGTTAAGCAGTTTATACTAACAAACTTAATAAGCCACTCAACAGGCAGCCAGACCTGCCTGCAACATAACCACACTGCCACAAATTCAGTCTTTCAGAATATTACCTGTATAACGCAACTGTGAAAATGGCCCAGTAATCAGCAAATCATGACAAGAAAAGTCCTTTTGTCACAAAGGCAGGTAGAATGAAAAGAAATATGTGTTAAAATCTTCTGCGGAGGGTATTAAATTTTGGAAAAAGAGACCTGTCTGTATCAGGTAGTACTGTCCATGTGTTACAGCTGTTAGCAGGTCCAAATGAAGTGCTGAATAAAAGAAAAGGTTTTCCCACCAATGAAAGAGTTACTTAAAATAATTATATCTTATAAAGGTTTATTTATATAGTTAGTCATTTTCTATACCGCTTCATCCTGTTAAGGGTCACGGGGAAGCCTGGAGCCCATCCCAGAACACGCAGGGCAGGGGACACCCAGGGCAGGGCGCCAACCCACCACAGGGCACACACACACTCTACGGGAAATTTGGACACACCAATCAACCAAACCTGCATGTCTTTGGACCGTGGGAGGAAACCGGAGAAAACCCATCAAACACAGAGAAAACATGCAAACTCCATAGGCAGATTCCAAGGCAGGAATCAAACCCCAGGCCTGGAGATGCAAGGCAACAGTGCTAACCACCACGCCACCGTGCCGCCTGGTTTATTTATATAAAGGTATAAAAATATTTTCATATAAACAATGGTACCCAGTGTGAAAGATGTTCTACCCTGAGTAAATCAGTCCCACACTTTGCTTTCTGGCAGAAGAAAGCCCTACGTGGTTGGGTTCCTGAGCATACTAAGGTTCATTTTCAGAACCATCCTACCTGGGACATCATCACTATGGCACCAACAGGTACTGGTACCAGTGAACAGCCTGGACCCCACTAACCCATTAAACACCACCCTGAGAGCAAGGGAGAAGGAGGCAAGGTTCACAACCTGGCATAAATCTCCACACTGCCCTGCCATGCACATTTTTCTGCTTGTGGATGGTAGACCAGTGTTGGCTTGTGGATGGTAGACCAGTGTTGGCTTGTGGATGGTAGACCAGTGTTGGCTTGGTTCCCACAGATGCAGCACTTAGATTAATCTAACACAGACTTTGTGCAGATGCGAATTTGCAAATCTCGTGATTTTTTATTTTTTTTTGTCACCTTACTTATTTCTCAGAGGGTTAGGGTTTGAAAAGGCATGCAGACCCATTATGGAAAAACTAATTTAAAAAGTACATAATGTACACATCCCAGGGTGTGCTAGAACCTCAGACAGGAATCAGTGCAGTTGCTATAAACGGTATATATACACAGTATAAAACAAGGGTTAAGTAATCTGTGGAAGAAACAAAAATACAAAAGGCACCGTGGGATCCCAGGGAGTAATTAACAACTAATTAGGAACTAACAAGAAAGCTGTGACAGTGTGTCCTGAGAAAAGAATCTCCCTCAGTGTGTCTCTTGAGATGATGTTAAGGGACCGTTACGCCGCCTTTATTTTCCACAACTTCAGCTGCGCCCCCCATCCTGTGGGATATAAAAACTGTCTTCAGAAGCTGTGTTTGTAAGCGGGAGATTAATTTAATCACCCCAAAACTATCGCCAGCAGAGGCATTTCAGCACGAGTCAAACTGATTATTGGGCAGTTGCTGTCAAAAATGCCACCCTGGGTGCCACCTCACACAGTTTCTCTGGCAACATCCCAGATGAACAACTTTGTGGAGAGACTGATGATTAGATGTAATTGGTTCTACCGTTCAGTCCAAAATCTTCAACCCTGCTCTCACCTTCCCTGTCTGACAGAGACCAAAGTCCACAAATACACCCCTTGCTGCACTGACAGACATATCAAGGTAAATGATGCAGCATCTAATTGCATATTTGCAGATTCTCTGAGTAAACCAGGCATAAATGTACATATGGATGTCCAAACAGGGGGGACCAACAAAACCATCCATCCATTCTCTACACTGCTTATCCAATTCAGGGTCACGGGAAGCCTGGAGCCCATCCCAGGAGGCACAGGGTGCAGGACACCCTGGGCAGCATGCCAACCCTGGTCCCAGAGGTGCGAGGTGATGGTGCTGACCAGTACACCACCATGCCGCCCTGTCCACCATAACCAGAAAGCAGAAAAACTCAAACACCTCACGAAAACCTGAGGTGAACGGAGATGGAAAATTTTTCTCTAGCACTGAGACAAAAATATCCATGAGAACAAAGGGCTAAATAATTGGCAGAAATAAAATAGGTGCTGAGAGATGGAATGATGAACAAAAAAACCCCCTACAGCCCCCCTCGAGGTGTTAGAAACCACCAGTGCTCTGCTGGAAAATATTCCAAAACACAGTCCTGTGATGAAGGAAGAGGACATCTGACCAGGTGCTTTTGGATAGGGAACAGGAAGCAACACAAGACTGCTGCCTTTTTTGTACCAACACCTTCAAGATACATAAAGGCTGGCTACAAAGTCACACATGTTTCTCTCCCCATCTTAACAACGATCATTAAAGAGAAGATGGAGAGATTTTGAAAAAGTACTCCCAGAGGTGAGCGTGACAGCCATGCATGAAAAATAGGTCTGGACTGCAATCCAGTGCAATGATAAGTGTTCAGAGCTCTACACTGGAGAAACCAAGCACCCTCTACACAAAAGGATGTCTCAGCACAGGAGAGGCGACACCTCAGGACCAGATTCAGCAGTGTACCTTCATATAAAAGAGGACACTAATTTGAAGACTATAATGAGTACATTTTAGATAGAGACCATAGGTGGTTTTAGAGGGAGTGAAGGAGTCAGTTTTTATAAAAATTGAAAATCCGTTCTTCAGTAGAGGAGGAGGCCTCACATACAACCTGTCCCCAATTTTTCAGGCTGCTCTTGGATCAGTGTCCAGGAAGATTAAGACCACTTCACACATCCACTCTTAACGACTCTCTTGCTTTGGACAAAGGTAGCAGGAGTCAGGACATCTACATCCCAAGACTCTCTGTCTTTGTTCAGATAACGAGCCTATCTAAATCAGTTGAGTACTGAAATTACCCTGGAGGATAAATATGGTGTGTGAAGGCGTGTTGAAATGAGGTGCAGGGAAGGCTAGTAAAAGTGTTAGCATCAGCACTACGGTTCATACTGACTGTACGCTGTGTGTGTGTGTGTGTGTGAGACACAAGACAGCAAAAGTGTGTGGAACCTGTGAGTTTGGCTAACTATGAGATTATAATCCCAGATTAAATATTTTAAAAATTAATTGTCACTTAACTACATCTTGATAAGATGAAGCGATCTGATGGCATCTCTCTGGAGTAGAGTGAGAGGAGACAGACCAGATGTCATGGCACAGCCTCTGTGATACTTATGAATAGACAAACATGTTATCTGTATGAACATCTACAGTCTGGCCATAGGCTGCTCAGTGGAACCTTCTTGTTTAGTGCAAATGAATGACATGGTTAGAGTGAAAAGTCAATGTGAGCTGTTCATTCGACATCAGCATGTTCAGAACATCCAAGGAGCCCAAAGCCTGCCAGCTAAGGGAGTCAAGCAGTTCAAGAAGTAAAGACGACTCTGATGAGGACTGCCTGATACCAGGTAAGGCTAAACTCTGCTGCTCCACGTGCCTCTCTGTCCTCTCAGAGGATAATGTTTTTCTCTAGTGATAATGGATCAAATCACATTTAATTTAATGACTGATTTTTCACAAGGTAATCAGTCACAAATCTCTACACAGTCAGTCAGTCATTATCTTAACCGCTTAGTCCTGGTGAGGGTCACAGGGAAGTCTGGAGCCCATCCCAGAGCAAATAGGGGACACCCAGGGTGGGGCACCAACCCACCACAGGGCACACACGCACACACACTACAGGCAATTTGGACACACCAATCAACCTAACCCACATGTCTTTGGACTGTGGGAGGAAACCGGAGCACCCAGAGAAAACCCACCAAGCACAGGGAGAACATGCAAACTCCACACACGCAGACCCAAGGCAGGAACTGAACCCCAGGCCTGGAGGTGCGCAGCAACAGTGCTAACCACCATGCCACCGTGCCACCTGGTTGGTTTCACACTAAGGGTAATCCATGTTAACTGATGGAAGATGCTGTACAGCACGAGGGCTCAGGATTGGATCTGTGGGTGGCATTCTTAGAGTGGGTCTGGTAGAACCGAACCCACTGTGCCGCCTACCACATTTCTGTTTAACCAGCTAAAGTGAAGACGTGAAGATGGCTCCAGATGATGGAGCTCTCTTCCATGTGAGTGACGGGAGCTCTCTCTCCCTTTACTTTAAAATGTGCAGACACCACAGAGGTAGCAGTCTCAGTTTAAGAAATGGAAATTTTCACTGATTTGGGGTAATCTCAGTGACCTGCCATGCATATCTTACACAACAGCAGGATGCCAACTGAGACTGAATTTCTTCTTTAAACAGCAGATTAAAAATACACCCATCGTGCAGGACCCAATCACAGCTATGCCCTGCCCTCAGTGACAGCTTTGCTCAAAAGCACACGTTCATGCGTTACCATAGTTTCAGCACACAAGCAACAGCAGTCCTTGTTTACCAACATGCCAAAACCACTTCAGAGCCACTAATATCTTAACCTGCAGTTTAAATTTCAGGCCTGAGGCCTATCAGCATGGCAGCTTATTACTTCGGTTTTCCCTGTTTCTCTGGCATTCCATGAGTACGAAGACCCAGCGTTTCTCATTTGTCTATTTTGCACACTGATCGGTTTCACTGCCTTAAAGGTTCTAAATCAGAATGCAGTTATTAATACATCCATTTAGCTGACTTGATCCTTCTGCTATAGATAACCTTCAATTTCTCGTGTTCTTCAACTGTTTCTGAGTTAGGGTGGTAGTTATTAGGGTTAGGAAGCACCACAGTGCTCAGGCATGGGGTCCAGACATGAGGCCCACATGCAAACATAAGCTAATGATATCTTCACCTCACCAGATCAAAATGTGTTCAGAGAACTAAAACTTTACCATGGTAGCATGCGTTTGGAGTAGGAAAGAATCGCAGATCCAATCGTGTCAATTGACCAAATGTGGCCAGCATACGTAAGGCAAATATACATTTTGTTTAACTCTGAAACAGAACAGTGATGGCTGTATGTTTTCAGAACCACAAAAATATCCTCCATCTTTCTAAGGACAGCCTTCTGGTAAAAAGATGCTGTTCCCATGTTAACAGAACTCCACCCTGGCCTTTCTGCTAAAGCCAATACTAAATGCATGTTCAGTTAAATTCATTCACTTTCCTAAAGAATTTTTGTTGGTTTAAATGTGATGTAAAAAATTTGAACTGACTAAACTACCTTTCTGGCCCAAGTTATCAGCTAACCCAGGAAGCACAGCGTAAGAGGCTGGGTACACCCTGGAAGGATGCCAGGTGACCACAGGTGTGCTCAAACAGGGAGCTAGTGCTGAGTGTCTTGCTCAAGGACGCACCTGACAGCTGGGCTTGGATTCAAACCGGGAGACTTCCACATCTCAACCTGATGTTCTGCCCACTGAGCCACCAGGCCAAAAGATTTTTTATCATCTTGCCCAGCAAAGCTGCCCCACAATCAGTAGTTAACATGAAATTTATCAGAAAAAACAAGAATCACCTTTAGTTCATCCCATGTTCAGTTAAATTAAAGCTTGGTCAGTTAATATGCCAGGGAAGTGAAACAAAGTCTTTTCAGTGTGATGTGTAGGACCATTGTGGGTATGGGGAGGCAGGGTCAAAGTTCTGAAGAAGTTCCTTTTCCAAGGAGGTTGGGACCAGCTTTGCATGGTGTAGTGCTCATTTAACTAGCTGCCATAGTAAAGGAAAAATAATTAATACTTAAACAGTAAACATCTCAGAGTGTCACGCCCTGCCTGCTGTGATCCCTGTGTCCACCAGGTGTGGTCCTTCCTCTTGTTCTTTCCTACGCATTAGGTCTTCGTTATGTGTTCCCAGCCCTGCGTCATTGTCTTGTTATAGTCATTAGTCATCCCCAAGTGTGTTCTATCAGTCCTGTCCCTATTTAAGTTCCCCCTTTGTTTCAAGGTGTTGCCAGTTGTTGTATGGAGGTAGATATAACCCTTGTGTTACTTATAAGCTCTGTTGGCCTTGTATGAAGAGCTGTGATTTACCCTGCTCCTTGTTTCTATGTACCAGTACCCTGTTCATTGTATTAAAACTCCTTTGCACACTAGACTCTACCCTTGCCTCTATGCCTCCATTCTCTGGAACGTTACATACAGCCGCTGAAGCATAAAAATTCAGAACAAAAGTAAGTTCAGCCAGGCAGGAGAGCGAGAAACACTTTGCATCTCTGTTTCCCTTGTTAACAATAATGCCTGCATGAAAAATGAAAAACAGCTGGATACCTTTAATATTAGTTTGACACTCTTGTCCTCTACCTCCTGGGGCTGGGTAACATTTATCAGTACCAAACCCACCTACTGTGGAAGAGGATGGAAAGACTGCTTCTACAGGAGACACCTTGTTCATGAAGCTGCTAAAACAACTGTAGTTTAGACAAGCAGGGGGCTACAGTGCAGACCAGCGGTGGGAGGCCATGGCATGGACCAGTGTGGGGGTGCTATAGTGCAGACCAGTGGTGGGGGGCCATGGCATGGACCAGTGTGGGGGTTCTATAGCGCAGACCAGCGGTGGGGGGCCATGGCATGGACCAGTTTGGGGGCCTACACAAACAGAGCAGCAGCTGAACACAGCAGGAGAAACACCTTGTCACAAAGTGCCTGAAGCTCAGTAACTGAAACTCCTCAGAGTGAGGAAAATTGCGTAGTCACCTGCCACCACGCCAGAGAGCAACCGTGCCGTGTGATGAATAGAGAGGGATGAACTGGCGTCTACCTCACCGTAAAATTAGATTAGCCACTTGGCAACAGTCCCCCAAGTCAGAGGCAATTATAAATTCAATTTAGTAACATTTGACAAATTGTTTTATGGAAATTGAAAGCTGTTTTCTGGTAAACATCACTGAGAAGAAGGTATTGAAACATGACAAAACATGGGAGAGAAAACCACTTACCTACTGCAACACGGTGTATAAAACCTACTGTATATTAACGTGCCGTTAGCAGGCCTGGACAAAAAAAAAAAAAAAAAAAATTTACCCTGGTGTCACAGAGGGGACCGGAACTCAAACTCACAACCCTGAGCCCGCACAGGTTATCAGACAAGACAATTAGTCCGCTAAGCTCAAGAACCGAGTCTCTGGTGTGGGGGACTAATTGTGTTCTTGTCCTGACTACCAGGGGATTCACACATCAACACTTTCACATCTGTTACACTGGCATTTTTGTCCCTAATGGCCCACCATACTCAGTCAGATACCCACCAGTACGCCATCTCTGCTATCCTAGTTCTGTAGATCCCCGTTTAGTTTTATATTAATGTTAAGAGAGGAGTAACAGCTAAAGCGATGGGGTGTAGTTTCCCAAACTGGATTGCAGACCGGTACCAGGATGTGGGCTGACGTACCGGGCTGTAAACCAGGCCTTCAAACCCTGTAAGTAGAGGGTGTGTCATTTGTGAAGTGTATTTTTCATAAAGATTTTTACTTTATATGTCACATTAAAAATAAATTTAATGATTTAATGTTTTAGACATTTTCCTAAATAAAAATTTAACAAACCAAAAAAAAAATGGTAAGAACTAACCAATTTTAGTGCACTATATTTTAAAACTGACCTCTCAGCATGCAGCCCCTGTAAGTTGCACTGTTAGATATGCAAGACAGGAAGAGGAAAAATAAAGACAAACTGTGTTAGCAGGTTATTTTTTTTTTAACTGGCACTGCTGAAAAATGGCTGACAGACTACAAGGACAAAAAAAAAAAATAAACATTCATTTAAAAATATGACAACTTAAAAAACAAATTCATGTCAGCTGGGGATGCTGCTGTCCCCGACTCTCTATGCGTTTTGTGTAGCGGAGCTACAGCAAACAAGGTGTGGAAGTGACACTGCAACAATGCAGAGCGATAACACATACACGCACACAGAAACAGAGGTCAGAAGGGGATGTGTGGGGCCTAATTACAGATGTGAGTGGACCAGCCCAGTGTTAATACACAAAATGAACCAACGGGCCACTTACCGACTATTATTCTAAATTAAAAATTATAGGTCCAGGTTAAATCAGCCCCAAGGTGTGTTGGTTCACCAGGAAAATACCCATGAAGCTAAATGACCAGTCCCCTCTGGCTGTTAAACACACCACTCCATTGGAGCACGAGTTGTGTCAGTTTCATTTAGCAAACTGCAACTGTATTTTCCCCCCTGTGTTTGTGCATGAGTTCATGGCCAAGGCCCACATGAACCACCACAAGAGAGGAATGGGACGCGTCACTGCTTTCCACATCGCCTCCTATTTTGCCTTTTTTCCTTGCTGGTGAGCTAAAAAGAAAACAGGATAAGCCATCAGAGTTTAGCTGTTCACTAACAGTGTGAAACAAGAGCCATCCTGCATAAGGAGCACAGGAGCAGAGCACCCTGACCGCAGGGCTAGAGGGGCTGTTCTGGGCCCAAACAGCGCACATGTCAGGGCATCTGAATGGACTGCCAGATGATGCTGTTCAGTCCTGGTCCTGGAAGGCCGTGATTGGTGCAGGGTTTTGTTTCAGACAATTTATGCTGTTAATTGAACCTTGATCGCAATTAAACATTACTGACTTCATATACAATTACTGTGCCACTCCAGCACTTGTCAACAAGGTTCATTCATTTTAATAAGAATTTGAAAAGCATGACAAAGATTAGTGATGTAAATTTTTAACATATAACAACTACGGTACAATTTTGATCTTTTAATCCATTTCTTATAAATAATCCCTTAAATCACTGTTCTTAAAACCCTCCTAAATCAATGCATTAAGCATTCTTTGTCATTGGCACCTGTTTGTTATTAATTACTAGAATTTGAATACAATAATGGACTACTGACTTGACTTAAACACAATGCTAAAATGTCACCTACGTTTCTACTTTATAACTTAGTGCCAGCCTGCCCTAGGGTACACGGCACAGAGTAGGGAAGCAGAGTGCCAGCCTGCACTAGGGTACACAGCACAGTGTAGGGAAGCAGAGTGCCAGACTGCCCATACGGTTATTGCAAAGCAGTTATTTTGTAAATACATAGCATTATGTCAAAAACTATGAAATCTGACACCTTTTATCAAGATTATCAGTTTTGCTGGAGAACAAAGCCTTGCATTTCACATACCTGTTGTGTCTTCAGACTGCATTCTCCTTGCTGTAGCCAGCTGTTATACCATAAACCTTAGATCCACAGCTTTTCTGTAATTACCAAGGGACATAGAGCAGACATGTGGAAATCCACCTTCCTCTGCAAACAAGTAAAACCACACCCTGTGTAATGCCACATGCCAGACTGCCTGGGGGTGCATACAGGCAGTGGGTGTGGCCAGGGCTCCTGTTGACGACTCCCAGCTGGCTCTTATTTGGTTCATACTGATCAAAATGACCAGCTGGGCTGAGACAAATAGAAGTGTGAGAACATGAGAGCCCCTCTGCAGGACTCCACAACCATTCAGTCCACACATCTCCACATGACCTATGGCGTGGAAACTGCGAGTGGGCTTCCCCCTTAAGGAGTCCCTCAGTGTAGGGGGCACAGGAAGAAAGCAACTTAGTCCTCCATTTTTTACAAGAACAGGATTCAGGTGTCCAAATGTTGCTATGCTTATTTTATTATTATTATTTTTTTTAAGGATCAGCCAGACAGACCCCTGACTCCACATGTAATGGTGGAAATTTACTGTGAAAAACATAGCAGTCTAAAATTATCTTCCAGAAAACAAAACTGCATTGCATTTAGTCCAATAATGTATGAGTAAGGACTTATAAATAAAATCAGCAATTAAAAAGGTGCAAGTTTTTGCTCTCTCATTAATTTGACCTGTCTCAAATGCTAACAAACAGCACACGTGTAAGATGTACTACACCTGAGTGTCTGTATATTTCCTGTGTACGTCCATCTCTCTGCCTGTCACCTTCTGTGTGTTTCATTAGAGGCTAATGAAGTGATTCAGGGCGGTGATGCTGACTTGTGTTTTAAGCGATGAGACGCAGCGGTAAATCTGTACATAGCAGACAGTTGTTTACGTAAACTTTTATTACATTTGAAAGACAGGTTCTTGTTTTATGACAGGGTTGTTATAAATTTCCTTCTTTACTGTCCCAATCACAACTGATGACTTCAATGGGCAGACAGCCATACAAAATAAATGTCAACGGAAGCAGACCAGAACTCACTTTTGACCAGTAAATGTTTTTCTTGTACGAAAGCCATGTCTCACACAGTGGTTTCCTGTGTGGCACCACTTACTAAACCACAGAGCTGAAAAAGAGAGCTGACCAATCTCTTTCATCTTTGTGAATGTCATTAAGATATTCATCTGCCTGTCATATACATCTACCTGAGCTGTGTTCAGGTGATCACAGGAGATCAAAAATGGGGGGGGGACTCGCTGCTCAGATATTCAGCTGTTCACTGCTCCCAACTCTAAAACACTCAGGAGATACAGTCTAATGCGTTATCCTGAATGTGTGAGACATGATATTCCTGGATTTACTGCTCCCAAGTCTGGTCACGATCGACTCTGTCTGACTGGAACCCATATTCACAGCCTCTGAATGTTTCTTAAAGTCAGTCTTACTCTGACTCTAATATACAGCCTCACACTGACTCAAGTCCCCCCATAACATTTAAACAGAGAAGAATTGTGGATTAAGAAAGGTACACGTGAAAACAGAAATGCTACAAGATAAATCAGGACAAGGTGTCCATCAGGACAAGGTGTCCCTACATATGGTACAAAGCTGGGTCATTGTTACCAGCTGCTGACACAGTGACACAGATTTGCACATCTAACCTAACACAACTAATGGAACAGTCCTGTAGAGGCATAATCTTTTAACGGCTGCAGACAAAAAAAGTGAAGAACTGCAGAGTGTGAATTGAATTAGCAGGACTCTTGGCTCCCTGGATTGTGTGTCGTGTTTGAATGACACTCCCACAGGAGCTGAGTAAAGGTGTGAGGCAGCGGATGAGAACTAGAGGAGCCTTCTGCAGGATCACTGCCCAAGACCTCTCTTTGTGATCCATGTCCATTTGGCTGTTTAGGCATGCCCAGGGTATCTTTGTTATTATGCTGCAGAAATGTGATTTAGGTAGGTGTTAAACACCACTCCTTGGTGTCAGTGCACCTGGGTGTTTGTGTGCACCTGTAATGAGGTTGTGCACACAAGGAGAAGACACACAGGGGACACCAGTCACCTTGACTGTCACTCAGGTTGTGCAGGACCATAACTGTCAGCGGACTCAGTAAAGAGGCAGGTATCCAAGTTATCTTCTGTGCAACACCTGTCATAAACGGAGGCCAACAGCCTTCGGTGTCCGCAGCGTCTGTTTAAAGCACACTGACTGAGCACACGTCCTCTCAGCCACATATTTTATAACTTTTAATTTAAAAAAATTACAAAACTGTCTCAAGTTTGCAATGCTGTTCTTACCCAGGCTTAAAGTGTACTGACCTGTAACCAAACACCCAGATGTGCAAAAGCTGTTTAATATCAAAAGTAAATTTTAATACGTCTTATTAAAGAGACACAGGTACTGGGTGAACTGGTTTTATGACCAGTATCTTTTATGAAAATAAAATAACAAATAAAATAAAATGTTCAAATAATACTTCAATGTTAAAAATGTAAATTATAGGTTTAATAGCATGATACAGAAAAACCTTGTCTTTAATGCTTTCTTAGTTATTCTTCTGTTAAGGAGAAAAAACTCCAGCTCAATCTATCTGGCAGCATATAAAAATTGTCACCATGGAAACGCATTTTTAAATTTTTGCACATGCTACTGGGAATTGGCAAACAGATTTTGAGGGTAAAGGGTTCCACTGCTCTTCATTATAGGTTGAGAAATGCATTCTGACACTAGAAGAAAGATGTTCTGTCCTAGAGAGGAGCTTCTGACCCTTCACTCTGCATTTGGGCAATGCAGAGGCTGACCATCCTAAGGAAGAGTTTGGAAGCCATGAAAAATACACAAATTAGCATTTTGAAGAACATTCTGCAATAAATTTCTTTCTGTTGGGATTACACATGATCTTAGCTCAAACAGGCACTGAATTGCAGAAAGCAATGAGATTTTCAAAGCTTACTGCCAAATTCCTCTCTGGGAAATCCCAGTGTCTTTGCTTGCCGTGTTAAAAGGTGGAGATCTGGAGTGTTTATAGACCCCTTTAAAAAAGCACAAAATTCACATGTACCCAATTTTGGTGTGTTATTAGTCTCAGACCTGCTGGCCTCCTAAATGAAGGTTGAATAACTAATTAACTGTGTAAAAGAGGATTCAGCAACCTTGATGTTTCCTTAGGCACATGACAGGGACTGTCTGAGTGGCAGGGTTGGGGGGACCACACACTGTCTTTTGGAGAATGATGGTGAACAAGGCACATTTCACTATCAGGCACAAAAAATAGCATCTTCAGTCAATGTTGCCTTCTCACAGATGTAGATAATAACATCCTGATACTCGAGGCATAATAAAGGCATTGGGGTAGAAGGGGGGGGGGGGCAGAAACTGAGTGGTGATGTAGACACGGTGACAGTCAGAGCATCAAATACAGAGCATCATGTAGATAAAACACGCTTACTGGATTTGTGTTTACTGTTGTTCATCATGCTACATGCCGCCTGGGGAAAATGACCTTCTTTTTACCAAAAAAGGGTAAGATTAACAAGCAGGACCCTTCAACCCATTACTGGGAGATACATGACCCTGTACAGATGTGGCGAGGGATATGAACTTCTCCACTTTACATTTATCAGAGTGAAAAGAATCCATCCTCATGAGAGGCAAAGATGCAGAGATAATAGGCTGTGTTTTCAGTTACTTCACAGCTGAGCCTGACTGACAAACTGGACTAATGGCTTGAGCCTTGCTGACAAACTGGACTAATGGCTGAGCCTGACTGACAAACTGGACTAATGGCTTGAGCCTTGCTGACAAACTGGACTAATGGCTTGAGCCTTGATGTCAAACTGGACTAATGGCTGAGCCTTGCTGACAAACTGGACTAAACTGTATTACAGAGGCACAAAAAACTACTGGAAACTGGTTGGACTGGAGACACATCCCAATAATTTTATGATGAGAAAATTGTATTGATGTTCTGAGGTTCAAACAAATCACTTGCAAAACCAAAAGCATTTTTAAGGACTAAACGCAGTTGTCACACCTGCAACGAGCCAAGACTCAGTGAAGAGAGACACTCGCTGTTTACAAACACAGGCAGGTGCTCATCCATGGAGCAAAACACCACATCCCTTAGGCTGCAGCCACGCCTGGTATAGGCCTCACCACAAACCCCCAAGCAGCAGGTCCACTGTTGTTTATTTTCTCTGGTCCATTTAAACAACCTTGTTTCCACATACCACCAGTGAGGTGTTGTCAAACTAGAACTGAGCAACATTCAGATGTTGGTCGTTGTGATTTCCTGGCCTGCCCCTCCTGCGGCCTGCTCCTCGTGCCCCTCTTGTGGCCTGCCCCTATTGCAGCCTGCTCCTCGTGCCCCTCTTGCGGCCTGCTCCTCCTGTGGCCTGCCCCTACTGCAGCCTGCTCCTCGTGCCCCTCCTGTGGCCTGCTCCTCGTGCCCCTCCTGCAGCCTGCTCCTCGTGCCCCTCCTGCGGCCTGCTCCTCGTGCCCCTCCTGCAGCCTGCTCCTCGTGCCCCTCCTGCAGCCTGCCTCTCCTGCAGCCTGCTCCTCTAAACAGCTTTATGTTTTTGTTGCCCAGTTCTGCCTGTCTTTCTTCTGTGTCTTGTAAGCCTGTCAGGCTTTTTATCTGTTCTCTGGCAACATTCTTGGATTATGGATTCTAATTCAGTTTAACTCAAAGTAAGACCTGCAGGTGAATCTTATGCAGTGTATTAATTCTGACACTACAGTAGTATAAAGACAAAAAATACCATAAAAGTAAACGGCAGCTCACTTCTAACAAGTGAATACTGTCACTAAGGCATGACACATTTACTAGACTTAATTTCCTACATAATGAATGATGACTCACGCTTTTTAACAGGGTTGGGGGGGGGGGTAAAAATAAAGCTTCTGTGATTGGGCAATTAAAACCCTTAAAGTGACTAAATGAAAACTGCGACAAAAATAAACTCTCTACAAGAGTGTCAGGCTCATTTCCCAGGGCAGGGAGGACGTTAGAGAAACAAGGCAAGCTTCATAGACATCTAACAGCCAAGCACACATTTGTATGTGGAGGCCTGTCTCCCTTTCTTCTCCTTCAAAGCTGTGCTGCTACGTCTTTCTCCACAACATTTGGCCCATTTCTTTGTTCAATTTGTTCAATATCCTCAAGACTCAAAAATGTTGTTCCCTTCGAGAAGGATAGCAGAAACATTAGCGCACCAGTTGTGAATAACTTGATATATACGAACATAAAAACAAGATCCATACCTGTAAGTGTTCCTGCTGTGTGAAAATCCACACACCTGTAGGTGCCTCCTGTGTGAAATCCTGAATATTTCTAAAAAATGTTTAGCAGAAGCAGCGTTTGCCTCGTAACAAAGATTTCTCATCTTTGACTCTGTGGCTGGAAGGCTGTGTTAATTAGACTGACTGCAGATTAAATGCGCTCACTGGCTACAAAAGAGTAAGTAAACCCCCACCCAAACAACATTCTGCCAACAACCAAGCAGAATTGAGGAGCCAGCTCCCGCACAACAGCAGAGAGGTGAAGGGTGGCATGTCCCAGAATGCCCAGCCACAGAGCGCATCTTCTCTGTGCCCTTCCCCTCTTTCATGTGCAAGTGTGTGGCAAAAACACCGAGGGAGCTAGGAAGACACTTCACAAACAAGATACAGCCAATCAGGGAGCTGTGGGCTGTGTGCAGCACTGCGTATCAATTCTACATTGACATGATAACAATAGCAGTTACGTCTCCACAGCCGCCTCTCGTAAGTGTGATAAAGGTGCTTTTAGCACGTTGGGTCACTATGACTCAACAGGCCTGCAGAGCTGATTACCAAAAAAAGGACTGCAAGTTAACAGCATCTTCAGCCAACTGAACCTGATGGACCTACATATAGGAGCCTTTGCAAATCCACCCCACCTGATGACAAGTGTGCTAATGTAAACCCCCTACCCACATGGCTTGCATGCAGACTAAACCACATTGACTGGAATTGTTGTAATTCTCCCATAGACACAGCTACTTATCTCATCAAAGCCCTGTTGCTCTGTGTCCCTGCTTCTACACAACAGAAACAACCAAACTATTTGGCTGCTGGACATGAAAAGTCAAACAGCCAAAATATCCTCACCGAACATACGTACGTTTCACTCTTACATTTTTAAAAAGCAACACTGCTGACACCTTGCGGCAATTCTACGCTATTGCATCAACAAGTGTCAGAAATTAAATCAACCATGAAGCATGGTGTGAACACAAGTCAAAAATACGCGTTACCAAACATTTGAATAATTGAGCAAACTTTGATCTCGTGATCATTTATACGTCATTTAATATGTAGGAATATTGAATTTTTATGACGTTTGTATTGCCCTATAATCTGTGTTTCATCTGGAAAAACGTTACTTAGTTTAATTTAATTGACTACTTGTTTGTGTTCTTTAATTTTTGTGTAAGTGATTTAGCTGTTCTGCTTAGTTTTTCAAGAGGCAAAATAAACGTCTGTGTTATTTGTAGCGGTACAGTCTGAGTAAATGACGTGTGCTGCAGCTTCAGTAATCAGACACTGGGGGGCGCTGCGTTACCACTTTGAGGTGCCTGGCACAGAAGCTCGGCCAACTGTAGTTTTCATTATTCGAGAGCAGGATGAGACAAGCACCACTTGTACCTGTAGTGCAGGGAGCTGCATAAGAACAGCTGAACGGGCGGGGGGGTGAAGGTGGATCAGGGAGTGTAACTATCAGTGTTACAGGACTTCCTCCTGACCTTGTAACACTCCCATCAGTTACCTGACAACAAGGTTGGCTGCAGGTAAGACTTTAAGGGGTTTCTACAATAACAGCGATCTTGTCACCAAAGGAGTTACTAAAGCAGACATCACATGATATTACTGTGACATTAGAGTACAAGCAGACAGCAGTGTCTCCCAGAATGTTATGAATCTGAAAAGGAAGACAAGAGCTGAGTTTCTTTTTTTCTCCTTGAAGGTCTTTAATATTCAACAAATCAATGGCCCTTCACCTTACACTGTTGTTTAAAACATGCTGAATATGCTTATCTGTTCTGCACATACAAACATATTTACTGGACAAAGAAAACAGGTGCCTTTCTGATGAATAATGATACCTTCTATCAGTGTGGATGACAGAATGTGGACTGTTCTAATCTCAAGAGCAGGTCATGACAACACCCACAGACTATATTTATAAGAGCACTGCCTATAATCGACCCTTCTGCCCACCCCTGTCCCCCTTCCAAAAAAAAAACTGCTGTTTGCCCCGCAGGGGTGATGGATAGAACCAGTTGGTAATGTAACCATAGTTTAATTGATTGGGGTTTTTTAAATGTAGTGTTTTTTAGACCATTAATATAAAACCAGCTCAACATAAAGCGCTCTGAAGCAGCCAACAACTTTGCAGCAATGCCCAGGTGCAGCAATGCTCAAGTGCAGCATGCCCAGGTGCAGCATGCCCAGGTGCAGCAATGCCCAGGTGCAGCAATGCTCAGGTGCAGCATGTCCAGGTGCAGCATGCCCAGGTGCAGCAATGCTCAGGTGCAGCAATGCTCAGGTGCAGCAATGCCCAGGTGCAGCAATGCTCAGGTGCAGCATGCCCAGGAGCAGCATGCCCAGGAGCAGCATGCTCAGGTGCAGCAATGCTCAGGTGCAGCATGCCCAGGAGCAGCAATGCCCAGGTGCAGCATGCCCAGGTCAGTGATTGCAGCTAATATTAGGTCGTTACACCCAAAGTCATGAACGTGTCAAACTGTTCAAAGGAAAATGCATTAATATCTACTCCTCTTACACCTGGACCTGCCTCAAGCAATCAGCTGTTCATTTTGTTCAGACATCTTCAGCACCAAAGCTGGTCTACATACATTTTTATGAAGTACGCAAGTGGATGATCACAATTTATTTAGGCCCAAGTATTAGTTTTAGGATTCACTGTAGTAAAAGACAAACCTCTCAGCTACATTCAGGTGTCAGGTGAATATCTGCATATTTACCCATTTCATGTTGCTCGGGACCATGGTGGAAAATGGACCACAATAATTCCCTCTTACCAAAGCTAGAACTGGGCCATGAAGACCAATCAGGACTGAACAAGGTCAAGCGGTTTCTTCTCCAGGTTTTATCACTTGACTTTAATGAAGAATGCTCAAATGATGTCAGCATGAACGGCCTGTAGGCTGACTGCTTTTTAGACAGCGACTGGGTCAGCTGCATTTCAGACAGATACGGCACAACAAAAGCAAAAATTTAATAAACAAGGTTGAAAGATGTCTAACTGAACATTATTCAAGCTATGTCAATGAAGATTCTCAGTCATCCAGGTTGAGATTTTTGGAAATTGAATATTGTCAATTCGGCTTCTTTCTGCCTGATAAGAACGTTTCACTTTTCATCCAAGTAGCTTCTTCAGCCTGAGTTGAAACTGGTCAAGGACCTCATATTTATTCTCCTGGGTGGTTAACTCACTGTAGATGGCCTGACTCCTGCTCTAGCGCACAAGAATCATTAAGGGTGGCTGACCTGGTGGACGTGTGAAGTGGTCTTAATCTTCCTGGGGACTGATGCAAGAGCAGCATGAAGAAAAAGGTGGTTTGCCATCTGCAGGTTGGAGGAGACATACTGCCTCAAGTGGAGGAATTAAAGTATCTTGGGGTCTTGTTCACGAGCGAGGGAAGGATGGATCATGAGACTGACAGACAATGCAGCAATGCAGTCGATGTACAGGTCTGTTGTGGTGAAGAAGGAGCTGAGCCAAAAGGCAAAGCTCTCGATTTACCGGTTGAAATAATTTGTAGCACTTTGAGATTTACTTCAAATATAAAGTGCACTATAAATAAAATGTATTATTATTATTATTATTATTATTATTATTCCTAGACTGCTGCCCCCCCAACCCAGCCCAACCCAGATAAGCGGGAGAACATGGATGGATGGATGAATGGATGGATAAACGACAATTTACGTTACTATTGAACAATAATTCATGTCACATTTTGCTTTGGTTGTGTCATGCAATGAGCGCGCCTAAGTAAGCGTGTGTAACATATTGGAAGTGAATGTTTCGTACAGCCAGCAGTTCTCCTGTGATGTCGCTAATCCCAACCTTTTTTTTTTGCATCACGTACCGGTTTAATGTCGAACAATTTTCTGGTGTTACGCGCGAGCATAATCAAGCATAGTAAAGTGCATAATAAACATAACTTACCTTAACAGAAAATCACAAAATCAGTGGGAACAACGGTAACCCTGCTGGCTCCGACAGTGCGTGCTGTAATGTGACGAAGTGACAGCTCTTCGTTACAGTACTTAAGTATTTTTGGGGAGCACCTGTACTTTGCTTGAGTTTTTACATTTCTGTCGACTTTTCCTTTTACTCCACTACTTTTCTGAAATAAAACGTATACTTTTACTGCATTTCCCATTTGGCATTTTCATTACTTACTACACAAAAAACCCAAAGTTTCAATTTTCAGTTTGTGAGTTCAGGGTAACTAGGTCAGGCAGGTCAAAAGAGCAGCAGAAAGAAGTTGTCATGGAAGCAGCATTACTTGCGTCATACTTTCACACTTTCGCTTAAGTGATTTTACAGTAAAATTTCTGAACATTTACTTACGCGTGTCTTTCGTGTATACAATACTACCATAGTCAATCAAATTAATAATAATAATAATAATTATTATTATTATTATTGTTTTATTATTATTATTATTTATTTATTTTATTCTATACGGCCCAGTACCGGTCCGTATCCCAGTGGTTGGGGACCACTGCCTTATGCTAGAGCGGGGTCACTCTCATTTGCGTGCATACACGTTTCCATACAACCATGTTAATTAATTACATTTTACATTGTTACGTCAAAATGAAGCTATACGATACGGAGTTTACGTATACTTGTGCATACTGCGTTGCAATTATTTGTGACTTTCTTTTACGCATTTGTGACTGTGCCTATTTCTGTATTCTAAATTTATTTTTGTGAAACGTCTTGATACAGTTTTAGCTTCATGTAAGTCAAATTCACCGCTGTTATGTGAAAGTGCACAAATTCCTACTGCTATAACAGTTACCGTACCGCCGGTTTTGACCTCCCGCAGCGGCGAGCACGCGCACTTCATGAGCAATTAACGGGCTTCTTAAATTGAAAAGGCGTGGAAGGCGAATGTACTTATTTAAGAACAGTCAAGTATTAGTTAGTAGTTATTGCAGGCAAAGCGCTGACATTACACATTGTTTGGGGTAACCTTTGACTTAGACAAAGATGAATGAATCGTTTCACTAAGCGCGTGTAAAAGGCTTCCCACTGCAGATCAGCGGCTCCACTCATTCTCAACGAGTCCGCAGGTGCAGTGAATGAGTAGCCAAATTCACTAAACCATACGAAAATTTTAAAATAAAAAATATGAAACGATATTTTAACAATGTGTAGACAACTTATACATTTGACTCATTACAACTCCCTTACATACAAAATATAAAAAAATATATAAGACGAAAAAATATATATTATAACATGAAATTTGATAAGATCTTGATAATGTTACTGTTAGAGTCAAATAATAGTTAACTCAAGCCATAACCACGTTGCATTTGTGGAAATGGTGTTTCCAGCCCAGGTGTCAAAACTAAAGTCGATGTTCGAGCTTGTCCGTTTCTGTGTTTCTTCCGTTAGATGAGCTGATCTTTACTGCTAGAATTTTATTACCACATAAAATAATACCAATTACTCACGACTATTATATGCGCAAGGGGGGGGACGGAAGGCACCCACGTTTTATTTCCCCATTTGGCAAGTTTTATTAAATGTGTTTTTGTGTTTATTTGCTTTTTAAAGCTTAAATTGAACTTATTCTATTGTAAATAGAGCAATATTGAAAACAGGGAAAAACATTTTTAAATACCCATGTGGAGGTTTTTTTTTTTTTACTTTTTGTTTAAAGACTGAACCGTTATAATCATGAACAGTAGAAAAAGCAGCCATTTTAAGACAACGTGTCCGCATACGGAGTTCTGTTCTCAGGGAATAAGAAGCAGGGTGGAGGCTGCCTTAGTGATGGTGTGGATGTACTGCTTGTAGTCAGAGGAGATGTACTCTGCCAGCAAGTAGTTGATGATGCCCACAAAAGACATGAGGAAGAGGAAGAACACCACACGCTTGCCAAAGAGGTATCCAGGGGTGCTATGGGTAGAAGGAAGAGAAAGACCAGTGTAAAGAAATCTGGGTAAATTGCATTAAAAGACAGGGTAAATGGAAGGGAATCTCCTATTGTTCATCTCAGGTTGACATGTTGACAGGTAACAGTCTTGTGAAAAGGACACAACTGGTATTAAACAGTGAGTACTTGATGCTTTAAACATAAGTCTAGATGTATTACCTGCTTTCTTGCAAAAACTGCTTGGTTATCATCATAGAGTTAGTGTCAAAACCACACCAGTAGAACAAGGAAGTGTCAAGGGTTTGCTGAACGCTACGAGCGGTCATGATGTGTGCACAGTTAACTATGTCCCCGCATGGATCATGACTGTGTGCATGTTCATTTGTGTTGCTGCATACCATAATGTGACTGTGAATGCACGTGTTTGCACATGCAGTATGCATGCACAGGATGGCGTGTGTGAGAGCGTGTCATGGTGGGTAAGTGTACCAACACTGAGAGATGGCTGAAGCAAACGATTGCAGAGAAGCACAATAAGGAAAGAGGAAACAAAGAAATGGCAGCTGCCATAGGTGTACAAGTGTCAATCACTGCATATACCCACACCTCGTAATACAGGCAAGTGGACAGAGACACATTACGTTCTGTCTTCTGTTCACGCTTCTGCTAAAACAATGTCATCTGCAACACTCGCTCCTCCTACAGCAGCATCTTCTGTGGGCAGACTCTGTTTGACACGTTTGCCTTGTGTGGAGTGAGCTAATATGTTAAGGGTTTGAAATTTTACTCAAATTCAAAAACTGTTCAGCTGTGCTCCTCTCACAGTGCCCACATGTAGTTTTATAAATAAATAAGTAGATAATGTAGCCTATACAGCTATTCCCTATACAGTAGGATTAATAGAAAAGTTCCAATCCTTGCTCGCCTAGACTCCAGTTAATGCACAGCTATGAACAGGTAAATTTAACCTCCACCAGAGGCCCTGCAATAGTTTACATAGTACATATTGTAACGACAAATCTACATAAATTCCATGAAGCAATTTGCCTAAAGTCTCCAGAGTCACTAGAATCGCCCCTGCCCTCCAACACACCCATGTAACACATCGAGTGACATACAAATATGCGATATCTTTATGTAAAGAACATAGTACATCTACCAGTGGATTATATTATCAAGCCGACTGCACAGAGGAATGAAGATAAGCATTCAAAAACACACTGAAGCACCAAACCATACATGACAAGATAAAATATGCATGTGTTTCCAGCATGCAGCATAAAGACTATAACAAGTCACATAGAGATGTGAGAAATCAACACTGTGGAATTAAAGTTGTATGACCCTTTGCTTTCCTCAAGCACAGTGACCAGTTTTAGAATTTTCAATTGCTCTAATATTAATAACTAGAATTCCAGAAAATTGTTTATTAAACAGTGAGAAGCAAAAGGCACAGGCAGCGGTAGGGACATTGATGCAAATGAACTTCTTGTATAGTGCTGTTAACAGTAAGCAACTCATACAGGCTGACGAGAGAAGCATAACACTTCCCACAATGCAGTGCACAAGGACTAACCAGCCAGTTCACATGTTAACATCTCTGCTTTAGAAATTGACCAGCTAGTGCACTTCTGTAGCAGCACCCTGCAATGTGCCACCCAGCCACATGCTCTGCACGACCGTGACGTACCTCTGAGGAATGTGCCCCATGTAGCCCACGAAGTACTTCTGCCGTACAAACAGGTACATGAGGCCCGCAAAGGCAGCAGGAGCTGAACGACAGAGAGAGGAAGGGAAGGAGAGAAGTATGGATGTTACACCTGAGAAAGGGCGTGAGAGGTGTGCTATCACACCAAAGACATCACCGTCACCGGCCTCAGGTTGTGCTGCCAATAAGCGCCCCTCTTACCTTGACTCAGACATATCCCAGCACACCACATGACCACAATAAAGGTGGGGTAGGTGTCCATACAGTTCCGACTGCCATAGAGAAAGAGTGCAATGAAGCATCCACAAACAGTCATGTTTTGTGACGGCCACCGGTGTCTTCAAATTCACTTCATACAAAAAAAATATGACCTGTTTAACCCTTTCATGCAGTACAGTGGACAGTTTGGCAATCGCTCTTCTGCGTCTGCATCTCTGTTATGGCTTGCTACAATGTATGGTATAGTTATATTTAATGGCAGAGCTTGGATCTTCATGCTGTTGAAAAATCTTTGGGAGAGAGCTCGGGCAAGGATATATAATCATCACCATTATCTTAATGTTCAAATGTGGTAGCACATTCAGGGCAACTAATGAGCTGATTGTATACCACTTTAAGAAGTAAATAGATTAAATTAGTGCTTAATAGTGACGCAAATGCCTCTTGTTAAACATGATTACATCATGGATTTTGAAATGACCTTCAGACGAAAGTGGATCTTAAGAACAAGAAGTAAAAAAACTCGGAGAGGAACTACTTATTTCCGTCAGGGTTGAAATTATTAGTCTTCTTGGCTATCAGTAAAGCAAAAGTTCTAATAAATTACGTCTCAAAACTGGC
>JABJVR010000033.1:3733993-3756493 GCA_025773905.1 Chitala chitala | reverse complement strand
CTGAAGTGGAAGCAAACTAACCGTTCGCAGCTCGAAGCCAGGTGACAAAGTGCTTTATGTGTTGGTCATACTGGATGACCGTTGTCACGGTGTATCGTTTCCCTCCAATGTGAAAAGTGTACTTCTCAACGTCACTGTGAGGAAGTCCTTCCACAAAGTGCAGGGCAAACACCAGAGAAACCCTGCCACAGACACACACAAACATACAGAGAAAATTCAGCAAAGACACAGCGATCAAAACAAATCAGGTAAAGAGCAGTACAGCTTAATCCCCAACTTTAAACACACCATTTGTGAGTCGTGAGTTTTGGCCTTAACACATGTACTTTTGTAGAAAACCTTCAACTCCAAGCTTATTTTAAAGCACAAAGCTAATGAAGCGTCCTCACCTCTCCAGGACCATTTTCCTCCTCTGGTGCTTGTGGTGACAGCGGCTGCACTGGGCCACGTGGACAGCGTTCAGTGGGTGCCACTCGGGGACAACGTGCGGGAACGTAGACAGTGTCTTCTCACACCTGAAACAGTGGGGCGGTGAGCACGAGTGGAGCCTCTGTGGTCCTCCAACTGCAACCCTCCTGGTCTGGCAGTCAGCCAAGCATCACCCCTCCCACAAGCAAACTGAAGAGCTACACAATACTCAGGTAAATCTCAGATAAACTGGGTTAAAACTTGCAGGTAGAACTGGGCACAAAATCAATTTCATTGATGTATCACAATTTTTAGTTTAGAAAGATATGTAAAAATAAAAATCGCCATTTAATTTAACATGTTTAACTACAGTATGCTGGACATGGTCCGTCAAACCTCCCTGAGACTCAAACACAGTTGCTCAGCAGAATTATAGTCGTGCTTGTATGAACAATCTCAGTTCTTTAAAACAAAACAAAAACAAAACTAAATTTTTATACAAACTCAACAAAACGTATTCCATCATCTCCAACAGAGGCACGCAGCCAAGTGGAGTTCTGTCTGCCCAGCCTGTACTTACACACCTCAGATCTATAACAAATCACAGTCTGCTCTGAACAATGGTTTTCAACCTATGCCAGTTCTTCAAAACAGCCATTAGTATCATCAGCCCTCAGAACTGGACTGTACTGTCACAGCCTGCCCCACCTGTTACTGAAGGTGTGACCACAGACACTGCATGTGAAGTCCCACTCATAGCTGTGGTGGAATACCCCCTCTGCCCATGAATCCAACCTGAGCAGGAGGGGCATGGCAAACACTGGAGTCTCCTTCTCACCTGCAGGGGGCAGCAGAGTCAAAGCCCAAAAGTCAGTCATATGACAACACCCACACAACAGCAAAAACAAAATGTTAAGGTGGAGAGTATTGAAACACAAACAACCTACCAAAATAATGTCCCAATCTTAATTTCACAATGTTTTTCAACGGAATCAAAGTCCATTACAGAAGTGAATGTGAAATTGCGTCACTGTAAGGCATACTCATTCTTACCCAATTTACACTGAAGTTTCGGCTGCAAGAGTTTAAAGGTGGACATGCGGAGGTCATCCAGCTCTCTTTGTGTACGGTGAATCACTGCAGCTGGGACTCTCAGAACTGTGCACAGCCAAACACACAAAGAAACAAAAAAAATACACATAAGAACACCAACAGAACAAGGGTCTGCACATGAGCAGAGTGGAGTTTAAAGCTAACCGTCATCATTATAGTCCGTCGGCTGAGTGCCTTTCACAGAAGAGCAGATACGGTCGTAGCTGGCGATGAGCCTGGCGATGACAGATGTGTTGTCCGGGAGGCCGACCGCACGCTGCCACAGAGAGCGGCAGTGGACGAGGGCCACCAGGAGGGTGTGAAGCCAGCACAAGTTCTGCTTGTTCTTCCAGAAGAAGTGAGGTGAAACAGCCACAAACTCCTCATCCACTTTCACAACAGCCTCTTTTTCTAGCTTCACACTTAATACAGGTTCCTCCACTGGCTGTACCTCCATAATACAGTCCTCCTCCAACGTCACTCCTAGTGCAGGCTCTTCCATTGACTGTACCTCCACAATGGAGTCCTCCTCCAATGTCACTCCTAGTGCAGGCTCCTCCACTGGCTGTACCTCCACTGTGGACACCTCCTCTATCTCTGCTCCTACAGCAGGCTCCTCCACTGGCTGTACCTCCATTGTGGACACCTCCTGTACCCCTGCTCCTACAGCAGGCTCCTCCACTGGCTGTACCTCCCCTGTGGACACCTCCTGTACCCCTGCTCCTACAGCAGGCTCCTCCAATGGCTGTACCTCCCCTGTAGACACGTCCTCTACCTTTCCTCTTACAGCAGGCTCCTCCACTGTGGATACCTCCTCTACCTCTGCTCTTACAGCAGGCTCCTCCACTGTGGACACCTCCTCTACCTCTGCTCTTACAGCAGGCTCCTCCACTGTCTGTACCTCCCCTGTGGACACCTTCTGTAACTCTGCTCTTACAGCAGGCTCCTCCACTGGCTGTACCTCCACTGTGGACACCTCCTGTACCTCTGCTCTTACAGCAGGCTCCTTCACTGGCTGTACCTCCACTGTGGACACCTCCTCTATCTCTGCTCCTACAGCAGGCTCCTTCACTGACTGTACCTCCATTGTGGACACCTCTTGTTCCCCTGCTCCTACAGCAGGCTCCTCCACTGGCTGTACCTCCCCTGTGGACACCTCCTGTACCTCTGCTCCTACAGCAGGCTCCTCCACTGGCTGTACCTCCCCTGTGGACACCTCCTGTACCCCTGCTCCTATAGCAGGCTCCTCTACTGGCTGTACCTCCCCTGTGGACATGTCCTCTACCTTTCCTCTTACAGCAGGCTCCTCTACTGGCTGTACCTCTCCTGTGGACACCTCCTGTACCCCTGCTCCTACAGCAGGCTCCTCCACTGACTGTACCTCCACTGTGAACACCTCCTCTACCTTTGCTCTTACAGCAGGATCCTCCACTGGCTGTACCTCCACTGTGGACACCTCCTCTACCTTTGCTCTTACAGCAGGCTCCTCCACTGGCTGTACCTCCACTGTGGACACCTCCTCTACCTTTGCTCTTACAGCAGGCTCTTCCACTGCCTGTACCTCCACTGTGGACACCTCCTGTACCTTTGCTCTTACAGCAAGCTCCTCCACTAACTGTACCTTCACTGTGAGCTCATCCTCCTCCAACATCTCCACTGTGGACTCTAACTTCACTCCCAGTACAGGTGGCTCCTGTGCCAACGCTACAGGCTTCCCTACCACTTTCTGCTCTTCTTCCACTCCTATCATCACCTCCTCAGCCGAGCGTGCAACTGTTTCCATCTTCACGTCAGGTTCCTCACACAGTCTCATTCCTAGTTCAGTTTCTCCAAATGGCTCTTTCAGAGGCTCTGGCTCTTCTTGAGACACTTCCACTACTGGAAGTCCTACTGCACATTCTGTTACTGTCTCTACCCCCAAGGTAACTTCTGATGCCTTGCCTGCAGTTTGCGGCAGGCCAGCAGCAGTCCACCTGTCGGACAGGTTCTCTTTCTGTGGCTGGCTGCCGGTTTTCATAAAGTCACGCAGCATACGTGGCGTCACAGTGCTGCTGCTTAAGTCCACAACACAAGGCCTGCACATCTCTCTGACAGCCGGCTCGGGCCCCTGTAACCTTGGATGCTTTTGAGGAGGCATGAAACACCCTCCCTTGGGACTGGCCGGGGTTTTCCTCTTTCGTCCTGTAGCACAGGAGGCCAAAACATCCTCTGGAGGTTTGCTCACCAGCGGAAAGAGACACTAAAGACAATGGAAACATGCATTACAAGCTGAACGACATGGCACAAAAACAATATCACAGTTTATGCCCTTCAGTTCTTATTTTATATCCATCACAGCAGACACAGGATGTGAAGAGGTAAAAGACACTATTTTAACCACAGATCTATGAACTTTCAAAGTCTCAACTAAGAATGGCTGTCCACCTCAAAATATTGATGGTATACACTTGGCTCAATAAAGATCAAGAGTTTTCAGTGGTCAGACATAATTGCATCTCAAATTAAATTCCCTCCAGTCCAAAACCTAATATCGCAGCACATATCATCTGATTTCAGTTAGACTGCACCCTGTGTTCTGCTGCTGCAGCCTGAGGAGCGAGGCAGCAAAAATTAGCAAAACTAACAGTGTAGCTACTTCAAATATCTCAGAAGATGCAGTCCCTGTGCACAACTCACTGCTGGGTTGGTGCAAAGCGTGACCGACTCCTGGTGGTTCATGCGGTAAGAGCGGAGGCTGTGGGACTGGCCCTTGGCCGCACACCAAGGACAGGCATCAGGGCTCTGAAGGAAGAAAGAAAGAAAGAAAAAAAAAAAAAAAAAGACATTCAGCTGAGCATTTTATCAGGCCGAGAAGGGAACGAGACAGCAGAACCACATCACAAATACACTCTGTCTTCGCATGACTTTCAACAGTCAGAAGGTGTGTCCTTTGAACTCTCAGTCACCAGCAACCTTTACAAAGCTCTGGTTATATCACACCAAAGGTGTACACACTGATTAATTGTAATACAAAAATCTTTCGCCTTTTTAAACCAGAAATTTCCGTTTTTTTCATATAGTATCCCCCCCTAAAAACAATTAGAATTTTTTTTCTTTCCTCCAAATTAGCTTTGCACTTTGAGAGATGGCAGCTTTGACAGACGGAGAGAAAACTTGAGCTCAACTGACTTTTCCCAAATACCCCGCCAGTGCTGGGGCGGGTACCCCTAAACCAGTGCCTTCACCACTCATTGGGACATCACTGCAAATGGTCAGGTCCGGTGCTGTCCATGGCCATACGCTAAGCATTACCATCTCACTGGACCTGAGGTCAGCCAGCCGTGCCCACTGCAAGAGAAAAAAGACAATACTTTTTCACAAGTGACTTTTTGCAATACTAATAATAATAATAATAATAATAGTGGGACATGGACTGCATGTGGCCTCAGAAAAAAAAATGTGTTTCTGTACATTTAAAACTGGTGGCTTGATGAGTGGACCATTGGGCTGGGATGCAGAAGTCTGTCAGTTCAAATCCCATCACAGCCAGGTGTGTCCTTGAGCAAGACACCCAGCGCTAGCTCATTGTAATGCATATGAAATGTTGTAAGTCGCTTTGGATAAAAGCTTCTGCTAAATAATCAATTATACGTCGGTAAATCAGTAGACGCCACTTGCAAAGTTTCAAAAATCTCGGTATTGGTGGGGTATCAGTTCACAGTTAGATAAAATCCATCATCATAATGCACTGAACATGAGAGACAAACACGTTTGCACTCGTCGTTAAATTAATAAAAATAATAATGAGGACGATTTCCTTTCATCTTCTCACTTTGCTGTACTCAAAAACCCCGAGTCGCTGTCTAGCTAAGCCACTTAGCCGTCTCGGAATGACAAAAAAGGGATCGAAAACTGGTACAGGTTATGTGAACGGTACAAAACACAGAGCATACTCATCCACGGACACAATTACCTTTAAAGGGTTTACACAAATCTTTGTGTAATAGTCAAAACGCTGATACGTCTACACTTCAAAGATCTACAGTAATGAAACTGTAAGGAGCTATAAAACACCGCAAATCCCGAGATAAAGACATTATATCGCACTTACCTCACTGTGCAACCTACGTTAGTTACCATGCAGAGCATTTAAACAGAAATCATCGTTTCAAATTAACGCTGTCGTCCACTCGACGCACACCGCCCGGTCTCCATGTGCCCCATTCGTACTTCCAACGTCCAACTTCCGGTTGTGCGCCGACGATGATCTTCCCCTCTTTCCCCCTCCCCTCAGAAACGGTTCTGGAGCGCCCCCTTTCGTGCTGGAACTGTATTGCAGCCTTTGGAATTAACACCGTAATAAACATTAATGGAAGATTATAAACAGAAGATAAAAGTAATCCACTACACTTACATCACCCATTTGTCAGAGTAATTTTGAGAACCCAGTATGGTTCTATAAAAGTACATTTATGCTTTACGACGATGGCACTGTAAATGTACAAGTGTAAATTATAACCACAAAATGTGAATTAAAAATTAAAGGACTACTGTATTTAATGTCCGTTTCTTTAGTCCTTTAAAATTTTAAGATTTATACTGAATATTATTAATTTTATCGATGTGTTTGTTTTATTTTTTGTATGTTTTATTTAATTTACTACTGTAATATGTCAATTACCATTTTATTATGTACAGTGTCTGACTAATCAATATACTTATACTGCAGAATAACTACAGAGGGTAGAGTATATTTAATAAAAGTGTTCAGTTGCCAGACGGTTCTTGCTTCGTGCTGCTGAGGGAAACAATGAGTGCACCCCACCCCCCTCTTCGCTAAACCCTTGCTATATCTGGGGTTCTCCACTTTCTTGATGTAATATATTAGCATAATTTTCCCAGGGACCCACCATCATCCATGAATTCATTTGTGAGGGAGTATCTTACACATGCTCATTATAACACACACAGACACAGGTGTTGCAGATCAGATAAATATATCCAATTTAGAAATCATTGCTGTAGTTTATTTATGGCGTTTTAGCTGGTCCCTGAAATTGATTGGCTATGTCAGCAACGTGTAAAAGATTTTTACAAATCAAATCAGAGTGACTAAATTTCACCAACACGATAACCTTTACTAATTTGTTAATACAATTTTAAATTAAAGTGAAATTTTGTCTATAAATAACATTTTCGGGAACAAAATACAGTACATGTACTGTGTTCTGTACAGGGTCCTCGTTTGATGTTAACCGCTGTTCTTCTGAAGCTATTTTAACTGTTGCAACGCAAAACATGTTTCAACTAACTTTGAACACCAAATTCTCTATATGACGTACAACACAAAGGCTGTGAACAATTAAACAAAGGCTAATCATACACACTTTGTGAGTTTATTTTACAATGGAGATACCCAGTCTCAATCATCTGATGTCCCAATGACCTCAGCAGTGCTTTGAGGGCACCCTAAATAAAATGAGAGAACCATACACGGTTATGATGATTTACTAAAATATACTGATATACATACATTATTCTTATGACTCATACATACGTATTGTCAGTATTGTATTAATATAATTTCTGAGCAATTCTCCTGATTTCTCTCATTCTACTGTTAGGCCATGATATGATAAAGTTACACATTTGTGCAATAATTCACGACCATTTACTTTTAAAAAATAATCATTGACACAACGCCATGTTTTTTGAAATATGCGAGTTTAAAAACATAGCTCTGGAAAGTTAATGTTGCTAAAGTTAATAAAACTCATAAATATCTAGGTTCTTTGTAAATGTTTAATGTAAGGCAGCAATTTAGCTGCGGAATGAGTCTGGATAAAAACGCTAAATGCTAATCTTTAAAAGTCCCAAAGATGTATTTCTAAATTATGACTGATCACTAATAAACATAGTGGTGAATGTTTCATTGCAAACATCGTTACAAGTGGTTTTTCCTTTATGCAAGTTATAATATTGAAATATTCCTAATAATATTGGAAATTTTAGTGACGTGTTAAAACATATTACAGAAACTTTACATTTTTCATTTACATTAGCAAATTTAAAATTAATTTGGAGGTGGGGGGTGACGTCTAATCGTGTACCCCCGCCTTTTTGAGGGGTGTCACTGCTCGAAGGAAGTTTTCAATCTAATTCGGAGACAGCTCAAATACGCGTTCTATTAAAAGAAAATAACTGATTTTACCGTCATAACCTCAAAAAGATGCTATTTTGTCCTTTAAACACATTGTGCACTACAGAAGACAGGGGCATTTGCTGGCATCAGTTGAATACTTTTGAAAAAATGTGTGCACTACCATTATAAACGCAGTAGTTCCTGAGAAATTTGTCCTGATTAATCGATATATATGAACGACACATCGCACAGCGAAAGTTATAAAATCGCTGAATACAAAACAGATATAATTTAGACTAAAAAAGCATGCACTTCTTAACGAGAACTATATAAGCATATCAGCACCAGTGATAATTTAATCTGCCATATCAGTAATGTTGTCTTCATTGAATGGACATGAAATAACCAATAGATTCACAAACACATTCTCGGTACGTTTATATCAATATTCTGTCCTTTTCCTTCGTAGGTACTTCTGGAGGACAGTGCCCTGCATCCCAGAGTCTGGCGCTGGGCACCTGCTGTAACAGCGCAAAATCAGAGGCTGCTTATTAATTATCTTATTTCATTATTCATGTAAAGCGCATATATGGGTAATGTTGTCCTTCGACTCTTTCTACACCACAATGGGTCTCGTGGGACCGCCAACGGTGTCCAAACGTGCAAGTGTGCAAATATAGACTGCAAAATAAAAAAATTAAAAAATATTTTTTCACTAAAATATAAAGTGATTATTTGCAAGTACAGGTAACAGCGATAATGCCGAATGCGAGACGGAGCGGTTTCATCGTGCAAGCTACCGCTTGCAGTCACCCGACGGACGTTTCACACGCAGCAGTGTTACTCGCTGCAACGCTCCGTGGAGTCTCGTTCGGCTAGTGCGCTGCAACACACTGAACTTGGTGCTGCAGCAAACACACTGCACGGTCTAGGCAGCAGCCCGCCTCGAGCCGAGCACAGCAACATTTTTGTATATACGCGCCATTTAAAACTTTGCTGACGTTAATCCGGGGATGACCAATCGCGTTCCACCTCTGATTAGGACAATGGAATGTTAGTTAACCAATCACAGGGGGTTATGACTTGGCGGTAGCCAATGGGAGGAGAGCCCCTCTGAGAGTAATGTTACAGAAGCTAGGAGTGAGTGAGGAGACTGCGTATCGCTATCGCTCCCACATACAGCCATTGCAGTACATTGAGATACAGCGACAGCCTTTGGTGAGTATCATATATAGACATTTGAAAGTGTAGGTGAGTAAAATAAAAAAAAAAAGGCAAACCCATTTCTTTAACAAAGAAAAATACACAATATTTAATCAGCGTTGTATTTTCGAGTGTAGCGTTTTTTCCTTATATAAAAACGTCAAAATAAGGTATTAGTATTTGCTAGTAAGCATTAGCCGCTCATTGTCAAAATAAAAAATAATAATGCTGCTATTGCATTTCAGCCAGTTAACGGCGAATTTGGTTAATTAAAATAATTTATATAATTGTTTGTGATTTTTCTAAACTGGTTTCGTGGAAAAACAGACACCCAGTTAGGCGATTTAAAAACCTAAACGTTAAGGGGACACCTGAATTGCGTACAAACAAGACCCGTGGCATAACATAGCCATTGCAGCGCATTGCCAGACGAGCCTGTCATGTGAAAGACTTGGGACCGCGAAAAATGTATTCCGAAAATGTCAGGAAAATCTAAAAGAAGGGAAAAAATATTAGTAGAGCAAATCTTAAAAATAGTTTGGCGCTGTAATAATTTTTACGGGCGTTAACGAGATAATGGCTTAAAAATTACCTTAGGTTCCTATGCTTTACTGTAATGGCTGACTGTACGCGCATAGGAAACAAGGCTCAGCCTGAGCTATGCGAGCGCAGTTCGCTTCAACTTTTTTAAACCGCGATTTCTCCGCAAATCCACATAAGACTTGATTGCTTCGCGCTGGAAAATAAAAAAGCAACCTCTCGTCTTTCAAACGCCGCCTTTTTGAGATTTTTCCGTGTGCGTTCGGGTCTCGAAAACCCAGCAGAAAGAGAGGTGGGTACGCCGGTCGGCGTGCCCTCCATTGCATGCAGTGTAATGGCTGTGCCTCGCGCACACAAAGAGAAGGAGCCATATTCTCAGCGCGAGGAGACGAAGACGGGCGGCCATTGCGAGCCGATAGGGAAGCGGCGGAGCGCGAGCCGCACATAGACAGCGCGCGGACCCAATGCATTGCAATACAGCGGGGCCAGTGCATGGCAATCACCGGGGGGAGAAAAATAGCCAGGAAGACGGAGAGTGCGAGCGTGCATGTCGGCCAAAAAACCGGACAGGAAGGCGGGAGGAGACATTTGAAGGGGACTTTCTTTCATGAAGAAGGCTTTCTCACAAAATGGAAGAAGAAATATTGCTGTCGTTGTTGACCTCCTTTTCCTCAACGAGAGACTATGCGCCATTGCTAGTTCTGTATATACAGCCAGACTTGGTATTTAACGGAGAATACGATAAAAATTATATTTTTTAACAATATCATAATGTAAAGTTAAAATAACGTATAGATTGCGTAAAAATATATATTTTACACATTTTGGAACCACACTTAGCTTTGATTTGTAGTTTTAACAAATTAAACAAGATTTATAGTAAATACTTGTATGTAACAGTACGAATAACAACTAATTAAATCGTAATATGTGATTTTATTTTTTAGGTTTTTATGTTTTATTTTCATGAATAAAGTGAAAATAATTGTCGACAGATATAATAAATATATGAACTTGGCGAACTTCGAGCCATAGGAGTTAGATTTTGAGTTTGCAAAACTATTGGCAAATTTCTATTTCAAAGGCACTAAATGTTTGGTGCTTAAACTACATCCTGTGCATGGATCACCAAAACACGGTACTGTTACCATAATGTTTGAATACGGACATTTTGCGATTTTGTTTTAAAATTTTTTTATTAGATTCTGGCTAACCTTATATATAGTTTTCTCTTGTACGGAAGACTTGTCTCGGATTACGTGATCCTTATATTTTAATCGTATAAGGACGGGGGTCATTTTCTCATTGTTTACGAGAAACTTCAGAACCGGACATGTTTAGTCAGGGAGCTGCGTTTCTAACGTGGGTCTCTTCCTCCTGTCCCGGGGCCAAGAGACACCATGAAGCAGACGCGGTGCAGCCTTGGCTCAGACCAGGCGTGTTTTGTGCAGCGGCTGTCTTATCACTATTGTAAATTTAAAATTTAAAGCGGATTGGGCGGCGGGGACACCGTTCTAGCATTTGGACACTTGTGTAGTCTGTTACTCGGATAGCGGCATAATGCGAAATTCAGCGGTGTCGGTGCTTGACTACGTTCATTTTATAGACAAGCGTGCAAGATGGGTAAAGATCCAACGAAACCCAGGGGCAAGATGTCCTCGTATGCCTACTTTGTGCAAACGTGCCGGGAGGAACACAAGAAGAAGCATCCGGAGGCGTCCGTGAATTTCTCCGAGTTTTCCAAGAAGTGCTCTGAGAGATGGAAGGTGCAGAAAGTTTACTGTTTATGTTGCTAGCAATAATAATATTAATATTGGACGTTAATTGTAAATACACTGGATATATAAAGTATAAGGTTATTTGTGGATGGCCCTATATGTGTGTTGAAATGCACTGTTATGTATATAGACCATGTCTGCCAAAGAAAAAGGGAAGTTTGAGGATCTTGCCAAGCTGGACAAGGCACGTTATGAAAGGGAGATGAAGAACTACGTCCCACCCAAGGGAGAGAAGAAGAAGAGGAGGTTTAAGGACCCCAATGCTCCCAAAAGACCCCCGTAAGAATTCTTCTTACTCCCTTTTAGTAACTCAAGAAAACAAAATAAGTGCTCTGTGTGTGATTTTTATTTATTTATTTATTATTATTATTATTATTAGTATAGGTTGTATAACTTTGAAATCTCTTCTGCTTTTCAGATCTGCTTTCTTCATATTCTGCGCCGAATTCCGCCCAAAGGTGAAGGGGGAGAGTCCTAGCATGTCCATTGGGGATGTGGCTAAAAAGCTGGGTGAGATGTGGAACAGCACTTCTGCAGAGGACAAGCAGCCCTATGAAAAGAAGGCTGCCAAACTGAAGGAAAAGTATGAGAAGGTGAGTCTGAAACAGCAGGAGAAACTCTGTGGTCCTACCCATGTTGCCTTACTGGGTACTTTTACTGTCTGTCCATCTAAAACGTTCTTGTGGGGAAATTGGGGAAACAGACTGCAGGTCCTGATTATCTTTTTATAGTGGAATTTTATGGAGTCCAACTGTGGTTTTGAAGCACATTGTATGGGACAGACACGTTGACTTTGACATTGTAATTGTCTTTTTGCCACCCTATCAAGGACATCGCTGCTTACCGTGCTAAGGGCAAGCCTGACGGTGGTCAGAAGAAGGCCGTTGTGAAGCCAGAGAAGGCCAAGAAGAAGAAGGAAGATGATGATGATGACGATGATGATGAAGATGAGGATGATGAAGATGAGGAGGAAGATGATGATGATGATGAATAAATTGATTTCACCTAGAGAGTTCAGATTACTTGTTTATAAAGCATTTAACCCCCCTGTACACACTTCACTTAAAAAAGGAAAAAAAAAATTAAATTGAGGCAGTGTATATGATATGTTTTTAAGCTGTACAGTTGTTTTTCTCGCTCTTTCTTCTTTTGTATAGTTAACACTACAAAGTGTCATCTTTTTAATATCATTTTATTTTATTTTCTTATTCTTTAGTGCTAATTCCTAAGTCTCTATCCTGGCCTGGTACAGTTTAAGGGGGTTGTAAAATGGCGTGGAGACGGTGGGTGTGTGTAGTGGTGCACAGCACACAACTTTGGTTTGGTGAGGTAGTTCTTTTCCTGATGTATCTGTGTGTTTGTTTTTTTTTATGTATTTTTTAAAAATTACCGTATTGTATGGTTCCTTTACTGTACTTTGAATACCACTCTGTAATTGCAACAGTAATAAAAAATGCAGCTGTTTGACATTCTGACATGCTTCTGAAGTAAATAAACCCTTTTTTATAAAACTTATTTAAATTTAATTTTTGATGTCGCCCTACAGTTGAAATGTGTAAATCAGTGAAGTGTGTGTATCTGATAACTGCTTTAACATGAAAGGTAAATTTGAGTTATAGGTACATTGACACCTATGCGTATAGTCCAGTTGTCGAGTCTGCACTCCAGTGCGTCTTCCAGACACAATTTGGGTTGTGTTGAGCTGTCAGCAGTGTCTGGGCTTGGAGGGAACTTGTAACAAATGAGAATGCATATTTAGAGCAGAGGCTGAGAGCATCCTTCAGTTTGCTCTCTTAGACAAGCCAATCTCTGGGATGAGACACTGAGTCACGGGCACATTTAGTACCTAATTAGTGTGACTGTAATGGGCCGGTGCTGAGGTTGGGGCCCCTTTGTGTTTCATGTACTCTCACTCTCATTAGGCCTGCTTTTTCTACTTACACCCATGTTCCATGCACAATGCTGAAGTTCTGTTTTTGTCTGATGAAACAGTGGACATAAGAAGAAGCCTCCACCAAGTACAGCTTCTGTCCTTACAGAAGTACAGAGGAGTGTGTCCCTCAGAATGTCTCATCCTGTTAAAAATGTCTTATTTGCAGAGTTCCTGTTGCACCCCAAAGTTGTTTTGAGGGTGAAGCTGAACATCTGCAGCTTCATGACTGGTCTGTCTGTGGGCTGTACGCAGGTAACTAGAAAACCATAACATTTTTTCCCAAATATTTTCCACAGGTTTACAGAGCTTTGTAGAAGAAAGTTTGTTTTGTATTCAAATAGGAAATTAAGTCTATAGATTTACACATTCTTTATTATGCTGAGTATTGCATGAATGTTCAATTATACATAATAAACAGGTAATGTAATATAATGTTAACTAAACCATAAAATCTCTCGTAGCCCCTTTTGGAGATGGGTGTATGTCACTCCTGGGCTCTATTATATCTGCTGTGTATTTCCTACACTTCACATTAGTGACACTGACAGTGTCTCAATGTTAATTATGGGTTATAAATTTTATTTGATTTCTTTTATAAACATTTTTTGCTTTAACCACAAATTAATAAATCGGTAGAAATAACTACACTGAATACAGACTGACAATAAACGGGACATGCATGCAAAACAGCAGTCTTTCATAATTATAATTAATTTGCTATTCAAATTAAAAACAGATGTACCTATCGGATAAGTCAATTTTTAATGAAGGTGCTCTATGCGCATATAGCATATATAGATATTGAAGCCTATGCAACTTTGGCCACCTAATGCGAGGGAGAACTCACTGGAAAAGACCCTGATGCTGGGAAAGCCTGAAGGCAAAAGGAGAAGGGGACGGCAGAGGATGAGATGGTTGGACAGCATCATCAACACAGTAGACATGAGTTTGAGTAAACTCCGGCAGACAGTGGAGGACAGGAGGGCCTGGCGTGCTGTGGTCCATGGGGTCACAAAGAGTCGGACACGACTAAACGACTGAACAACAACATGAGCATATAATGATAAAACCAAGAAGTGGGCTTCCTGAGCAAGCACTTTCTTCTCATTTGCGTCACTCACCGACTGGAGCAGCATTTAGAAATTCGTACTACAAGGCCGGAAAACGCAGTTTCAACACGCCTTTAAATCACACGTCTGCGCCACCTGCTGTTCGTTTTAGCAAATTACAAAATGTTTGACATGCGAAACATCAACAAGGTGATGTTTCTTAAATTCATTGTGGCGTCAGACTGAACGACTGAGATCAAATTGAGTCAGTTTTTTAATTCTGGGTTATTCCTACTGGTCTTGAAAGTTGTTAGAACAAAATGTCATATGGCAGAAAATCATAAATAAAAGCAGACTGTGCGGACTGCTGGACGATAACCACGCAGAGCTGAATGGCCCAGCTGATTTGAACATTTTCACAAGGGATGCTCTGTCGTCACGGTATAGGCATTTTTAACAGCAATAACTGAGCAGAACTTCTCGTGAGTCAGCGCACTGAAACGGCCTAGGATTTATTTATTTTTTATTTTTTACAGAGGACCCGTTTAAATTTAGCACTGTCTCAAACCCTTAACGTTTCTTAAATGTGTTTTTAATTCAGAAGTTATTTTTTCCTGCAGAGCGTCTGATGTCCACGTGGAGTTCTGCACGCGCCGCACGTTACTATAAATTCACGCGTGGGAATGGATATCAAATGTCACGGCTATCTTATATATGCGTGCCCCTTAATAAGTCAGGACGAACATCCTCTGCATATCATAAGTAGGATGCATATATCTCGTTGTGCTTGGAAGCTTTGGTTACTACGACTACCTTGTTGGCCTTGTCTACCAATGTCGGTCAGTATCACCTTGGGAATGTGGAAGGTGTGCAGAGAGGCGTAGGGAGTAACGTGAAACTTGGATCGTAGCATTTTTACACTGTGCGAATTCCAGTCACGTTACTACCTAATGTTATGAAAATGAGACAGACAAATGCATTGGATGCAGTTCGTGACTTCGGCCGAGGCGCGTGGGAGACGGCGCTGCGCAGATTAACTCTGCGGAGCCGAGATCCAGATGGCACCGAGCAGCTGGGAGCTCGAGGCAGAAAGACGGCCGCGCGTCCCACTGCGATGTGGCACTGAACATACCACAGGGGGCAGTCTGCCCGCAGTCCAGTCTGCTCATTATTCCTACCGCGTCTTTACAGACGTTTAACTGGAAACGGCAGCTTAGGACAAAGTCCTTTTTTTATGTGTGAATGTTGTGGGGGTGGCGCGGGGAGTGTCAGCTGCTTACTTTTTAACTAGAAGTACCAGTACATAGAACTTGAATCGGCTACTAAACACCATCTCATTGTAAAGCCATATTCGATAAAAACAGAACATCAGTATTTCTTATCGCTATATAAGCCAAAGACGTACTCCAAATCTACTCAAAATGCATTACATATGTTTATTTATCTGTTTTTGTCTGCCCATAAGGCAGATGGTACTGTAAAGCTGTAATTATCTTTATTGCCATGGCTTTGAAAATAATAATGTTCTTGGCACCTTATCTGTGACAGTGTTGTTTCTCCTCATGTGACAGAAAGCTCCATTGTCCTTTGCAGAACCTGCAGGGCAGGTGTCACGTCACTAAAGGAATGGTGTTTCATGTGTCAGGAAATGCCAGACGTGTACACTCAGTGAAGGTTTAACCAAAATTTAACCAAAATCTGGTGGGGTCAGTCTGAACATTTAAAACGGCTAAAAGTGTATTAATTATGAATGCAGTAATAAAGACAAAGTGGTTGACATTCAGGACATTTATTTAGGTTTCAAAATAAACTGGATTTAAAAAAATAAGATGTTTCAATCATAATTGATATTGACCACTGTGGTGTGAGTGACATGATTGCTTCCTCCTGAGTTGCCAGTAAAGTTTGGCACTCTTCCACCAGGGTCCAGATGATTCCAGATGGTGTTAGCCCTGTTTAATGGCTAAGTTGATCAAAGACACTGTCTGCATTGTCTTATGGTGCCTGAGCTCTCATGAAACCTTTACAACATTATTTTTTTTAAGTTATGAAACTAATAAGAAGTCTGATGTTAATTTAACAAGAAAAAATACCGCAGTACTACTCAATGTTAAATGCAACATTTGCAATCCTGTGATATATGGTAGTTAAACGGGAAAGATATTTACTGCTTTAACAGGCCTAACCGAACGTGTAGAAGTTTACTTGCATCAAAGTGTCTGATTTCATATTTGAGTTTACTTCAGGTGTGCTCCAGCGTCTTTCTTTTAAAACCAATACAATTAAACAGAAAGCACCACCTTTCAATGTAGTGTTTCAGGAGTCTTCCAATGAATACATTATCTATGACCATCATCTTTTTGTTACGCAAGCACTTAAAAAACTTTATCAAAATGTTTATATGATTTATAAGAATTTACATATTTTAAAATTTGCATACAGCAATTGTGTTTGGAGCACATAAAGGGTTAAATAAAAATGAATTACATCCCATGTGCATTAACAGTAGTACTGTAGAATCTACAAAATCTGTAAAAACTAACACAAAACTAGATTCTTTATTACTTATTCATGATCCAACCACTTGCCTGGGTCACAGCTGAGCATCCTGGAGTCACAGAGCACTGGGTATAGTGGGGACAAGCTGCCAGTTCATCCCAGGGTAAACACACACACACACACACACACACACACACACACAGAACTGGCACACTGCACATGCAGTGCCACTGGCTAGAACTGACCAAGCCTTTTGGATGAGAGGTGAAACATCTTCAAGATTTCTAAGCAAGTCCAGTTGCCACTGAACAGCACTTGAGATAACCATGACCTGGAGGACTGAGAACCACCACAGATATGCCACTGGCTAGATTTAAGACAGTGACCCTGGAGGTATGCAGCAACTGCATTGCTCACTAAGATGGCAATTCTATGGTACTGCATTAAGTTTGTGTAAACAAACAGAAAACATGCATTTCTTCTAGGTATAAGACAATAGGCATTACTATATCTTTCTGATTGACTGATAAAACATTTGTCCTTAGTGATGCATAACGTTTAAAAATCATACCTCATATTTAATGTTTAAACAATAATGCCCTTTAACATATAATTTCTTAAGATCAAAACATTAAATCTGTATATTAGCCACACAATATCTAACGAAGTGAAATATTAAAACGTACACATTATGAGACTAAACATTGCAGATGAATGTAGCTGGATTAGTCAGAACACCGAGGAAACCAAGAGATTTTAAACTCGTACCAGTTAAACAAAATTTGGGGCACTGGATAATACGACCTAAGTCCTCTTTTCATTTGGTTTTCGGTCAGTATGCAGCTGGCACCACAAGTCAGCGTGACGAACTGCCTCCGTCCCTCCCTCCCTTGTGCACCACCTCCCTCTCTCGCGCCCCACCTCCCTCTCACGCGCCCCACCTCCCTCTCACGCGCCCCACCTTTCTCGTCGTAATTCTAAACCTCAGCGTCTTTCCGCGGCCATGGTAACATCGCCGAGTAACGGAGTACTATACACAAGAAACGAAATAAGTACTTTTTATTGAGGTAAAAACTAAATAATTTTACATTTCGACATGTGTTCGGTGAACGCGTGTAAGGTCGGATGTATAAAACTGTTTGCGCATTATATCTGTGACAACGGGAACGTTATATTATGTTGTCATGCAGTCCCTTTTTGCCGTCTCTGGCCTAGGTCTGGGGCGTAAACTACGGTGGGTTTATGGGTATTGTTGTTCTTATGGGTTCGGTGGTTCAGTGGAAACGAGGCGGGACAAACACACAGTAAACTACATTTCCCGACCTATATGTAAATCAATGAACACTTGTCAGTAGCCGAACGATTTTATTTCTGGAAAATAATTTAAAATAATGTTAACGGTATCGACACGTTATGTGTGAAATTTATAGCCATGCTTTTTTTTTTTTTACCGTCATATCAAAAGGCATCACGTGCATGAGTTTATAAAAATGTGTGTATATATAGCACAATTTATTTACTGTTGAGCTCTCTATATAGAAACAATATTATAGCACAAACTGTACGGTGTAAACAAGTTTAGGTTTAAGTTTTTTTTTTTTTTGTCTGTGATAACGAATGCTGTTAATATTGTAAATGAAATAGTTTGTGTATATATATAATTAATTGTGTGTGTGTATATATGTGTATGTATGTGTGTGTGTGTGTGTGTGTGTGTGTGTGTGTATATGTATGTATGTATATATATATATATATATATATATATATATAAAACACAACTTTGGATTTTATTGTATATTTTTATGTTGATTTAATTTTTTCCACCCCTCCCTAGTTCAAAGAACTATTTCAGCAACATGAATTTGACCGAGATCTGTGACAATGCCAAGAAGGGACGGGAATATGCACTGCTAGGGAACTATGATTCGTCCATGGTATACTATCAGGGTGTCATGCAGCAGATTCACAAACACTGCCAGTCTCTGAGAGATCCTGCTCTGAAGGCAAAATGGCACCAGGTACGTAATATCATTACACTTTAATAAAAGTTTACACATTTGATCCTGTTAATATGCAGGACCAAAATGTGTCCTCCTGTCATTGACCCAGGAAACAGAACATCTTTGAATGTTCCCTGCTTTCTGGGAAGTTGTCAGCGTGCTGGTTTGAGTTGACTGCACCATGTGTTAATGTATGCACCCCCCTCCTTTAAATCAGTGCCTGAGATTTACATTTACTCATTTTGCTGACCCTTTTATCCAAAATGACTTACAACATTACACACACGTTGCAGCGGTATTGGTTGTCTTCATTAAACCCATCCACCTAGGGGGAGCAGTGGGCAGCCACATGTGGTGCCTGGGGAGCTAGAGTTTGAATGTCTTACTGAAGGACACACCTGGTAGCTGGGCTGGAATTCATAATGGGAGATTTCCGCATCTCAGCCATTGAGCCACGAGGCTGCTTTATTGTAGTTAAAATGTTTTACACTGGTGCCTGTTTATCCATCATTGTGAATCTTCGTGCTGGTTGATGTAGGTGAGGCAGGAGCTTGTGGAAGAGTACGAGCAGGTGAAGAGCATTGTGAGCACCTTGGAGAGCTTTAAGGTGGAAAAGCTGGTTGACTTCCCCACCCCACTGCCTGAGGAGAGTCCACGAGACCCCACTGTTTGGCCCCCCCCAACCCCAGCTGAGCACAGGTAAACCTCTCACACACCCTTCAATTTGGCAGAGTTATCTTCTGCCTAATGCTAAGGGGTATTCCCAAACCACTGGTGGTCTGTCCTGTCTTCAGGGCTCCTGGCCAAGTGAAGAGGCCCAACGTGGCAGCGAAGCCCCAGCGGAAGGAGTCTCCTGGGCTGCAGCACCGCAGCGCTGCGGGGCGGGCACAGCCCAACCCCAAGGCTGACAGACCAGGGCCCAGAGATGGCAAAGTGGTCAAAGGCAGAGAGGACAAGGTCAGTGAAGCCACATTGTACTCTTCTGTAATCTTTGTGTCAACATGTATTGTCCTTCCATGCCTCTGAGTTCTCATTCATAAATCTGATTATTACAGTGCTAGTATTAGCACTATACTACTATAGTATATAGTATAGTATAAATACTTGCTCAGACTGAATTCTGGGACACCCGTTGCCCTGGCTTCCCTACCCTTTTTGGCAGATTTTTTTGTAGTTTTGAGCCAATGCAGAGGTTACATTAAGTCTGGAGCAGACAGATAGAGGTGAAGCCAGCAGTAAGACCAGTGCTGTCTTCTTATTCCTTATTTTAAAATTGAACTTTCACATGTCCTCGTCAATACTGTGAATGCTTTCTGTTTATGTCGGCCTTTCGTGCTGTCATTCTCCATGCTGCTGGGGGTGCTTTCAGGGTAAAAAGATCCCTCAAGAGGGGGCTGGGGAAGGGGAGCTGAAGAAGTTTGACCTTGCGGGCTATGACAGCGACCTGGTGGACGCTCTTGAGAGAGACATTGTGTCCAGAAATCTCAATATCCACTGGTGAGCCCTTTCCTGCCGTCCCTGCCCACTATGCCGTCCTGTTCCACAGAGCAGCTGTTTGGATGTGGCTGCGGTTGTTCAGGATCCAAACATATCTACATTATAAGGATTTCTAGTTTCTCTTTTACTTAATGAATCTAAACTGTTTATGAACAAGAATGGCAAGGAAGTTAGCAGATGTCGAGTTTGTTCCTGGCAAGGAAGAGGTTTCTGTGGGCTTAGGAGGATTTGAGCCTCTTTTAGTGCAGAAATGAAGGAATTAGTGTTATGATTGCTTCACTTCTTTAGTTGCAACTGCAGACTGAAAAACACAGTAACTTTCACGCTTTGTGGACTGTAATATAGAACCAGTTTACAACAAATTTGTTAAAAATCTGCCTCTGGTAAGAACTATCGAAAGTTTTTTTTGTGGAAAATTAAACAGTCTGTTATGAAATTGTCATCATTGCTGTGATTTAATGTAAGCATGAACCAGACAGCTGAGCACAAGTGACGTGTTGAGGAGGAGGAGGAGGATGATGATGATGATGATGGAGCTGGTGATTCCTGACCAAGGATAGCTGTTAGCTGGTCTGGCATGAAGGGGATGATGGACAATTTGTTGACAGACAAGTGTGGGTTGGGGGGGTTCGCCTCACCACACTCACAGGAATGACATCGCTGACTTGGAGGACGCCAAGAAACTGCTGAGGGAGGCCGTGGTGTTACCCATGTGGATGCCAGACTTCTTTAAGGGGATCAGGAGACCATGGAAGGTACTGACAAGCAAGTGTGTCAGTGTGTGTATCAGTGTGCGTGCGTGTGTGTGTGTGTGTGTTGAACAGTAGAGGGTGATATGAGTTACCTAGCTCCAAAATTTTTTATTTATGGCTTTTATATATGATGTTTCAAGTCCAGGTTATGTTTGTTAATTGTAAATACATTGTCTACTAATATAGGTAAACATAAAACTGCATAATTAAAAGCCCACGGGTAAATATATAATTGTCACTAAATTGTTAATGCTCAGTGCTTAATGTAAAGTACGCTTTTAGAAGCACACTTGTTGTATAGTGTCATTGCAAGTCCGTGCCAGATGGTGGCGCCAGCGCAAAGGACACACAAAGCATCATCACCCTTCCACGTGAGCACGCACATCGGCCATTTGTAATCTGTGTGACATTGGGTTTTTTTTTCCTCCTGCTGCATCACTGTGCAGATTTGACATGTCCCTGAGGGCACTTTACATGAACAGGCTCTCCACCCTGCCTATTACAGATATAAATAAACATAAATCTCCTGCTGTTGTCTGATTACCGTCCCTGTGGCCTTTGGGCCTGCTCTGCTCCTCTCCTCTCAGCCTTTTCCACACTCTGCCCTGCTGTGCAGAGGCAGATTGGCCCACTGGCCCAGGGCAGACTTCATTTGACCATACACATTCTGTGTTTCGCAAATAATAAATGCAGGAAATTCGGTGGCAAAAAAGCAGATAAAGACCTGGGCCAATACTTTCAGTTCTTCATCCAGATTTTTACAGCCTTTGGAAAGAAACTTGTTCTGAACTAAATATTCTACTTAAGATGTAAATAAAACACTTAAAATTGCAAAGGGTTAGGGGTTTCTGTTAATGGAAGCATCTGTTGAAAAACAAAGTTAAGGGGTTTTGGATGAAAGTTTGTTGGAAGAACCCAGTGTCTGTGTACATCCTGGGACTGATGTGTTTCTCTGTGTCTGTCTGTTTGTCAGGGGGTGCTGATGGTGGGCCCCCCAGGCACAGGGAAGACCATGCTAGCAAAGGCAGTGGCCACCGAGTGTGGAACCACCTTTTTCAATGTCTCATCCTCGACACTTACCTCCAAGTACCGAGGGGAGTCTGAGAAGCTCGTACGCCTGTTGTTCGAAATGGTGAGCACATCTGGGAGGTCAGGCTGCTTCATTGGTCATGTGGTGTTTGTGCTTTACCATTAGACTCAAAAACATGTACACACACAAACACACACAGTTTATTTTATTGGATTATATAACATTTACATTTATTAATTTAGCAGATGCTTTTACCCAAAGCTACTTAAACAGTTTCACATAGATGTTTCAGCAATATTGGTTCTCACTGTCAATTTTTAAATCAAAGCTGAAGGATCCTCACATACGGTTCTTCACCAGGTCATGGTCCTCACATACAGGTCTTCACCGGGTCATGGTCCTCACATACAGGTCTTCACCAGGTCATGGTCCTCACATACAGTTCGTCACCAGGTCATGGTCCTCACATACAGTTCGTCACCAGGTAATGGTCCTCACATACAGTTCGTCACCAGGTCATGGTCCTCACATACAGTTCGTCACCAGGTCATGGTCCTCACATACAGTTCGTCACCAGATCATGGTCCTCACATACAGG
>JABJVR010000033.1:3714227-3725440 GCA_025773905.1 Chitala chitala | reverse complement strand
CTCCACGCACACAGACCCAAGGCAGGAATTGAACCCCAGGCCTGGAGGTGTGCGGCGACAGTGCTAACCACCACGCCCAGTGGGTAGACCATTAGGCTGGAATGCAGCTGTTTCCTGGTTCAAAGCCCTGCCTGGTGTGTCCTTGAGCAAGACGCTCAAATGCTAGCTCCCCGGGCACCACATGTGGCTGGCCACTGCTGCCCTCGGGATGGGTTAAATGCAGAGAAGTAATTTACCTCTGAAATTAATAAACTAGTATACAATTAAAATTGGGGGGGGGGGGGTGAAAGCAACTCTAGACACCCAACTGCAATTGCACCCCCATCTTTGTATTTGTCAAATGTTTGCGTGATGTTTTGAACACTGTACTTTTGATTCTTCCTTGTCAGGTGGCCGTATGCAATCTGGCATCCATTGCACTCAATGTCTATGTCACCCCTGAGCGCACCTATGACTTCCAGAAGCTCGCCTCTGTCACCAAGGTCATTGTCAGGAACCTTAACAAGATCATCGACATCAACTACTACCCAATTCCTGAGGTGATTTACTGTTTCTGAAAAAACTGAGGTTTTCAGGTTTGGTGCTCAGACACTAATATGAAGCATTCCATGCCAGTTCAGAAGTGAGTTTTTGTGCTGACCATTGATTATTTATGCCTAGGCTGAGAACTCAAACAAGAGACACAGGCCCATCGGTATTGGGGTGCAGGGTCTGGCCGACGCCTTCATTCTCATGAGGTATCCCTTTGAGAGCACCCAGGCCCAGGTGCTCAACACACAGATCTTTGAAACCATCTACTATGCTGCTCTGGAGGCTAGCTGTGAGCTGGCTGCAGAGCTGGGCCCATACCAAACGTATGAGGGGTCACCCGTCAGCAAGGGAGTAAGTGACCTGTTTGGAATTCCCCCCCCCCCCAACTGTCTCTGTCGACATGGTATGACACGTTGCTGCTTTAAAGGACCATTTTGCTGTAGTCCCTCAAATTGTAATGGTTTCACAAATGCATGTAACTGAAGTTAGGCCTTTCTGTGTTTATATATTAGTTACAGCTACAAACCAGGTCATTTTACAACATAACTGTGTCTGCCGCTACATGTAAAATGCCAGGCCCCGTTGACTGGCTGTGTTCCCTCTCCTGCTGTAGATCCTGCAGTATGACATGTGGGAGAAAACTCCGACTGACCTGTGGGACTGGAACGCTCTGAAGGAGAAGATCGCCAGGTAGGTGCCCACAGCCTTGAGAATGGGCCGTGCTGCTCCTGCCTATTGGCTCACAGCTGTGGTCTAAGGAGCAGTGTGGTAACGGTCACCATGCAGGATGTGTGGCCACGTCACCGTGCTGTGGAGCATATGACGGCACCGCTGTCTGTATTAAGGCCGTCCTGCTCGTGTGCCTTTATAGACACGGGGTCCGTAACAGTCTGCTGATCGCTCCAATGCCCACTGCCTCCACTGCCCAGATCCTGGGCAACAACGAGTCCATTGAGCCCTACACCAGTAACATCTACACCCGCAGGGTGCTGTCTGGAGAGTTCCAGGTGAGACGCACTAGTGTTTGGGAGCGCTTTTTACCGGAGACAACAGCAAAGATGTGTTTTGTTACTCCTCTGTTTTCTCTGTGTATGGTGGCCTTCTTGGCATTGTGTCTTTTGGTTGGCTGACATTCTCCACCCTCTTGCAGATTGTGAACCCCCACCTGCTGAAGGACCTTACGGAAAGAGGACTATGGAACGAGGAGATGAAGAACCAGCTCATTGCCCACAATGGCTCTATCCAGGTCAGGTCCCAAACTTTTTTTTTTTTTTTCCTTTTTATCGTGCGTGTAGCGGGATACGGTTTCAGCCTCAGCTAATGCGTCTCCTGATATGTTTTTGTTGCTCATTTATTCCTAAAGGATATTCCCGGTATTCCAGAAGATGTGAAGGAGCTGTACAAGACCGTGTGGGAGATCTCGCAGAAGACTATAATCAAGATGGCAGCTGACCGGGGAGCCTTCATTGACCAGAGCCAGTCCCTGAACATTCACATTGCAGAACCAAACTATGGCAAACTAACCAGCATGCACTTCTATGGATGGAAACAGGTAAAATGGCTCACCTATGTTCTAGTCCATTATTAAAGGTATTGCCTGTCCCAGATACAGTCAGTCATGTTGATTGAGAATGTGTGTTTGGCTAAATGATGCGGAATTCCCCCCCCAACACCCCCTCCAGGGTCTGAAGACTGGCATGTACTATCTAAGAACTAAGCCTGCTGCCAACCCTATCCAGTTCACTCTGAACAAGGAGAAGCTGAGGGAGGCACAGGCGACGACACCCGACAGAGACACAGCCGCCAAAGAGCGTAACAAGGCAGCCATGGTGTGCTCGCTGGAGAACCGCGATGAATGTCTCATGTGTGGCTCTTAGTCTGACTGCTGCTGGTCCACCAAAGGCCATCTGTCTTGGCCTGCTGTTGGATTTTTTTTTTTTTTTTTTTTTTTTTTTTTGCCCCCCCGCCCCTGGACTATGATGATGAGCGTTTAGATTGTTCAGTTGTGGAGTCACACTTGACGTTGCCTCCAGTCTGGTGAAGCGCTTGCATACCCACCCACCTAAGCCTGACAATGCCCCATTAATGTTCTTCTCATATACCTCCTGGTACTTGCAGAGTTTGTTGTGCAAAGGTTTGCTGAAAACGATGTAAGGCTCTTGTTGGAGAATGGCTAAAATGTAACTAACTGTAAATATTACTCCATACTTGAATCTTATTTCTGCTGAGGTGTTGCTTGGGTGTCCCCTGTTGAGACTATCTTGGTGGATCGGAAATTCCATTGGATTTTCCTGTATGACGTTTTAAATGTGCACGGTAGTGTTAATATGTAAATCCACTTAGTGTCGTTGTATATTAAATTTATAGATGTTACCTTTGACAATAAAATCTTGTGCTAATCCATTCTGTACGTTTGCCTTTATTCTACAGCCTACAGTGTTGAAGGACTAAAGTGGTAATGCACGCCTCACATCCATTCACAGTGCGTTTTGTCCATTTCATTCTTCAACCTTGACCTGTCTATAGCTTTATCCTGTCTGGTGTGCTGTGTGGGCAGCGACAGCCCCGGTTAGAAACCTGCCTGTTCCCTCAAAACGTTATGGTGGAAAACGTTTAGTCGAACACAAATATTTATTTCATATTATGTAGGGCATCTGACTTTTCTGGATACCGTTTGATGTCATTCTTTTTTTTTCCTATGATTTTTTTTTTTTTTTTTTTTTTTGGTGGCCGCTGCCTTTGATTTTACTATCACAAAACAAGTTGCTACAAACACCCACCAGATGGCATTAAAGACTGGAATCGCACTGATGTGCCTGGTGTGCAGCCGCTTTCCTTGTTTTCATTTCGGGCGAAGAATGTTTGTTCTTTTACTGTAATGCCACAATGACCTTTCATGCAGTCATGCTTCTAAAGAGCACTAAGCCTCGCTGTTATGTGACTCCTGGTTTTACTGTTAATATTACAAGGATTTAATATTCTTGAATCGCAGTTTGTAGTAAACGTGTATTTGTCGTGTCCTTCAAGGTCAAAGTCTTTCTGTTATTACGTAGAACAAATGCAGTTAATGCTTGGTGGATGCACATAATATGTAACTGATCTTGATGTCTGTAAAATGCGCAGAACACATGCAGGTAAAACAGGCCGGCATATCATGTTTCAAGAAGCGTAATGTCCAGTGGAGCTGTAGGGCTGCCTCAGTCAATTACAAAATCGAGTTGTTTGCTTTTTCATGCTTAAAAATCAAAATTGTTCAGGAGCCTCTAATTATGCTGGTATATGTTGCAGTTCACGTGCTGTAATAAACTAGACGGAAGAACTGCTAGAAAGTGGTAATAGTAACAGATACACAAACATTACAAAGGCAAAAATACTCATTCACTTTGGTTGTTGAAGAAACGAATGCACACAAAGGACATCTAGTTAATTTATTTACAGAAATTCTCAAACTTCCATAAAGAATTATTCTATGAACTATCAGTCATGTTTTATGAGCCATCCACAAATGCATGGCAAACATGTTGTACCTAGCGTTAAAATATTATCAGCATAAGGGAATTTAGAGCAGTTCTATCTTGGCGTCCCATATGTACAAAATAAGGGGAGACAGCTGCTGATTCCGGTGTAATTAATCATATGGTCCTTGACAACCAATGTTCATGATTCCAAATACCTTTTATCAGAATAGCAGAACAAATCTGCATTTTACAAATGATTATAATTAAGTAGCCACCATATTGGGGGTGTGTGTGTGTGTGTGTGTGTCCTGCAATGGGTTGGCATCACATCCAGGCTGTTCCCACCTTGTGCCCTAAGGTCCCTAGGATAGGCTCCAGGCCCCCACCCCTCACAGCCCCACACAGGATAAGAGGTATGGAAGATGGATGGATGGATGGCCACCACAGCTTGTTCCTGATGCATTATAACTCAGAACAGACTACTAGTGATAACTGAACAGTAACACTTTGTTTAGACGAAACAGCGTGAAAGTCTGACAGATGAGGATTGTGGTAGGGCGGTATTGCTGCAGATCTGTGAAATGATTCATAGTGGATATTATGAATCCTGACTATCACTGATGCCCTGATATCACTGCAGTATCGGTTCCTCCAGTAAATGAAGGCTGGCTCAGGTGTGATGCAAACATAATGAATGAGTTGGTGATGCACCATGTAATGAATTGAATGATCGCCGTGGCAACCCGGAGGGAACAGCAAAGCCCATTGCAATCAGCAGGTGTTTTGCAAGCTGTGACCTGCAGTTGGCCTCTTGGGAAGCTCCAGGTACACTGTAACTTCTTTAATTGAAAGACAAAAACAGGGTTGTGGCACAAACAGAACTTAACAAGGACTTACCATCACATCCACGCTGAAGAGCTCAGTTCTGTCTACTGTCACACAAACACCTTTTCCTATCTACAGTACTAGATACAGCAGTTCCTAGGGAACACCCACCTTCACATGTATTTACTAAATGCCTGATTTCCCCCCCCCCCCCCAAGCTCATTTAGGTCTTTGCTCCGTTTTTCACAAATGAGTACTTTATCACGTACCCCTAGAGAGTGAAGCTGTTAGCAAGAAGTGACATCACAAGTGGAAAGTGAGGACATGCAGTTACCCTATCATATGCCACCTCACTACACAAGGAGGAAATGTGCCAGGTTTTACTACCTAAATAAATGCCCATTAACAAACACTCATTTCTCAGTTATATACGGCTACTGCTAGCTCACACATTCTCCTAGTATGGATCTTGTGTTTGTGTGTGTGTATTTATGTATATATGGAGCGGAGACTTGCAGGTGTCCACCCAAAAATGGTGTCAGTCGATCTCATCCTTGTTTTAGTCATCAGTACTGTCGGTCGGTGCAGTGGGGGGCGAGTCCTCCTCTCTCTCACTGCATTCCTCCCCCTCCTGTGAGCCAAAACCTGTATCGCACGACCTCTTGCTGCCAGTTGAGGCTTGGTCTTCACTGCCTTCCAGGTAGGTCTGCTCCTCTGCTGCCACTTCTGTTGTTGCCTGTTCCTCCGCCGCATCTTGCTGCGGCTCCTCGTCCTCGTGCACCATTACCTGCAGGGTGCTGTGACTGGGTGTGCCGCCACCGCTGTTGAAATCCCGGAAGTTGTTCTTGGCCCCCATGATGTACTTGCCCAGAAGGGCGGCGCCACCTTCACTAGTGCTGTCTGTGGAGCCGCGGCTGCTGTGCAGGAGAGTGTGGTGAATCTCCTTCATCTCCGCATGCAGCCGAGACACAACCTTGTTCAGCTCCGTGATGCGATTGCCCACATCTGTGGAGAGGTGGCAGTTACAGCACGGTCTCTCCGTTAGTAATGAAGACGTCGTGTAGGCACATTGTGTGCCAGTCCACTGTGCAGCCTGCTTATCTGCAGGAACACTTGTGTGTCCACACTAGTTTACTCTGTGAACAAGCAGGACTTCCTCTCCCAGTGTTTTGAGAGGAGTGAATTATCTTCCATTCGACACATCGAAATTACTTTAATCACATAATGGGTCAAATGCCATAAGTGTGGCCCATAAAATGAACCCAACACCACTGGCTACTAACACATGCACACCAACTGCGTGCTGATCTTCACTCAGCTCTTCCTTTGTCTTTGTCCTATATAGTTAACAGGCCCATGTGGGTTGGACAGCTAGTCTACCTTGGACCTCCAGAAGTTCTTATTCCTCCATGTTGTGAAGTTTTGATGTTGTTTTGTATAGTCTACAATGGACTACAGTGTGTGCCTACCTTTACGCTTAACCTCCTCAAACTCGCGACGTGCCGAGTCGATGTAGCGCTGCACCAGGGCCTTGATCACCTGCTGCCTGTACGGAATTCGATTCTCGCTGTCACCCTGTCCATTTCCCTGTGAGGACAGGCACATCGCTGTACACTAAGGCTTCATATTGTAACACAGTTCTGCTATTGCCACATAAAATATTCTGAACCAAACCATGTCCTTGTGACATGATTAACAGCTTTATATATATATATATTTCATCCATTACCAAGCAGTTTATCCAGTTAGGGTCACCAGTAGCCTGTAATCTGTCTAAGGAAGTCTAGGGCACAGAACAGGGGACATATTGGACTGGATGCCAACCCACACACCCACACACACACACACACACACACACACACACACACACACACACAAAAAGCGCTTTGGGTTGGCCACTCCACCTAACCAGTTTTACTTCTTTAGGGCTGTCTTGAGGAAACCAAAAAACTTGGAGGAAACCTTGCAAGCACAGGGAGAACACGCAAACTCCACACACACCGCTCTGAAAGCCAGATCCAAACCTTCGAGCCCAGAGGTGTGCAGTACACTGGTATCCACTGTGCTGCTCTAGTAACACACACCTTTACATTTGAGGAGCTAGTTGGATTTTATGAACTCAAAACATGCACAAAAGTTTAACCATACAAAAAACTTTACCAAAGTCAACAGTTTTGATTAATGTAAATTTTATCAACAATCCCTACATTTCTGTTCTGGAATTAACCGGTGTGCCTGAGCCTAACTGGTGTGGTAAGTGATTTGAAAATGGATGAATTAATGAATAGCGAGGGTCATGTAACTTTCACTAAAGTAATTGCCGTAATAATGTGCTCGTGAATTGTGTTACCGGAAAGTGTGTAGCCAATGAGACATGTACATGCTGCCCTTGGTAACGCCCCCCCCGTCCTCCGGGCCACACTCACCATGGTGGGAAGGGGGGGGTAGTCTGGCGTTGTGCTGAAGTTGCAGCAGCAGCAGCAGATTCTCCGGAAGATTCCCCTGCAGAGTCAACATGCAGACGAGACATAGTGATGAGATTGAGCTCACAGCCTCACCAATCACACGTAGGGCAGGAGCCTCGGAGTCTGAGACACGGCTCATATACCGTGCATATGTGTTCTGAAATTAGTCAGATGTTCCTACAACCATTTCTTGCTTCATATACTCTATTCCTGAATTTTTTTTCACTCTGAATAAGGTAAAGTAAAAACTGTTTTTCCATTATTTTAAAGTATTACAATGCTAATGTTGTGAAGTTGCAGAAATCCCCTGGTAACCAGGACAGGAGTCTGTTTAGTCCCTGTGAGGAGGTCTGCTAATCCTGTTGTCTGCTAACCCAGTGTAGGCTGTGAAAATATGGGTTCACATCCAGCAGGATTACCCCTAACCCTAACCCACCGTATCAGGTAGAAAGTGGCTTTAGGAGAAGGTATGATGTTGAATGGGACAGGCATTGTGAGGCCCTCTCTGAAGTAGCTTAGGTAGAGCTTGGAGCGGGCAAACTTCCATTCCACATCAGCATCGTCCTGGGGGGGGGGGGGTGTGGGCAACAGGGAGGCACATCAGTCATTCTGCACCCTCAGTCAGGTCTGTGCTACTCAACACTGCTCAGTACGCTACCACTGTTCTTACTGGCTGTTTAAAGTAGACAAACCAATCAGGATGCATCTTTCCATATTCGGGCTGAGGTACACTGCTGATAAGCAAGATTTACCCCCGAAGCTACCTTCTGCTCCAGACAGATGGTGTGGAGTCCACTTTATCTCGCTCACCTCAATCTTCTGGAAGGAGTTGGTGATCATGGCAACGAGCATGTTGAGCAGTACAATGACAATGACCAGGGTGAAGATCCCATACAACACACGGCCCACAAACTCAGCCAGGACAAATTCAGGCATGTCCACATAGTCTTTTTCCGCTGACCCAAACATTGTCCAGAAGAGGAATCGGAATGTCTCGTTAAACCTGGAGTGAGAAACAAACAAAATACTACTTATTCAAAAAGATAAAAAATGGTTTTAATTGTGCAAATTTAAAGGGTGGTGAACTTTATAAACATGAGCAATTTTGATTGTTATTACTATTATAGTCGTTAGCTTTGAAGTGAGATCAGCTGTAGGAATTTAATGGAAAAAGTTTTTTATTAAGAATGTATGAGGAAAAGATGTCGTACTGTCCAAGGCGAGGAGAGATGACATAAGGCACGTAGACGTTATTGATTCCACAGAGGAAGGCAGTCCCGATGATCATCAGGATGAACATGAACCTGTGGGGCAGGAGAAAGGATTCTTTCCATTAAGGAGCCTCCTGACCTCCAGAACCAATGTTCAATAAAGCAGGTACTTACTGAATCATATGCTCACAGAAATGACTTACTAGAACAGATATTTGTTACAAACAATCCAATGAAGTGCTTTGTTCAAAAGTACAACATGAAAACAACCCACCGCATCATGTCGTCAATCATCTTGCCAATGGAGATCTGCAGAGTTCCCAGGTTCTCCTGGGCTGGAAGGATGTAGGCCAGACGCGTGAAGCTCAGCATGCTGGTCACAGCGAATAGCACCTCTGCTATGAACTGAGGGTCCTCCTGATGCCAGCTGTTCCGGTCTGCAGCGAGAGACCAGGGGCAAACACAAGGACATGTTGTGCACAGGACACTGAAGGGACAATTTCAACTGGCTGAGGATCCAGCCTTACAGCTGCTTTGCTTCCAACAGATCACCATGATAATAAAGGTACTGATAAGGTAAGGACTAGATAAGGACTGTCAGTGAAGCTAACTGTGAGACGTCAGTATGGAGATGCTATTCTCACCAGTCTGTGTGAAATAGATGCACTCATCCATCTGGCTGGGCTCCTGGCACAGGAAGATGCCTTTGAGCATGACTATTACTCGCAGGGTGAAGGAGGCCAGGTAAGTACTGAGCACCATCATGTCCAGGAAGTTCCACCAGTCCAGGAAGTAGCTGCGCAAGCCCTCAATCCACACCTCCTTACACTCGAACCAGAAGAACCCTGCGGTGAACGTGAGTGGAGGTGAATAAAGACTGCAACAGGGAATGAGCAAACATTAAAGCATTCCTCCTCGGTTTGCATTTTACTCAGGCGATCGTTTTAAAGACTAGCTTCTAGATTTTGTAAAGTCGTCAGTGGCCCATTGTTCTGTACTAAAATTCATCATTTAGCTGGCATGATGAAGCAGCGAGACTTAGATGGTTTGGACACGTGCAGAGGAGGGATACAGAGTATATAGGGAAAAGCATGGTGAGGATGGAGCTGCCAGACAGCAGGAGAAGAGGAAGGCCAAAGAGGAGGTTTATGGACATAGTGAGGGAGGACATGAGAGAGGTTGGGGTGACAGAGGAAGCTGCAGAGAACAGGTTGGCGAAGGATGAAGAAGGATGGAGAAGGATGAGAAGGATGATCCGCTGTGGAGAAGGATGATCCGCTGTGACCCCTAAAGGGAGCAGCAAAAGAAGAAGATGGGATGATGAAGCAACAGCAACAATCAACTGGTTCCTGTTTTCCAGCCGAGCCACTTCAGTGCTCATTGTGAGATCCAGGGGCCTGAGAAGAGAGAATCTGACCCACCGACCACCCAGACCATGTGTATGGAGTTATGCAGGATGTTCTGGTGCCGCGAGGTATACATGTCACGGTACATTTCCATGGCGATGGACTCTCCCAGCAATACGATGAGGAACCACAAGTAGGAGGCTGAATGCAGAAGAAACTTGATCACTGGGATTTTCAGCACCTTTCCAAGCTGTGGCAGAGAATCAGGTGTAAACAAATGGGTTAGACTGGCATGAACAGGGCATCAACAGGCTGAGGGATACAGGTCATAGTATACAGATCTTATAAATATTACTGTGCTGAGACTTGACTGCTCTTTAAATACTTCTGCAGTTTTACTACAGGAAGCCAAGATCGTGTGGATGCCTTCTAATGTTCTTTGATTGTTTGCACAGATTCCTGCAGTTGACAGAAACAGTCATTTATACTCAGGCTGAATTCACTGTTGTCCTTCACCAGTATTCATCACCGAGTTTGACTTTGGCAGATTCACTCATATGCAGATACTTCTAGTCTGTATGCAGCTGGTCCATATGAAGCCATCATAATAAGTACATTTTGTCAATGTTAGCATGACATTAATATTTGACAGTAGAATGTTTTCCTTTATGAATTCTAACAGAACTCATGTTTTTGTTAAAAAGTTGTCAGCTATTGTAACATCAAAATGATGGTTTCTCGTGTAGTTGACCTATTCCAGGAATCTGTCTCTTCTATAGGTGACCACGTTTCCATTTCAGTCTACAGCAATGTCACACAAAAATTCCTGAAGAGGCACATGCCAGATGCCAGTCTGTCTGTCTCTGTCATGACCTTTAGCAGTGACGCCTACGTTTGCCCTCTCTCTTCCACCATCTGAGCACACTAATGCCACACACGCAGCAGGCCCACTCAAACATAACAGTGGGAACTCAAGCATCCTTCAAGCGGCCCACCTTGGACTTGGGTGCAATCCAGTAGGTGAGGCAGAGTAGCGGCATGGTGAGGAAAATGCTGACAGACACAAGCAGCTTCCAGATTGTCCTGCTGCCCTTCCAGCCCGACAGGTTGCCACACCAGATGGAAGAGAGCACCTGCTGGCAGATGGGATGCGCCACAAACTAGGAAGAGAAGGGGGAGACAAGATGTATACACTCGCTTTAGTAAGGTGCTGTCATTATACTCCGTGTTGTTTAAGTAAGACGCTCTCATTATACTCCGTGTTGTTTAAGTAAGACGCTCTCATTATACTCCGTGTTGTTTAAGTAAGACGCTCTCATTATACTCCGTGTTGTTTAAGTAAGGCGCTCTCATTATACTCCGTGTTGTTTAAGTAAG
>JABJVR010000033.1:3680966-3714127 GCA_025773905.1 Chitala chitala | reverse complement strand
AGAGGACTTCTGAATTTTTCTCCATTTTCTTTATACAACCTGTTGTTTTAAAAGTACCAGCCTGGGGTAAAGACCTACCCTATGGCCCAGCCTTCTGTAGACATCAATCCCAGCATGCCAAGTGCAGCTCCCACCACCCTGCTGTACCCGTAGCTGAAGGGCATCATGGCTGACTGACATGCTGCAGGGCTCACAGCAGAAGTGCCTCTCTTGCTGACACGCTTCTCACTCTGTTGCGGCAGCTGCACGCCCTTTACACTTGCATTTTTTGCCCCATGAGCAGAGTGGACTGTTTTTTCTGTGTCGGCTCTTTTTTTCCATTTGGGTGGGATGCCTTTTATCTGTGTGTCTTCTGCAGGGTGCAGAGTGTCCATCAGGGCCTGTGCAACTATGCTTGGCTTAAAGAAAGTCCTTTTTAAACTGTGTGTCCAGTCTGTGGGTGAACAGCATTACTGTTGGTGGTCAAGAACAAATATGTGTGATTGCTTGACAGAGGTGGTATTTTGCTTTAATCTTGGTAACACTGTGGATTCTTCTGTACTCAACTCCAATAAAACTACTGTCACCTAATCTTGGAAACATTATTATGCTTCTATTGACAACAGGAATAGTGAAAATGTCTCCAGTCTCATTTGAATCTTTTTTTTTTTTTTGTGTGATCATCAAGGTTATATATATCAGCTTCATAGAAATGTGAATGTCTGTGTGTCTGTGCCTAGCAATAACATAAAGTGAAAATGTCTTTGTCTGACTGCTGAGCCTCTTCAATGTTGTTTGTGTTGGAATTCCATGCTGTGAGAGTGTGTGTGTATGTGTGTGAGTGTGTGTGTGTGTGTGTGTGTGTGTGTGTTAGTTTGTTTACCACAGCAGTAGTCAAAATGTCTCTATTCATATCACTCTCTCCACTCTCTCTGAAGTTGCATTGTGTCAGGACACCTGCATGTGTATGTGTGTGTGTGTGTGTGTGTGTGTGTGTGTGTGTGTGTTTATGTGTGCATGTACGCATGCCTATTTGCCTCAGCAGTGGTGAGAGCTCTTCCATGTCTTGCTCTCTTCTCTCTAAGACTGTGTGTCACGGCTGTTGGACACTGGGCAGCAGGCTGCCCACACTGGATATGCTCCACTCCGCTCTACCACCAGACCCCGGCTGTGCTGCTCCAGCGGTGCCTCCAGGCAGCAGATAAGCAGCCGCACTGTGGAAGAGAAGCAGAGCTCACTGTGCCCACACTAGGCCGCATGGCATGGTGCTTGGGCCTGATTCACTTCCACCTGCCTCTGGGTGTCTGGACAGAGCACTACAAACATTGGAGAATGCGGCACAAGAACAAAGTGGTCCTTATGCAAGCCCACACAAGCTAGACACATTAATGTACTGTATATGAACAAATTGTGAAGGAAATGTCTGTAAAGTTCTCCTTTCAGTGATTTTGTCTTTGCGTTTTGCATGTGCACTGAAATGTGTTTTGGTGCGTCTATATATAACACATGCATGTATCTGTTCATTTCCAACTGCTTTTCTAAGAAAAAAAAAACTACAGGGGACCTGGAGCCTGTCCAAGGCAGCACAGAGTGCATGGTCTTGTACACCTCTTACAGCAAACCAATCCACAGGGCACAGATCCACTCACAGACTCTGAGGATTTAAGAGTACCCAGATCATTGCACTTGCATGTTACATGTTGTTGATCCTATGAGAGAAAACTGAAGAACATGAAAAACATGCAAATCCTATGTGTCTAAAGGCTGAGTTTGAGCTCATAACTTTGGAAGTCTGAAGCAACAGCACTACTTACAGAGCCATCACAGAAGTAGGATATTAACAGGGATTTTTAACCTAGAGTCCGCAGATCTGTAAGGAGAATGGGCCTAGAATTCATTTGCATTCTTTTTTAATAGTATTTTTATAACTATATTTCAATGTAACTCTTTTCCTATGTAACTCCTATGCATTTTATAATGTGTAAAAACATTATTCTTATACCAGTAAAACAGTCCATGACACAAAAAGGTAACATGCACCTGTTTTAAATTACTATAAGTGAGTGTGTGTGTAAGAAAGAGCGTGTGTGCGTGTGTGTGTGAGAGAGAGAGAGATTTGGTAGAGAGAAAATGGGTGGCCAAGCTGTGACTGATAGGCATTGATCACTTAGGTGCCAGTCTGTCAACCAAAGAGTCTGACAAGCGTGATGGGAACAGATTGCTCCAGTTCCGTTTGGATTGCAATCTCCAAGAGTCTGTTGCTATTCAGGTCTTGTTGCACTGTGATATTGCTTCTAAGAAGTTGGTCTCTTCAAAGAAGACACCCTCACAGTGTTTTTCAGCATAGTGCACTGATCAAAACCTCATGCTTTATGTATAGATTTCATATTGATTCCACTTCTTATTTCACATTTGAGTTATTTAGACAATTGGAGCTAATTCACATTTATTATTACCTTAGCAATAAATCACTAAGTATATTAACTGCATTTATTTGTACTAAATTATAATCTATAGCTACACTAAATAGCTTAATGGCAAGTCTTAAATAAAGTTCCAAAATCAAAAATTATATTTGGTAAAAATTGTTAACTTAAAAAAAATTTCAATAAAAAAAAACGTCCATCTTAATTTAAGTCAGTTTTGCTGCATCCTGTTCAACAAGACGCTGACAGAGTGTCAAGTACAGGTTGAAGATGTTAAAGGTTAGGAATCTGTATCAGCGTGAATCACCCTGTGAGCTGAAACTGTTTCACCAGTAATAAAGTGTGCGTGTTAATAAATCGTGGGGAGAGCTCCTGTCTCAGGCTGTTCTTTTTCAGAAGGAGCTCCTTCGTACTTCTCAGAGTTTTTTTTACAGCAATTCAGCCTGCTTCCTACGTATTCCTGCCAAAACACAGCCATTAGACATAGAGTGCAGGTTGAATTTGCACAGCTGTTTAACGCTACATCTCGCCACGCCCACCCAACTAATCTAAGTGGGGCCAAACAACTAAGAGAAGACAATGGCTCTCGGTGATTGACAAGACAGGTCCACCAACCAGATGACAGACATTCCCAGAAATTGCAAGAGATTGGACTGATAATTATTTCCCATCTTCAGCTAGACCTGCTTCTCCTCTGTCGTCCCCCCATTGCACAGATGAACCTTCAGTGCACAGAAACACGCCTTGAAATTGTTCTTTACATGACAGTTTTTTGATTACACTGACTTTTTTTCCAATAAAGCAAATACATGCTATAAACAAGGCAATGTTATTTACTATATAGTCATTACCTGCAAAAAAAAAAAAAAAACTTGCAGGTCAGCCTGTTTGGCAAAAGATTCAGGTTGTTTTTAGACAATATAATCTGTATCACAGAAGTTTACATAAGGACATCTTAAAATGAGTCATAACAGTCATAATATGTACCCAAGAATACTACATAAACACTCAACAAGCAAGTGGCCTTCTTGTAGATTAGCATCCATGTCCGTTTCAGACTCTTTAACTATAGAGAATCCCAGTAATCATGCAGCTATTTAGTAAATGAACATGTTTGCTAACAGTGCAATCACAGCCTGATGATGAGATGACTCGTGTTATCAGAATCCACCTCTGCTATCTCTTCACACAGCAGCTGTTACCTTGTAGAGTTCTTACAGGGTGCAAATTGTGGCCTGTTTTGCTGTAGTCATCTGACAGGCAGCGGTCCTGGGCATGGGCTCCGCCGACTGAAAAAGCAGCACGGAGCCTTGGTGCTGCCGTTTCACCAGTCAGCGCTCCGTCACCACAGTCACGTAAAATGAGAGGAAGGGAGGGCTTAACTACATCTTGATAAATATACTGTATATTTTTTTAGATAAAAAAATATATGTTCTCAAATTGATTGATCCATTTTCAGTTTCTTTCTTGTACTTTCTTTCTATGCTTTTCTTTTACTTCATTTGACAGTGATACTTTGAGTTGAAATGATCTTTCCTGTCTTGAGAGAATGTAGTACACGTTCTCCTTTTTTGAATACTGCCAAAGGGTTAACAAAAATGAAAAGTACAGATCTGTGAGCTGTAAGTACATTTAAAAATGGCATTTTGGAAACAACGGTTTAGGGGAGAAAGAAAAAAAACAGGAACAACAGGAAAATAACAGGGAAAAAAAAAAGTCAAAAATAACTTGAGAAGATGTTGTCAGCATAAAAGGCTCAATTACTGTTTATTCTGTAACGCACCTCAATCCTGTCCTTGACACCTTAAATCTGTCCGTCTTTAAAGAAAGCAATTCTATATGTGTAGTTCATTGTGTTGAAATCCCCCTGACAACTCATACCATTCGCATCCCCGGCACTCCAATACCGCCGGCTGATTGGCCTCAAATGTCTGTGACAGTAAATCCATCAATCTGACAATCAGGGGTGTAAATTGATGCTTCAAGCTGACAGCAGAATTAAAGGCTGGGTGCAGCAGAGTGCGATGAACCTGGAACGGGCAGGGAGAAGCAGCGCCGGACACCTCTAGCTGCAGGGAGATCCCAGCAAGACACACCGATCTGCAAAATTAACCCCTGCTTGGTTCCTTTCCAGTTGGATGGCTAGCTTGGATGAAAGAACAGAGCCTTACAGTATGAATGTTACAATGATAGAGAGACAAGAGAACTAAGAAGAGTCACATTTCCATGTATTGATATCACCAAAGGCATAGATTTGTGTATGGACAGTAGGAACACATGCCTACCAATTCTGTAGGAGTACCAAATTGTCCTCTTTGTTTATTTAGAGGGGCATGGGTTTGGGGACTGATGTCACCACACAAGCACATTAGGAGAAATCAACTTTAACCTATACAGTTTTGTATAACTGTTTGTACTGTACAGATATTTTAAATTAAACATTAGCCTATAGTAATTTTATGGTTTTTATGCTAGTTTAGAATGCAAAAGGTTCAAAAACACAGAATTTGGTAGTCACTAGTATATAATGGTAACTACTGTACTTTGCTGTTTGACTGCAGAAACATGGCTTTGTGTCCAAACAATTTAGCAACAGAGTGTTAGCAACACGAAAGCTGTCAGATTTAAGAACAGGTATATTATAAACACTTGAAGATGGCTGCCACTGTAGCTACTGTGTTATACTATGAATATGACTGCAATTATATACATGCAACATAAAAATGTATTTTTTCTAATTTCTGTTGTAATACAATATATGCAACATACAAACAGTATTCTCTAATTACCAGAAAATATGTTTGGTAATGAGGCACATTTAGTGAGGACATAAAAATTCCCCAAACTGATAAATTTTGCTCTGAGTGAATGTATAAATTTGAAGGCATTTCACAGTGGAATCTGAGATACGCTGCTAGACTCAGCTGACAGAGCAAAACTGACAAGTGAAAACACACGCTGGGTTGAGATTAAGTACAAGTTTAATGTCATTTTTAAGGAGCACAGAACTTGAATAGTCATTGGTTTTAGGTCTTTCATACACTTGAAGTTGATTGACATCTCTTTACCCCACAGCCAGTCATCCACTAAAAATGTCATCATACAGAACCTTTCTGTGGTATATGTGCTTAAAAGCTCTCCACAATCTGCTCTTAAGGTCAGAATGTGAGGTCTCAGGTTTAAGGCTTGATGTCTCAGCACTCAATCTTACCTACGCACTGTTCAGCTTCAAAATGTTAGCTGGCTTTGAGAGAATCAGACCAAATCTATTGAAACTCAATAACGTGTTAAGTTCACACTACACATGCACAGCCACACACGTTTACACCATTTACCTATTTATATTTTGTAGATACAGCATTAAAAACATAAAGTTTTGTGTCTTATTAAAATGCATTTTACTTCAGAAGTTACTCATGGATTTTTTTTTCCATTGTAGACAATGTATGAGTCGATATTCACATTTGCAATTGGTAGGTATCATATTGGATTTATAATCACAGAAGAAAAAAAATTATTGTACATTGAATGGGTCCCTCAGGAAATTTGTATAAATGAGACAATTAACATTTGCTCTATCATTGAAAGAAAATTGCTAGACAGTTTGATGGTGTCATTGTTTACACTCTGGATCTACTGTGCCATTTTTAAAATTACTGTTGTGTCAGTCTAAAAGACGATGATAATGACAATTTTGTAGAGTTATACAAATTGAGTAGTTTTTACATAATTGAGGGACTTGTCTCAAATGTCAAATCTATTATGGAAGAAAATTAGCTCAAAGACAGAATGTTGTTTGCAAAAACCTAGCCATCTCAAAAAATTTGAAATAGATCTTAGCTACATATATATGTTTGAGGAAATGTAGTGAATCCACAAGCGTGGGCAGAAGTGTACAGAGATTGCTGTATACTCAGGCTAAAAAATCCTCTCGTGCCATTGCTGCTTGTTTCATTGGTAGTTTGACATTAAAATTTTCACACTCCCTAAGAGAGACCTGGGTTAGATTCTTGGCCAATGCTAGTTCTTTTTACCAGCCATGGGAAAAGAGCTCAAATATTTTAGAAAAAAAGTAAGGCTAGACTGGTGTGGCAATCATAACATTTCTGGAAGCTTCTTCAACCAAGCAGATGTTCAAACATCTTCCTTCGCCTGCTGGGCACCCACCCCCTAGTGAAGTTGAGCGAGACAAAGCTACCCAGCTTTGTGGTTTCATAAAATCTCATGACCATTGGTTATTTATTAGCAGTTTTGTCAATTAATACTATTTGAATGTTATTCTCATAATAATCACAGCATTACATCACACATTACATTTTTACAATTATGTAAAATATGGTAAATGCAAAACTAAATTTAGCCTTCTTTGTAATGTAAACAGCTCAAGATTCAAGAAATGCATACTGCTTAACATAAGAATTACAGGTCAAAACAAGCACTTCTGTATATAACTAATAATATATTATATAATATAATACAGTACTGCATAACAGAAAATGGGAACAAAGGTATGGTAAAGCGTGATAATACTGGAACTGTAGAATGCCACATGACATAAAGAAAAAAGTCCACAAACATTTAACTCTGAGAATTATATTAGGATTTGGTGGACGGATGGTAGCGATATTACAGCGGTTGAGAGCAAAAGCTGAAATGTCTCACATGGAGAGTGTGATTTCAGCACTTTCCACAAAATGCAATGATAAAGAGAAGTGCAGTTTATCCTGTGACTCATCTGTCTTTTCTGACAGCACTGAGAAAGGGCACAAAAGAGAATTCCAGAATGAATCAACAAAAATTAGTCACGTTACTACAATTCTCAGACACTAAAATCTCTGAAAACCACAGATTTGTGTGACGTGCTCAGCTGATAACAGCAAGGAGACAAAGAAAAGGCCTGAACCTATAAGACATCTAAAACATAAGGGCAAAACTACTTAAAAAAGAACTGAACACAAATAACATAAAAAAGAAATCGGACAATGCGAGAAACCTGGACTTTCCAGGCTTAAGAATGTATGACTAAGCACTTGCAATATATACAGTATGTAAAACACAAGCATAAAAACAATACAGCCATACAGGTGTGAGAAATTGTATAACGAGTCCAACAGATAAACCCAGCAGGCTTCTCCTGCCTCGCCTGTGCAATGTGTACCTAATTTACTGTATTTATTTATAGATTTATTTTTAATTTTGTTCTTTTGCACCCTTTTGTTCTTTCATCTACATTTTTTTTTTACTTCTGATACCTTACTGGCTGTTTACTTTCGTCACAATTTTGACTGTGTGCATACTAGTTTCTCCCTTTTCCACTCAGTCCTGGTGACAAGTTTGTACCCTGAGGCTGGGCTGATGGGGACTAGTAGTTGCTATAGGCAGAACATTAAACATCCAGGGACAGCCAAACACTATGATGAAACTGCCTTTGTAATACTCCACATCTAGAGCAGGCGTACAAGCTACCACATCAGCAAACTCCTAAAGACCCATGGTCTGCGGTAAACAAGTTCAGGAATTGCATGCATTGCATAAGCTTTAATTATAACTGTTCTCTAAAAAAGAAAAGGTTGATACTTAATGGTCACCGCACAGGGTTATATACAAATTGCTAAGCTGAAACACAGAAGAGTGTGACTCATTAAATCAGTATGGCACACTCAATGATATAAAATATCAGTGAAAGAATTTACTTACACTTCCAAAATAAAAACTTGTCACAGTTTGACTGTAGGTTTGTGTTCAGTTGCCACACCTCCTCGTTCTATTGTTACCTTGTTTTCTCAGTTGTCTTCATCGAGCATTTCCACCTGTGTTGTACTTCCTGTTAGTCACAATTTTAGGCTGGGTGTTACAGTATTTAGTTGCTTGGTGTTAAAGTCTTTTCCGGTCTCCTGTGTTTGTTTTGTGTTGGTTGGCTCTTTTCTGCTACTCAATCTTTTCTAGTAGTAGCCCCATCACCTATAGTGTTGTCTGTGTAATGCCCTTTCGGTTTTCCTTGTATGTTCATAGAGTCCCCTTTTTGTGTTTTTGTATCTGTTTTTGAAAATAAACAGCTCTTCATGTAGACCTACCTGCTTTGGTGTCTCATGTCCTGTCCGCTCTATGACAAAATCTTAATTTTTTTGCCATTCTGCTGGAGATTTTTGAGTGTGGCTGTTCAAACTCAAGAGAGGATTATTTCAGGTATAAATTTGTAATTACTGAAGTGATATTTATTAAATAGATTCATCCTTAAGACCAGTTCAAGAGTTAGCCCAACACTATGTTTATCTGACATTTTTGTTCAAAGGACCTAGAATAGAACAATTAATCCATCATTTAAATAAATCAAAGCAAAGTGAGATGTTATAACTTTCATAATATAAACATAACTAAAAGAAAAAGAAATGAGAGTGGAATTTATTAAGGAAATCTATAGTATATATAAACCAATGACTGTAGCTGTTGTACAAGTACAGAACAAGTTCCCAATAAAAGTCAACATGCTGAAATCCATGGTGGCACATTGAGTGTTTGAAACTCTTTCATCACTTACTGTTTTTGCTGTACCTTTTTCCACATTTTTGCACATGCTGTTACGGGTATTGTGTGAGCATTTTTTTTTAATTTTCCTGAAACAGGGCAGTCAGATAATCTAAAATGCAAATGTGCTGGAAAATAGGTGGAACAATTTTACCCATGGCAGGACAATTGTCAGTGATTTAGCAGCTTTGTAAAGTGGAAACTCTAAAAGTGTTGAGAATTGCAAGTAGATCTGTGAGCTCTACAGCCAATCAAAAGACATGTCTGCTATGTCCTCAGTACACTGTTTTAGCTCTACAGCCAATCAAAAGACAATTTTTCCATTTCCGCAGTAAACTGTGTGAGCTCTACAGCCAATCCAAAGACATGTTTGCCATGTCCTCCGTAAATTTCACACACTGTGGACACAGACTGAGAGTAACTACAATTATGAAAACTGGTAAAAAAAAATAAAAAATCAACAGCACTCAAAATTTTCATATAATAATACAAATATTCTGTCAGTACTGAATAAAAAATTTTTTTATAAGGATTGAGAATGTACAGAAACCTTTGTGGAAGAATCATTGGTGTGAAATTTATAGCATGAAGTTTGAAAGGTCTAATTTGGGGTGATCATTAATTTCATGTTTGTTAATTTTTATAATATCTGATATCACATGCTACGAAATGTGCTGCAGCACAAACTGTGAATAGGCTAATTTGGTTTAAGTTAATAAGGATATATGGGTTAAATAATTAAAATATGGTAGAAATCAAATGAAAGAAATGGTTCTGGTAATTAGCAGTCTGAAATATAAAATTATATATATATATATATATATATATATATATGTGTGTGTAAAACTATACACTGATCAGCCATAATGTTATAATCACTGACAGCTGAATTGAATAACATTGGTTATCTTGTTACAGTGGCACCTGTACGTGGGTGGGATATATTAGGAAGCAAGTGAACATTTTGTCCCTGAAGTTGATGTGTTGGAAGCAGAAAAAAAAATGTGTAAGGATTTGAGTGACATTGACAAGGGCCAAATTGTGATGGCTAGGCAACTGGGTCAGAGTAACTTCAAAACTGCAGCTCTTGTGGGATGTTCCTAGTCTGCAGTGGTCAGGACCTACCAAAAGTGGTCCAAGAAAGGAAAACTGGTGATCCGGCACCAGGGTCATGGGTGGCCAAGGCTCATTGATGCATGTGGGGAGCGAAGGCTAGCCCATGTAGTCCAATCCAATAGAAGAGGTATTGTAATTCAAATTGCTGAAAAAGTTAGTGCTGGTTTTGATAGAAAGTTATCAAAAGACATAGTGCATCACAGATTGTTGTGTATGGGGCTACACAGCCAAAAATTGGTCAGGGTTTCCACTGCCAAAAGTACCTACAATAGGCACATGAGTATCAGAACTGGACCACAGAGTAATGAAAGAAGGTTGCTTAATCTGAAGAATTGTATTGTCTTTTACATTATGTGGATGGCTGGGTGTGTGTGCATTGCTTACCTGGGGAAGAGATGACACCAGGATGCACTATGGGTATGAAAGCAAGCCAGCGGAGGCAGTGTGATGCTTTGGGCAATGCTCTGCTGGGAAACCTTGGGATCTGCCATTCATACGGAAGTTATTTTGACATGTACCACCTACTTAAACATTGTTGCTGACCAAGTACACTCCTTCATGGAAACGGCATTCCCTGATGGCAGTGGCCTTTTTCAGCAGAATTATGTGCCTTGCCATACTGCAAAAATAGTTCAAGAATGGTTTGAGGAAAACAACAACAAATTTGAGGTGTTGATTTGGCCTCCAAATTCTCCAGATCTCAATCCCATGGAGTATCTGTGGGATAAGCTGGAACAAAAAATCCAATCCATGGAGGCCCCACCTCGCAATTTACAGTACTTAAAGGATCTGCTACTGAAGGCTTGGTGCCTCATACCACAGCATACCTTCAACAGGTCAGAGCTGCTTTGGGAGCAAAAGGGGACCTACTCAATATTAGACAGGTGGTCATAATGTTATGGTTCTGTGTATGTATATATATATATATATATATATATATAATATGTAATTCATAATTAATGAATTCATAATATATTCATAAGGGGGATTATTATAAGCAATATCACACAATGTAAATAGAAAGGTACTATCTACATGAAATTGAATAATGTGTAATACTCACCAATAAAATTTAAGCAAACCTAAAAAAGTGTAAATGGTTCAATAATGATCATAAAGGGAAATTCAATAAAATATTAGCCCAACATATAAAATTAGACTACAGCATTAGAAGACAATTATCATACAGTAGGGACCTAGAAGTACAATTGAGATTAGCTAAGACTGTACCATATCTTTTGGTCATGAATTTTAAAAATTAAGGGGTTCACTTACCTTTTGTTGGAGGAAACTAAGTCATATATTGTCTGACAAATCAAATCAGTAGCATTACTAATACCGGATGTTGGAAATTTGTCATTGCTGGGAAGTGCCTTTGTATACATATATTTGAATTTTAAAAAAAGTGACTGGTGAATTAGTAAATCATACGTGCAGAATTTATTTTTGTAACATGGCTGGACACCTTACAGTTAGAAAACACACTTTGCCTCTTTTTATGTGACAAAAAAAAGAATGCTGTAGTAACTTTAAATTTAATACTCCACTTTCTAAACACATTTAATTCAATATCAAAAGTATATAGCAAATGTAATTGGTTATAACACAATTTCTCATCTTAAAATTGACAATGATGCATATAACAGAGATATCCACACTAAGTTTTCCTGTTTAGATTACAGGTCGTCGTCGTTTTACGACTGCGATCAGTTTCAACCAACCAGTCGTTACTCGATTTGGTCATTACATATATTAAACTGTGTAATGATAACAATCGATGATGTCAACGGCTGGGGCTGTGTTCGTCAGGTTTTAGTTAAACACTGTACAGTATAATAAAGTACATTTAGTGTAATTATGAAAAAACACTTCATACTACAGTACATTTGGTTTAATAATTGCAGCTGGGGCAGCGCTCGGGGTAGTCTATTTTTTCATAAACACGGTGAGCTTAGTCTGAACTGTTTCTTTCTTTTTTCCTGGTACATTTTACGATACGCATCATGTGCCATCCGTTCAATCTTTGCAAATTGTTCAGTGTTTAGGTCCATTCTGATTATAAATTCTGATAAACCTTCTGATAATCCCTTTGTTGTGAATTTCCCTTCTGGCTCATTTTCCTCTTGGGGAAGGGTTGAAGAACACAGAAAACGAACACAGAGGAGGCGCACTGTACCAAGTCTGAGTTTACACTGAGCTTTACACGCAAAACTACTAATGCTGCTGGGAGCTGGGCGAAACTGTCATGTGCTCGTACGCCCAGCTGGGCAACGCTCACCAGACATACCGGTCATAGTTGTGGTCGTAAAGTTGATCAGTAGTAAGTTGCATAGGCCGTAAGTCGATGATGATCTGTACTGTATATCACCAGTACGAGTGTTTGCTGTAGGAAAAGTGAAGAACATAAATTAAGATTGAAAGCTATGCATTAGATGTTGATGATAACTGTTTTTATCCAAGATGAAGAAACTGCTTCTTGCTGCATTAAACATGACTTCAACTTCTAAAGGCTTTCCTGAAAATGCTGAATGATTTAGCTCATCATGCCCATATTTAAGGTGGTTTCAGTTCTTTTGCACTTGCAAACTGCAGAGCAGTTCAGATAAAGTGCAAGCCTTAACCTGTCTACAGTTAATAAGGTCTCCTGTAAAAGTGTCCCACCCCACCCTGTGGATCTGCTTATATCAAGCTGTCTGAAGTATGGAAACCAGCAGCTTGAGAAAGATAATGTTGGAGCCTCTTCAGACCCTTCTCAACAGTTATTAAGCCATATGATGCTGATTTTATTTAATTTCACTATTGTACATCTTTTATTTCAGTTGCCTTGTATAAGTAGTACACCACCTAAACCAAAAGCCACATTTTACACAATGTAGAAATATAAACTACTGACGTTATCCTTAGCTCATATATACATAAAACCATATGCCATGCTTATGTGCCTCAGAATCTACTGTAAATGAATGGCCAATACTCCTATCCATCCATCCATCCATTTGCTTTACAGCCTTATCCAATTTAGGGTTGCATGAAGCCTGGAGCCCATCCCAGGAAGCACAGGGCAGGGAACATTCAGCCAATACTGCTATTTTTGTTGGAATTAATATTCTAGTTCACTTTTCTGTGAGGCTCCTTTCTCCATGGTGACAGTGATATTGAGGAGCTGTTTTTAACAACACATATTAGTAGAGGTGTACAGAATTAAACCATGGAAAAAGTGGTTTCACCTTCATTAATTCAGAAATAAAACCACACTGGCCTCCCAAAAATATACATCTAGTATTAGTAATTATTAATATGTACAGAATGGTGAAAATTTAAAGAAAAACCTGAATAAGTGAGTGGAAAAACATAATGAATGCAGATGCTTCCATACTGGAGCACTGCATGGGACAACCAAGCAACGAACATTCAGTCAAGCTTTGTGGGATGTATATGTCACGATAAGCAAGAGGCAAGGTCCAAATTCAGTAAGGGAGGGTTTATACATCAGGAAACACAGCTAAAATATAGGCTGTGGAACAGAACCCAAGGCACATCTAGTTTTAGAGAAACAAAGACACTAAATAAGAACAAAAAGTAAATATTATTATTATTAGCAGCAGTATTATTTTTGTTAAATTTGATTTAAAACATGTATTTGAATTCTTGTAAGCACTTTCAAATACAAACATTTCATACAGGACTTAATAAATCTGAAGTTTATGTTATGTGGTTCTATACTCCAAGCAAATTCTCTGAATTTCATATCTGGCACAGCCCCTAGATAATCCTTACAAAACATAAAACTGGCTTTGAGTAAATACATTGATGAAATTACAAGAAATGAATGGGAACATATGTCTTAGAGTCCAAGTATACACTATCAATGTGTTTTTATACTACCATAGCATCATTTCAAAACTAATAGCCTTGATGTATGTACTAAATGGGTCATGAAGGGCGGGGGGGGGGGTTGATATCTTAAGAACTGCTTGAAAATTCATACATTTTGAATGGAATTCAGAAGAAGATGTCTGCTATAATTTAAGATAACTTTCCTCTATATCTCAGCTCTTTATTTCTGTCCCCTCTCACTTAGTTTTCAGCCATTCCAAAATCTGCAGCTTGAGCAAAACCTTTTATGTTGAAAAAATGCTGATAGTGATTTAAGACAACTGGGAAAAGATTTATTGCACAGGCTGGCCCTAGGAAAGGCCAACCAATGTTCCAACAGGAAACCCTGTAGCATTTCAAGGATTTTGTTTAACATGGATGGGCAAAAATTGACATGGTCATTAATATTGATGTGTGATATATTTTCATTGCAAGTATATCTTATATTGAACTGTCCACTATATTGAAAATGGGAATATATATAACTGGCAAGCAATTTTTTTAAGTGTATCACAATGTTAAGTATTTAAAAAATTTAATATGGCACATCTACATTATCAAAGAAATTTTCATATGACCAGACACAATTGTTCATGATCACATACAGCAGGACTAACCAATGTGAATAATCCTCAAATGAACTTGAACATAACATTTTTAATTGCTTTGGAGACAAACGAAGCAGATGCAAAGTGGCACCACTATACTTGCTCTAAGAGGCATGTATTTATGTGTAAACCTCATGCCTTCATATTATCATATTAACCACAGCTGTCACCAATACTTCTTCAATCCAAACCTGGTGTGTAAGTCAGTAGGTGACCAAATACACCTCACCATACACATTCTGTACAACATACAGGCCTCAACAGTCATTTGATGAATCATACAAGTGGTTTCTTGTTCCCTTTAATTCACTTTCTGTTTTTTGATGTGGTGTCAGTTGCTATTGTTGCAATTATTTATTCTGCCTGTCCTGTGCTTCCAGTGAAAAATGAATCAACATGACATTAAAGCAAAACCAATAAAGCAGCAAGAACTATTTTGCTGGAGATCAGGTGTCAATTAACGAATTTGTGCTCTTTGTAGGTTCCATGTCTATGGATCAAACCTTGGACAACCAGCAGAGGCATGACATCATTTCTGCTAAATTTTGGCTGGCAGGGGGACAGACTTGTCTGCTAGAGAGCTAGACATTCTATCCAGAATAGGTGAGACCTTCTTACAAGCAATTACATACCAATCAGCTTAACTAAGCAGCACTAGTGTGTTCTCGGTAATTTACTTTTCCTATTGTCTTCTTTTGACAAAGCACTGTGACACAGGAGTGATGTATCTATAGGCAAGGACAATGTATTTGCGGCAGACACAAAACAATCACACAAAACTGTACCTTAGACTTTATGGTAACGTCATTGTTGGCTTATGTCTGAGAAGACACTGGAAATCTATATTAAAATTGTGTAAGACAGATGGTATTTGGAGTTCAGGGTGGTTGCTTTTATCAAGAAATGCTGGAGGTGTTGAAAGTGAAAATAGCAGAAACCTAACATAACCTATATGTAAAGGAGACGAACCCTCTGTGGAATACCACAGTTTGTTTTTTCACTTGTTTATGAATCTGCAGTGCTGAAGCAATAAAGTTTACCATAAATATATGTACTAAACCACTTCTTAGATTGGTGGAGTTCTGTCACATTGGTGGAGTTCTGTCACATCAGGTAACCACAAACTTTTGTAATATTTAACTGAGCACTTTCAAGCTGTTGCCCACATGTGCCTTCAGAGCTGTTGGCTACATTTAAAATTTGAACCTGAGGCCCTTTACAATTGATCTTAGATAACCAACCCTGAATAAACAAGCCCACATATCCAAACCCTCATATTTTGACGCTGTACAAAATTAAGAGACCATCTTTAAGCATTTATTTTCTATGTGCAAGTAATTTAAACCCACTGAAAAATGCTTTGATAATTTAGTGATATTTTTGTCTAGGTGAAACATCAGACTCGGGGTCTGAACTACATTTCTTGTTCTGAACGTCATGTCTGGGAAGTCGCTCTGATTTCTTCAAGAACAGGATGTCTCACTGAGACTGGATGAGGCATGTGCTATTTTTTGACTGAGCTATCACCGAAGGCCTTATTTGAGGACATAATGTGCTCTCATCTGCAATGGAAACTTAAGTCCAGGTCGAAGCTACCAGAATATATATATATATTCACACACTACTGGTCAAAAGTTTCAGAACACCCCGATTTTTCCAGTTTTTATTGAAATGTAAGCAGTTCAAGTCCAGTGACTAACCTGAAATGGTACAAAGGTAAACTGCCAGAGGTGAAAAAAAAAATTAGGCTAACAAAAACTGAAAAATAATGTGCATTTCAATTATACATAAAGTCCTTTTGCAGGGAGGAGGTAATGGGATAACAACATACAGTTGTTCTGCAGCAATGTAAGTAAATTAAGCCTTGAAAGTTTATGCTAACAACTTCTACAGGTGTCCCAACTGTTGTTGATTACTTACAAGCCCTCTGTCTGTATAAAATCAATGTTGGAACAAACTATGTTGCTCCACCCTCTTAAGCAATATTTGGACAGTATTGTACTGCAAGAAGTAGTATATTGCCATCAAAATGGTGAGAAAAGGCCAATTAAAGGAACACAGACAGACCATTTTAACCCTTAAACATTTAGGTCTTTCCTTTAAAGAAATTGCAAAGGAAGCCAAGGTGTCAGTAAATACAGTTCCTTAAACCATTAAAAGGCACTTGGAAACTGGAGGAAACTCTGACATGAAGAGGTATAGCAGACCCAAAACCACAACAGAATTAGAAGACAACTTTCTGAGATTCAACAGCTTGTGTGACAGGCGGCTCACAGGACAACAGCACTGATTGAAGTAAGCACATTTCAGTTTCAAATGTGAAGAGAAGACTTCGAGCTGCGGGTTTGACAGGTCGAGCAATAGTTAGAGTGCCATTGGTAAGATGGCAAAATAAGAAAAAGAGTGGTACCTTATTGATCATATAGCTAATTGCTATTAGCTTGTGACCCATAAATCAATTTTTTGTTAACATGTGAGCTTTTGGAGTGTGTTTTCCTGCATGCCATTACAATATGTGATGACAAAGCCCCACCTCACTGCCCATGCTGCCATGTTCACAAACTTTTAAATCACTGTCACATCAGGGTTCATGTTCTGGTGCCTACAAAGGCCATTGTAAACAAACGGTTAACAATTACAGTCACATATCTAGGACATGTTACTGAAAATTGGGGTTGCACTGCAAAACCTTTTGCCTCTGACTGTTATCACATTGTGATTTTTAGTATCAGTTATATACTTTTTTGAAAATTTTGAACTCCTTTAATTCTGTCCCATAGTCAGTAGAATTGCGTCTCTCTAATTGCCAAAAATAAATTCAGTTTAACTGCCAATAATAAACTTGTTTTAATGTAAATACATTACCATCACTTCAACTTCCATTTCAGGGTTTATGTTATGGATGATGAACAGACATTCTGTAATGGTTTCATAACTTTTCATTTGGCTCAGCCTTTCTTCAGCTCTGTGATGTATTGGCACACTGTCCAGGGTGTATCCCACCTTACACTGTGTGTTGGCTGAGACAGGCTACAGGCCTCCAGATATCCTCTCAAGGATTAGCGGTTTGAAAATTAATTAATTAATTAATTAATGGTTTCATATAATTTATTGTTATTTTCTTCCATCTCAGTCAAGCTGGAGCTTAATCTGTTGAAAAGTTACCCACCTTTGGCGATACAGTCCAATTATCACACACATTGTTGTGAGGCTTATTTACCTGGGGCTGAGGTAAACCTGTATACATAACAAGTCTTTAATGAAATATAAAAATGAAAACACTATATGACAGCTTGGGGGAAAGTGTTACATTTACAAATTCTTTCATATTTAATTGTTAAAATGTCGTGTAATAAATTCTGTGAAATTTTAGTAAGTGGAGAGTATGAAGGAGGTAAACAGCTAGCAGTTAAAATTAAAGTCAGTAATTTATTAGCATTTTTAGCACAAGATATTCTTCAGTTGGTAAAAATTGTGTTTCAACTAGAGGGGCCATTTCTTCCTATGGAAGTTGTGTGTGGATGCAGAGGATCCCTAAACCACCAGGGGGACCCTAATTCAGGGGGCCCCCTGACCACCAGAGGGCCCCATACAGGCTGTATATGAGTGTATGTGTATGTGTGTGTGTTTGTGTGTGTGTGTGTATGTGTGTGTGTGTGTGTGTGTGTGTGTGTGTGTGTTTTCGGCAAGCCTCAGTGTAACATGTTGCCAAGGGCCCCATGATGTTCAGAAATGGTGAAATGGTCCTGTCAGCCAGGGTTAATGGATACGATTTAATCTTTGCTCTGTAGGTGGAGTTTGTGATTAGCCCTCTGGGTTTTCTACAAGTGCACCGGTTCCCACTAAAATGGCCAAAGATGTGTAATTCAGGTGATAAGGCAAACGCAAAGCACAAGTGGCCTATTATGAACCATAACATATGACAGGACTACTGAGCAATTTAAGACATACATTCAGCAGGAATGGCAAAACTTTCCACTTTCCACAAAAATTGATGTCTTCTGTTCCTAAATGCTTATTGAGTGTTGTTAAAAGAAGAGGTAATACAACAGTGGTGAAAATGCCCACGTCTCAAGTTTTTTTAAATGTGTTGCTGCCATCAAATTCATTATAATTATTTACAAAATGCAATACGGGTGATCAGTTTTCTCTGTGCTGTATTCTATTAAATATACACTATGTCAAGAGGACAGAGGACAGAACAGTCAATATTTTCAAAACAGACCTGTATGTCAAGAAGGACTTGTAAATCATTGCATTTTGTTTTTTACATTTTACAAAATGTCCCAACTTTTTTGGAACAGGGGTTGTAGTAGATTCTTGTCTCTGAGGGTCATGGCTGTTTTGGCAGTAAACAGAGGACCAGCAGCATATTACATGGTTGTACTATTTTGACTGGACAGTAAAATGTGAGACGTGGCACTGTACACGTACTGACTTATGCAAACATAACACCCTGATTGTGAAGCATCACACTTCTCTGGCAGCTGCCCTTTTGGCTAGATTGCAGAAAAGAGAGTCACCTCTTGTGCTTTTCACTCACTGCTCATGTAAACCCCCCACCTGTCTCTGCATACATATGGGCTCCTGGCCACTGAAAAACCTTGTTTTAATAACCTACCATTAATAATAGTATATATTAAGTAAAATTAAATTCAGAAAAGACTAGCAGTAAATTATTGTTGTGGTTGTTGTTGTTATGGTGATTGTTGTTGTTGTTGTTGTTGTTATGGTGATTGTTGTTGTTGTTGTTGTTGTTATGGTGATTGTTGTTGTTGTTGTTGTTATGTACGTTTTCTTTCTACATAAGCGTGTTGCTTGAATACATCTGAAGAAAAAAAAACAGATTTAGGCCTGGTACTGTACACACTTCAACCTTCACCACTGTTACATTCTGACAAACCATTTCTTAATAATCTGTTTAAGCTATTTAAGCTTGTTTGGTGTAGTGTATGTTTCTTCTGCTTGTTACAGATGAAACTAATAAAATTTACATTATAACAGAATAGGTAGCATAACTCATAGAGATTATATTTAATTTTGCAAAACAGTTGCTGTAGTAGCATAATTCAAAATGTTAGGCTTTTATGACCTAATGGCCAAGTATGTCAATGCAGTAAAATGACCAGAATGTATACTTCAGACTGGCTTTTGAGTGTGACCTTTTTAACATCTTGGTAGTTGGCACCATGTGATGGCTGCATAGTTAGTGCCATTGCCTTATACCACTGAGGTTATGGGATCAAACCCTCACCATTGCTAATCCAAAGCCTACATGAAATGAGAAGGTCCTGTCAGGAAAGGGAATCTGCTGTGAAAAGCCATAGTTTGCAGTATTAACCTGATGCCAGTAGATTTCCTATGGTGACCCCCTCCCCCCATAGGGGCAGCTAAAAATAAATAAAAACACTCTAGTATGGCATTTGTTAAAACTAGCAAGTTGGAAAATTTGCTGTTAAGCCAAAATTGCATATCAAACTGTACTGACCCAATTCAAACTCTGGCTGCCACACGATAAGGAAATGGCACAAAGGTGTCAGTGTCCTTTCAATGTTTTGGAGCTTAATGGTGATAAGCCCTGTGGTTTTCTCAGCGTTTTCAACAGAAGCCACTGAAAGTGTGCCTGACATGAAAACGTGCATTTTTTGTATTTACGTTTTCCCAAAGGCATCAAGCGTTGCTGTGCTGTTTACCCTTTTACTGGAGTATTATAAAGCTCTTCACAAAGAAGCAGATTTAAAAATTAAACTGATTCTGTAGCTCATTATGCATTGCTAAAATATGTATTTGGAGTGCACAGTGCTGGTGCTTCGGAGATAAGACCTTATGCACACACACACCTGTGCATGGGATGCTCAAATTCTCTGTAAGGTTGTCCAGGATTTTTGGAGTGTTGAGTTAGCAGAAGGTAATGAAACCCTAGCACAATAAAAGATTCAGTATTATTCCCCAAGGTATCTTCAGTTAGCGAATACCTTGGAGCTGCGAGGATATCCGTCTTTCCCATTAGCTAGTTTGCAAGTGGATATCCTGAATTCAGTCTGTTTTCTCTTTAAACCCTCTTTTAAAACAGTTCAACAAGTGTGTTTAGTTTGCCATTGCTTTTAATTCACTCTTTTTGAAGACATGCTGTGTAATATTATACCAGATAATATTCTCCCGAAGGAAGTGCACCATTAATGGCTTTTATGATTTATACACCAATTATTCATAAATCAACTTAAATAGTAACGGACCATTCAGCTACCGTGGAAACTGTTAATCTAATTTCCATTTCCCTTCTCACATACTGGAAAGACATTTTTATCTCCGCTTTTCAACAATTACATCACGATTGAAAAATAGCCTTTTCTTTTCTGTATGTGATAACAGATGCGACTACAGATATGAGTTCTAAAGGGTGATGCATTAGGAATATTTTTAGCACTCTTGGACAATTTTGATGTAAAGTCTCCATCCAAGAGATACCTTGTCTGTGTTTGCTAAGTCTCCCAAAGCATTTGTTTCCAGGAGTCGGTTCCACTTCTAATGAACAAATAATAATAATAATAACAATAATAATAGCCCTGCTGTAGGTTGGAAGTCCACCCTGGGTGTCCCCTGCCCTGTGCTTCCTGGGATGGGCTCCAGGCTTCCAGCAACCCTGAACTGAATAATAATAATAGTGATCTGCTCTTATCTAAAACCTTTGAGGCATTAGTGTTCCGTTTTGAAGAAATGAAGGATGAAACAAAGGAGAATGTGGTTCTACAGGTCTGCGTTAGGTGAAACCTGATCTTTCATACATACTCAATAAATTCTATTATCGTTATTGTTGAGGTGGAGAGATATTGTAACACTTTGACCTAGTTTTGAAACTATAATGTACTGTATCCAATATATGCTCATTGTACAATGAAGCATCACTGCCAATAATGCATCTTAGTGTGAACAGTTAAGAAATTATATTAAAGAATAATTTACCTTAATCATAGTTGCATCTGAATATTTTTGAAGCATTGATATGTTATGTTACAGATTAACTTTAAAGGTGAATTTCCTACTATTACTACTACATAAATAACAGACCTCTGTGCTATTGATCAGCATTTCCTGACTTTTATGTGTCTAGTTCCTGCCACTGACCCAAAAATCCATAACTTATGTATTTTCTGCCTAAATTTAAAAGGAGATCTAGAACACTGTAACAAAGAGCATGCATAACAGATTTAAGATGATGCCTCAGTTAAGAAATTAAAGGCAGCTACCTTCCAGAAAGGTCTGAACTCAGAGCAGCAGTTAAAGTGTAATCTTTCTTTTTTGTACGGACAGCTGTGATCTAGCTGTAGACCATATGCTGAACTATATTTACCAAGAGTATACAGTACAAAAGATGCATCGGTTAACGAAGTGTCAAAATGCATCCTGGTTCAAGTCCCAAGGGTGTCTCTGAAGTTTTGAAGAGCTACACTAAAAACGTATTTAGCAGCGCAAACTTGATGCTTGTGCAACTTTGTCTGTGTTAATGTGTCTACTAAGCAACTTTAATGAAAAAATGTTTTTATTCATGATATCTCATACTGTCAGGAGGAATGCAGTGACTAGTATCAAAGGAATCAGGAGGAAATACAGGAGCCTCGGGGTACAAGCTAGTTTTAACTTACACACCCCACTCCATCACACTCTGCCCTCCTGCATTTTATCTGCAGTTTAAAGACGAGTGTGAGTAAATGGAAGTTGGCACATCTTTTTGGTTTGGTTACAACTACATTTAACAGCAGTTTACAGAATTTGCACTCATGGAGCACATATGAGCTACGCACAGCCCACTCAGGGTCTGCATCTCCTCCGCCTTTGGGGCTCATAACTGACAGCCCTCCTTCAGATCACAGATGGAGTCTGTGGTTGGACACTGCTGGTCAATAATCTTCTCATTACTTATCATAATGAACTACAGCTTAAAAATATCAATAAGGGACCGTAAAGAAGCAATCCAATTAAGAGCCGAAAACCCAGCGTCTCGTTATTGCTGTAACACTGATAATATAAATCGTATCCCGGCTACACTTGAATTTTAAACCTCAGAGTGAGCAACTAAAATTGTCTCATTGGTTGTGTGGCTGCAATTAATACTTCTGTATTCAGAAAGATAATGTGCTGTATCAGATATGTATGCATGTCTCTGAGCTCATTGTGTTCCACTGAAGACCCTCTCTCAAAATAATTTTGCACACACCAGTTGATGTCACAATAGCAAAGGATTCTATGATCTGACAACTTTGAGCTCTGTGTAAGCTGTCACCTGCGTCAACTGTAGCTCAGCAAGAGATAAGAGAGGAGAAATCATAACGCCCTCATTAGCTGACCTAGCATCAGTCAAACGTTCTCTTCTGTCCATCTGTTTAACTGGGCTCAATGACGTCTGACTTTGTTTCACTTACATTCAGGCCAAGAATGACCTTCATCATGTCACCAGAAAGTGTGCATCTCCAATTTCACCTGTGCAGGAATTGTACCATTCAGTACTTTTGTAGTTCCATAGCTGTAAATGATCCCAGTATTGTACAGCTTCTGTTGTATAAAGTTGTAAAACAGATGTTAGATAATGACAATTATAGGCTAAATCATCCACTAAGACACTAGTAATAGGAAACATATATTCTGTGTTTTCATTTTTATTTGGCCACTTTCCTGTGTCTGCTGGGGTCAGCTGGAACGGGTGCACAGGAGAGGAAGGCTGGGGAAGGGTAGGTGAGGGAATTGGACTCCCCAGCCTACAGCATGCACAGTCCATATTGGTGCATCTGTCACCCATGCACTGTGATGGACTCAGGCAGGTGTCATCAGCATGAGATACCCACAAAGCCCAGCAGCATAGCTGAAGTGCAGGAAAGTGAATGAGTGGGGGGCTCCCATCTGCAGAAGACAGGGAAATGATGCAATGACTATGCAAGCTGAAAAGAGAGAATAGCTGAGTGAAAGGACTGCTCCTTTGCTCCATAACTCAGCCAGGCCATACCATGGAGCCCACACTGCATGACACAACCCACAGTCAGAGTTAGTCACCATGTAGACAGCTCCCAGTTGCAGCACTCTACGGACCATGGTGCCTTTGACAGTTTGACTACCAGAACACTACAATGCTGATGTATACAAATATTTCTGGACTGCTTCAGGGAATGCAGTTTCACACCCCAGTGCTTCATGGCGCTTGGTGCTATCTGTGCCGTCAGTAATGGTGACATTGATGTTGATGCACTGCAGTTGGAAAGACATGTATCAGAGTCATTGTACTCTGAGGTATAAACAGCGCTGGGTTTGAGGGCTCACTGTGTCAGAGTGGCGATGAAGTGGTTAAGGTGTTTTGAATGGTGTTGTCTGCTGGTTGAAATCCCAGAAGAGAAACTGGCCTTTTACCCTTGAGAAAGTTGCTCTTCCCAAATGATTTTAGGGGGGAAAAAAATCAAGCTGTCCAGATAAAAAGATAAAAGAAAGTCTAAACCCACAGTGGGCAAAATGAGACGGATTTATCTATTTTCAATACCTGCTCATCTACTTATGGTCATGACACAAATAGATTTATGCCTTAAGCAAATAACTTTTATAAACAAGATAATATAACCAGGTGGAGTCTGTGTTATAATTTATTGCACGATGTCACAGAAATCGCAGTCAACAATATTCCCAGAGAGTTCCATTCCAGATGGTCTGATCGGTTATCCTAAGGGCAACTCCTATTTCCTTTTTTTTCTCAAATTTTTCTCATAAATCTTGTGTTTATTCACATAATATCTGAGAGTGGTTAAAAACATAACTTGCAGTAATTGTGAAGGTATAAAGATTGTGCTTTTTTAATAGCTGTCATAGTAACAAAGGGCTACATCAGGTAAGTTGTGCTGTCATGGTAATAGCGGTCCTGTGGTGCTATTGATGTTATGTCCACAGTTCACGCTTTCTTTTCTGTCAGTCTTCCCTGAGTGCCAGAACTCAGTACAGCAGCAAGCCTCCTACAACTGAGAGGCCGCGTTGGAAAGTCATCACAATGATATCCAGGCCAAATGACAAGCCTCCTGCTACTGTGGAAACAAAGAGTTCGTGTGTGACTAGCAAACCAATATGCACACAAAAGCAGCTCCTTGGACGAAGGAGGAAAACAAGTCTCCTCCTTACTACAGCCCGTCCCCAAACAAGGGTTCCTGAATAATAAAGAATACGTGGACCACTTGTCCCTCTTCCTATTCATGCATCTCCTGGAGTCTGCAGATGCCAGCATGGCAGGAATTTTCAGCTGTCTAATGAATCGTCAGGGAGCAGAAAGGGCAACACACCCCAGGCAGAATCTCGATGCTTAACCGTCTGAGACCACTCACACACAGTTAAACCCTGCTTCCTATTGCCTGGCAAAATATCTTCCTTCAACAGGGCCTGCACAATGTCGGAGACCAGGTGATGAAAATCAGGGGTGCTTTGACACAGAGGTTGAGTCAGATTGATTTGCAAGCACATGCAGAGGGGTATGAATAGTTTCCTGAGAAGCACTGCAAGAAGCCAGTGAACAAGAAGTTCTCTCACAGATGTTCTCCTGAGTAAGAAAATAAAAATGTCTAAAAATATATTTTTTAAATCACAAAAACACAGCAACTGTATCTTACAGCACAATAAATCAATTTCATGGCAAGTTTGTTGTTTTATAAACACCTATTTTAGGTGAGATAGGCAGACTTTTCTTTAATATCCCTCTGGAACAGTGTTTTATTGGATTTCTGCAAAGCCTTTGTAAAGCACACATGGTACAGGTCACCCGTGACCTCATTGTGTAATTTTTATATTCGCAACCAAACGTTCTGGCCTGTAATGGGCAATTTCAAGAGGTGTGTTGTTTGTAAAGTGTTTTCTTTGGGAGAAAAAAATTCAGTACTCCTTAGTGGGGGGGGGAAACTTCTTCTACCTTTTTAAGGAACAAAAAAGCAGAGAGTTTGGCCAAGGGTGGGCTTCAGTAGTTAATCAGTCTACCCTAGTAGCTGAGCAGCTGCAGTTGTAACATGGACCTTCCAGATGTTTTACAAAAAGGTTCTTCTACGATTTATTTATCAGTGTTTGGCACCATGAGAAGCTACATGATATTGTCACAGAAAAAGTTGTGCCCATTTGATTTGTGATGCTTACAGAGATGGTAAGATGTTTCCTAAGGCGCAAGCAAAAAGACAGGCATGTACACTTCTGAAAGACAGAATTTCAGGTTTTGAGATTTTCAGGCAATGAAAAAATCATCTCTTTGCTGTCTAAGGTGGTCAACGACAAGTGTGAGGCTAACACATGCAAATGTTCATCTGACTAGTATAACAGCCTCTGTGGGCCTGTAGAACATCTGTGATCAAGATCCCACTAAGTCCATCAAAGGTGAAGATTTCTCTCAAGTTTGTGTGCATTGGGGCCAGTGGGCGTTTCCGTTTTCCAGCATTTGTGTGGTGTGTGTGTGACCACTTCTCTTGGGAAATCCATTCATGCCATTCCAAAATGTCCAGTTACATGAGGTGGTTTAAACATCTGTGAGTTGATTAATGCATCTTTGGTAAAACAGGTAGAATTATCAGTGTTACAGTCTTTCTGCACTGAGCACAACATGCTTTCCTGGCCAAAAAGCACATCTTTAAGAGAAGGATATTTGATTAATTTTTACATGTGGAAAACTGTACTATTACCTTTATGAAAAAAAATAGCTTTTACAACGGAGCAGCTGTAATCTGAGTCAGTCTGCTACATGGCTTTGTTAGAAAATTAGATATTATATGGTAACATTAATATGAAAAATGTCTTTCATGTACAGATAATGATATGGCTGATTATACTATTATGTCACACCATTGTTCAAATGTAAGGAAATTAATGCCTGCTTATTATTTTGATTATAGGCATATATTGAATATCAGCACTTTAACAAGTCCCTAAGCCTTTCATAAAGGTGATGTAAGAATATACATGTCATTAGAGTGGGTATTTCACAGACCAGCTTTAGGTGAGAGCAGTCCTGGAATCTAGATGCATCCTGGCTGAGATACCAGTATGTTTCAGTGGCTAAAATGTACAAATTCCAGAAAAAAACTTCTAAATTAGAGATAAGACAGCTTCAAGTTTTACAAATTAGAAAATGATTAATGCCAAGATAAGCAAGCCAAGAGGAGGGGCGGTTTATGTGTGAATGTTGATGTATTTACTGGTGAAGCTTCTGCTAATGTATATGTAAAACATAAATACATAAAAGCTCACAACAACGACAGTTACTACTCATATACTCTATGTGCAGATGCATTATTGTCACAAAATAAGACAGAACATGGACTGTCAGCAATAAAGCATGTGATTTTAGGCCTGTAGTCCTAAAGTTTCCTGTCAGCAATTAATCACGAGATCAGGCCTTATCTTGTGTACTAAATGCAGTTGCAAGCGTACATTTTTCCGCTGCCCCATAGTTTTTGTTTTTTTTTTGTAAATGGCTCCGTATTTATGACCTATGAGCTCACTAATGCAAGACCAATTTGTGGAAGTTACGCAAGTAAATGACCCCAGAGCAATCGCCATTTATCCCCTGTCTTTGTAACTTAATCAGATGAATTGCCTGTCTGAAATATTTATGGCTATTTTTGTGTGTAATTCAGAACAAAAAAAAATCTCTGGAGTGAATAAATGTGTCACTCTTCTTGAAAACCAATACAGCCTTACAGTACATGGTTATGATTGTATACAGAGTTATTTAAACTGGAAATTCAAAGCTGTTTGAAGCCTGAAGTCTAAAAAGGAAGAACAGTATCCACACTATTCTCACAGTGTTACAAGGTTGCAGGAAAGGACACATTAAGAAACTAAAGCCTAATATTTATAGCTTTAAACAGCAGTTTTCCAGATAAAAGAGATAAATTACATATGATCATCCACCCATCTATTTATCCATCCATCCATCCATCCATCTATTATCCCACCACTTATCCTGTAGAGGGTTGCAGGTGTGCCTGGAGCCTCTCCCAGGGAGCCTGGGTTGTAAGGCAGGGGACACCCTGGACATGGTGCCAGGCCGCCCATAGCACATATGATTATCGTGAAACAGAAATGAACAGGGAACTACTACAGTATATGGACAACTGTTTTCTGAAGATTTGCATGAAAAATGATAGATTCCTCACTCCAAAATACCAGTAACTGAAGTTGTCTAGGGGTTATTATGCTGGACTTACTTAGTTTCCCTGAATTTTGTGCTTTAATAAAGGACTTCAAATAAAGATGTTATTAAAGGTACATTTATCCATCCATCATCTTAACCGCTTATTCCTGGTGAGGGTCACAGGGAAGCCTGGAGCCCATCCCAGAGCACATAAGGCACAGGGCAGGGCGCCAACCCACCACAGGGCACGCACACACACAACAGGCAATTTGGACACAAAATCAACCCAACCTGCATATCTTTGGACTGTGGGAGGAAACCAGAACACCCAGAGAAAACCCACCAAGCACAGGGAGAACATGCAAACTCCACACACACAGACCCAAGGCAGGAATTGAACCCCAGGCCTGGAGGTGCGCAGCAACAGTGCTAGCCACCACACCACTGTGCCACAAGGTACATTTAATTTAAGGATTTTAAGTGTATAAGATTACATGGTCATACATGTGCAAAAATTGTGTAGCTTGTTTTTCTGGGTCATTACTGGTATTCGGTTTTTCAGGAGCAAAAAGGAATGGTATGTCTCACCATAATTCAACAATTTCACATTTTTTTTACAATGTAATTTTATGTTTATAGTTGCTGTACTTCTGCTATTTATGCTTGTTTCCCCAAATTATATTTTGTTTGTTCCTATTTAAAATATTGCCTGTAGAATATCAGGTCAACTGAAATATGAAAAATGATCAAAGCAGCATGAAAATAAATACCTCACTTCATTAAGTGCTAAATTTGACCATAAATAAATATAAATTTATGACACAGCTTCTTTGTGCTTATGGAATTACTCAGCCCTATCACACTCATAAAACTAGTCACTGAAATTATTCCCCTTATAATTGTATTAAAAATGGAAATGGAAGTTACAGTGCAAAGCAAACTAGCTTGTCCCTAGAAACAAAGTTTTTTGTTTTTTTCATGAGTAACGCCGTTCTTCATACAATAGCATAGCCACAAAGAAGATGTGGACAACGTCTGCTCACAACGGGCACCACGATGATTGGTTTGACACGAATGAATGAGATGAATATCTGAGGTCCTTGTTAATATTCATCAGCAACGTTTCAAAGGCCCAGCTGCCACAGGAAGGACGAGCGAAGAGGCAGGGCTGGTCAGGGAGCACACGCCGCCGGCCGCAACCCCTCGCTGTAAAACACGATTCATTTGTGACGCGGCCAAAGAACTTAATTACTCATTGAGATGAATGGCGGTTTTTATCCAGCATGCAGCTGGGAGGGGTCTGGGAGTTTGTCGTCCAAAATTCAGTCGCATGTGGCTTACCTTGAAGCATGGGCCTTGGACGGAATCTGGATTTTCACTGCAGGATTCTGTCAACCTGAGGTTTGAGAGAACCTTTGAAATGTGGGGCAGAGCATCTGTTTTGCAACACAAATGTGGAAAACTTTCCAATAATCTTGCAGTTCATTTCTGAGTAACTTACATCTAAGGGTAAAAGTCTTTGTCAAGATCACAGCAATTGTTTTTTTTGTTTTTTTTTTTTAATTGTGAAGCAGATGTTGTTGTGAGTGCTTTGTTTAATATAAACTGTAGTTTTGTACTTTAACAACATCCTTTCTAACAGCGCTGCTAAATGTTGATGTGTTTGAGCTTACCGACCGTCATTCTGTCCCTTGAATGTCCGTGCTCTCATGAAACACTTCCTTGGATCTGTTTGTACATCCTTTCTATCATCCCATCTGAAGGTCATCTTCAGATGGAGGTTTTACAACATTTTAGGAGAATATTGAGAAATATTGATTGTTGTGTTTTCCTTGGTTTAGAATGAACTAGAATCTTGGTTGAAGAAATGAGCCTGACTGTCAATAAACACAAAAGTATTAATCTTCTTGGGATATCAATCTTAAATGGCTTTGAAGGCAGTAAATAATCATAACCTATCTAGGGGTTTGCTGAACTTTGATGGATTAACAATAGGTTTTATTCTAAGAAAACAGATGGTATTGTGTTTGTGCTTTGAGAGTTTCGCATAAATGGCAAAGGGGCTTCACTGTTCATTGATCTGGGACCTAGCAATTTCCATAGACGACACAGCTTGAATCCATGCTTCCGAAAAAGTAACTATGAATATGTGTCTACCTATTTTTGTTCATAGTTGACTAAGTAACACTTACTTTTGTCTTGTTTTTAGTGCAAATAATGCTCTTTGACTATCATTTAATCTGAGTGTTAATACTTTTGTTATAGAATGTTGGCCTTAGGATTAGAATACATTGACATGCAGCTATAAACCTTAAGATGCCATTTTTGAAAACTCTTAACAATTAACACTGACAATGTACAGTTGTAACTGACATAAATACAGGCTGCATCTGACCCCTTGCTGACCCCTCGCTGACCCCTCAGATCATTACCTGGATCCGTACCTTGTTACACTCAATGTAGTGATTATCCTAACCAGATAGCAACATCCTAACAACCTGAATAAGCGTTTTCACAATATTTTACAGTACCTTTGCAGTCACGCTTTTCATTGCTCCATTCTTTGTGCTGTCTGGAATTTATAGTCACTTCACAGAGGAGAATATATAATGTATAACTTTTTTGATTTCATGTGACATTCTTATGACTGGTGTTCTGAATGCCAAGTAATAGATGTAGATAACATAAAAGATTAAAAAATAGAAAATTTATTATCCAAAAGTGCTGCTAAGTGTATATGTACCTAAAAGGCGTCAGCGGGTCCTGTTTTTTTTTTTCTATTTTTTTAACATCAGAACATGCATTAACACACATGAACATGTACTTCTGCAAGGTAAGCAATTAGCGTGTCTCCAAGGTTAATGTTTTTAATGTTACATTCTGTGAAGTCTTTGAAGTTTTCTTGTAAGATTCAGAGTGAACTACAGGACCATCAAAAGCAATATTTTGATATTGACATTAAAACTGTACGCTCAGAATGGCATCAATCAGAATTTTACCAAGAGCCATCCTTTGATGGAGAGGTGCCAGGCATAGCACCGTTAGATGGGTACTGTACAAAAATGCTCTCTTCACAGTTTAAACTTAGGACTTTGTGTGGTGGAGCATCCACACTCAAGGAGCTCTCTCTCTCTGTGTGTGTGTGTGTGTGTGTGTGTGTGTGTGTGTGTGTGTGTGTGTGTGTGTGTGTGTGTGTGTGTGTGTGTGTGTGCATATGCATATGTTAACAGCTCAGCAGCAAAGTGACAAGTTATTGCTTACTGCTAATGAATAGAATTTGGTCATGTTAGTATGCACTAATGACTTATTCTTTCCAAACACATTTTTGTTTTGGATTAGAAGGTCTTTTAATTAATACTAATGAATCTAGCTGGTCTATTCATTGTAGGCAGAAGTGGGGAGTACATACCCATGGCAGTAATGCTCTATACTTCAGACCAGCAAAATGGGGGAGGTTGGTGGGTTGCTTTGCTGCCTGTAGGTACAAAACCATTACTATTTATTACCTCTTTTTTCTCCTTTACAGGAACAGACAATCCTTTATACACTGCAGCACCAGACGGAGTATGATGCTACAGAGCTGAATACTGAAATCTGAAAACTGAGCAGCAGGAAAAAAAATTGTTAAAAAATAAAACATGAATCTTTAACTCTGATGAGGAAAGGAGAGATGAGGAATGTTAAAACCAGTGCATTAATAGCTTTCCTAATTTGCTAAGGGAATACCACAACCAGCAGGGGGCAAACTTTTCAAGTTTAAAAAAAAAAAAAGTGAATAGTGTTGGGGTTTTTTTATCCCCTTGTTCTGACATTTGGAATCTGCAAAATTGATGGTAATGTGACAATTAGCGATGCTGGGTTCCGAACATATTATTGAAAAAAGAATGAGCTAATATGTTAGCCAAGATACGTTTACACTAAAAACTGCTATTACTATGTAATCATTCTCAGTTGGCCTTTAATGCTCTTATATTTCTAGCTAAACTGTCTTTGTTGTTTATAGCAGATTCAGGGCACATCGCCAGATTCAGGACACATGCTGGTGACTTGTGCTCCCCCTCCCTCTTAGAAACTCAACTCTTCTTTTGTTAATGTCAATTTACTTGTATAGCACATTTAAATTCAAACATGTTGACCAAAGTACTTCACACCAAAGGATTGCAGAATGACATTAAAATTAACAAATTTAGGTACAAATCAACTTCATAAAATAAGTAAAAGGATAAAAAAAAATAGTTATTACAAAATTAATGTTAACAACAGAATGCAGTAAATACAAACACAGATCATGAAATAACATCAGGAACCACAGTGTCAGTGCAGATGTCAGAACATGCTATAACCTTCATACCATATTAAAAGCCTGAGAAAATAAAAATGCATTAAGATGCTTATTGAACAACTGAAGAGAAATCAATGTCTAACGAACAGTGGAAACTCACAAGCTCACCCCGACTTTTAAATGTAATTTTAGGGACTTCCAGTAATGGTTAAACTGGACCTAAGAAACCATGCTGGTTTGTAGGGTTCTGAATGGTCAGATAACTATGAAGGTGCAGCGTTATGAAGAGCTTTGTAAGGTACTTTAGGTACTAAAATATTAAATCTGATTCTAAAAGGGACTGAACGTCAATGAAGCAACTGTAAAAGCAGGGTTATATGTTGGTGTTTGCACATCCCAGTTAAGAATGCTGCATTCTCAACCATTTGAAGCCTGGACAGCAAGGCTTGTGCTACACCTACATACAGAATATATGTCTATTGTACAATTAATAAGCACCAGAACAACCTATTCTAGGTCCTTCTTAGATAAAATTGACCTAATCCTGGAAATAAATGCATTAGCTGAAAAAGTCCAAGCATGACGAATGAATTTATCTGCTTATTATATCTCAATCCATCATCCATGGTAAAGCCTAAGTTCCTGAAAGAGGACGTTACATAAGAGTCTGAGTCTAAGACAAGTCATAATTCTGGCCTTTTTTCCCCATTTGCCCTGAAATCCTAACACCTTTTTTTTATTTTCTTTAAAATTTAGAAATTACAAAGCCATCCAAGCTTTGACATCAGCCAAGCAATCCAACAAGAGTCTGGTACAACTCTTATCCTGTTTTTTAAAGGAAGATAAATTTGCACCTCATTCGCATAATAATGGAATGAAAATCCAAATTTCCTAATAACTGAACCTAAGGGCAGAAGATAAAGTAGCAAAGACCCAAGAACAGATCCTTGAGGGACCCCTCTCACCAGGGGTGATGTTGGAGTGAGTCACCATACTCTACTGAGAAACTGTGATCTATCAAGTATGACTTAAGCTATTCCAGAGCCAAAACAGTGACTCATACATCATGCAGCAAAATCTTAGAGTCACATGGTCAACTATATTGAATGCAGCAATTAAATCCAAGAGCAATAAAATTTCCCCTCCTCGAGCTGCCACCTTAAAGTGGTGGAGGGGTTTGTGTGCCCAAATGACCCTGGGAGCTATGTTGTCGG
>JABJVR010000033.1:3669712-3680866 GCA_025773905.1 Chitala chitala | reverse complement strand
CCTTTGCCAGTTGTTAATGTATAGTTATGTTCCTTGAAGTTCTGTTCTTTGTTGATCCTAGCCCTGTTAATTCTGATGTTTGTGAACCCTGTTATTTGATTTGCCTTACCTTATTGTATTAAAAACCCCTTTTGCACATTAGACTCGCCCAAGTCCTGTGCCTAAATTCTGCGAACATGACAGGTATTTTATGGAAAAATTATTGTCCCTGATATCGGGAACAAATAACCATGATTAATACACAGCATAAAGTAAAAATAAAACAAATTAAGATGCACTTCACCTTTGAAAAGAGTCGTGTCTGACGTGAGGGAGACGAGAGGAGGAGGAGGGTTATTGCTTGGAAGAAGAATCTCCTTCCATGAGAACATTTGGAATCTCGGGAATTCTTTCACTTGAACGACTTTCACTAACACTACTGATTTCACTTAATTTATACTTTTTGGATTCACTATCATCTTTTGACTCCCTGGAATGTCTTTCCTTTCGTTCGTATTTAACACGAACCCATCCAATCACACTTGCTTTTACTTCTGTTTGAGGATTTCGTGGAAATGTGACATTGCATTGTCGTTAAACAGATTCGTCGTTCGCGCTGCTACAGCCTTATTTGGGTGGTGCTTTTCTACAAAATTTTGTACTGTTTCCCACATTTTGCACACCTCCCTAATCTCATTTGAAGTATGATATATTAAAAAACATATCATACTTGACATGAAAATGCTTGTCTTGCAAAGCACTCGTAAACCAAGTTACTCATAATCCAAAGTTCCACTGTATGTGTTTTTTCTGTATATTTTTCACCATGCTGTAGACTGTGGTTAAGTGAATCAGCAGATGCCGGGTCAGCAGATACGGGAGTCCTACTGTACTTCAGTGTACGCCATCTGAAACTCACAAATACATCATTTGGATTGTTACATCAGAAACATTTTTTAAACATGTTTCCCTTGCTTCTGTGGAATAGTTGTTCATTTAGGTCTTATTTTCAACCTGTCCCTCTTTCCCATCACAGTTTTGTGTACACTCTAAGGATAGGTTTTCAGTTTAAAGTGGACTTTACTGTCATATCAGTGATACACGTACATGTACAGTGATATGAAATGTACTTTCTTCAGGACCACGGTACAACATAAACACAGGGACTATGCATGTGGAGGGGGCGGTGTGTTACATATAACTAGTACTGTACAACTACATTTGTTTTAAGACATTTGTTTAAAAAGCATTGTGTGACAGTCAAACAGGACATAGTAAACAATGTATTTCATAGGTGAGGCATATGGGTAAACAGTTTGGGAGGTTAGGCTGTTACACATTTTTTAATACCTGTCTATTCTGTAATGTTAGCATGCCTGGGGGGGCTGGGCAGCCAGTCAACCTTGGGCCCCCAGAGGTTTTTTCTCCACACTGGAGTTTTTGGTTCCTCTCCTTCGCTGTTGTCTGGCTTCATTTGTATTTATTCCTACTGCTGTTTATCTGTAACATCTTCAATTTCTTCTATAAATTGCTTTGAGGCACATTGTAGTAAAAGGTGCTATATAAAAAAATTAAGTAATTGAATTGAAATTGAATTATGTTAAGGTTGCAGTATCATGCTTAGTGCAATGAGCAGCTGTGAGGAGGTGACAAGACACCGAAGATCAGTTGTTTTTCTACTGAAACTATGGACAAAAATAAGGCTGTAATTGAAGCTTCATTGTGGCAATTTGGTTAAGGAAGCAACAGCAATAACTGCTGAAACTATTCAGAGGCTACAAGGATGATATGAAACATGTAATTGCAAGTGTGTCGCTTGATTCAGAAACTGTGCCAAGAAGGATAGAATCACTGTCAGAAGACACATCTCAATAAGTGCTTATGGATTTGTCCATGTGTGAGTCTGACAAATCTGTGCACATAAAGAACACTGTACAGCTAATGTTGTTAGTTTGGATGGCTTTCAGTGACTCTGGAGAGGATGACAGGTGAGGACATGTCCATTGAGTTCAAGCAGCATGTGAGGAACAGCGGCATTCCTTTTCATAAATTAGTTACTAAAACAGCAGATGGAACACCAGTAATGCTGGACGCGTACTCTGGACTTATTGCACTGTTTGAAAAAGATCCAGATTTTCCACAGTTTGCCAGTTTTCACTGTATTTCCCAGCTCTTGCTAGCAAAGTTGACTTTAGTCAACTTTGACAGCTAACTCTATAAGAGAGAAAGGACTGCAGCAGCACTTATTTAAATTTTTATTTGATGAGATCAATGCTGTTTATTGTGATTTGGTTCTGCATGCTGATGTGTGTTGGTTATGTTTCTGCAAAGTTGCTGCAGAGGTATATTCACCTTCTGCCTGAAATCTGCTTGTTTCTGGAGTCACATAAAGAACATCATTAACAACTGTCAGAGAACGTGTGGCTGCCAGGTTTAGGTTTTCTCACAGACCTCAAAACCAAACTGAACGAACTTAAGTAGAAGCGACAAGTGATGAAAAGAGATGCGGCACACATGATTAACACATCTAAGGGCAAACTCAGTTTGTGGATTTCTCTGGAAAGAAACAGGAAACATTCACTTCCCACACTTGGGGAGACTTTCACAGAATATGAGAGAAGCCTGTCTTGAAAAATTGTGTGTCCATTTGGTTAAAGTGAGGACTGAATTTGAGGTGCATGTTCACAAAATGTATGAAATGGAAGACATAGTGAGTTTTATCAGAAATTAATTAATTCTCACTAATACCGAGGCTGTAGCTACCAAATTCAGGTGGTGTCTTCCTTGCTCAGTGCTGTGGACATAAACATTACTGAGCTGTAGAATGACACTGAAGTGTAAGCAAGGGCAAACACAGCCACTTTGGGGTCTTGTAAAAAAGAAAGGTTTCCCTTTCTCTTCTCCTCTGCTTTAAAGGTTAAAGCCTATTTTGGCTCCCCCTGTCTTTGTGAGATGGCATTTTCACAGATAAAAATATTCAAATCAAAGAACAGGAGCTGCCTGGCTGACAGACATATTGTTGTGTCAGACTAGTTGACTCCCACTATGACCCTTATTATAGCGTATTACCTGATGGACTGCAGGTAGAACCATCACACTGACTGTGTGGAAACTCATTAACAAGGGATTTGATCACATTCTGTAGTTCCAGTCCATACAGATTTGTTATATGCTGTTTAGTAGTCCTTCCTTTCTTATTATTGAAAGGCTTTGCACACACTGGGGAAACACATGAGGAAAAATGAAAAATTGGACGTAAGACAACATGAACATGAGTTCGCAAAAATGCACTACGTCAAAATCAGAGGAACATCATCACAAGATTAATACCAAGAAATCTACACTGATGGAAATACATTCCACAGATACCAGTCAAGAAACAGACTGTCCTAATTACAGTCTGTTTACAGTCTCATTACAAAAATGTAACATTAACAAGTTACCACAGAAGAGAAAAAGTACATTTAGAATACCAGGGAATAATTTCAAAAATGTAAAATTATGAAAAAGTTAAATTATAACAATGCAACAGTAATACAAAAATACAAGCATAAGACAAATGATATACTAATTAATGAATGGATAGGAAGAACTAAATATATTACTAATAAACAAGAGACAAAATGAAGGTTATAATGAAAAATGCAAACCAGACTCAAAATTAAGGGATTAATTCAAAAACTGCAATAAAAAATGAAAATTATAACAGCAAATAACCCGGTAGAAGAAATAAACAATTAGAAATATCTGAGTACAATCTAGCCAAAAGAAATATGCTAATTAAGAATCACCAATTACCAAAACAGCTACTGCAAAAATGACGAGTAAGCAAAATCAAGGACTCAAAAAGTAAATACAGAAAAAGTCAAAACAGATCGATTTTATACCTGTGTTATGTCTGTAGGAAGTTGATGAGCGGGGACCATGAGGAGAGTGTATTTACTGCATTTTTCTCAGTGAGAGTGGAGAGGTTTTTCATTGACGTATTCTGTAAATAAAGTTTTCCATATGGTAATGTATATGTTTCCTTTGTTTTCCCAGTTTAAAAGGATTGTTTTCTTGGGAATAGTTAGCGACACAAGAAGTTGTTTTATATGACTTTGGTTGAGATGAATTAATGATGTATCTCCGAGTAAACAGAGGGACAGTGACATTGGGATGTGGCAACTGAAAAGAGTAGAAAGTGATTGGGTGACCTTTTCCCAGAAATGTTTAACAGCTGTACAGTGCCAGAGTGCTTGAAGCTACATGTCTGGGCTATTTTGATTGCAATGTGTACATGTTACTGAAGTGGAACCCATTACTGATAATCTGTGTCTTGTGTAATGGAATCTATGAAGAGTTTTGTATAGAATGAGCTGAAGGTTGGGTTTGTTAGCCATGGTATAGATGTTTTCTGTCACGCCCCGCAATTAGCAACCACCAGCCCTACTGCATTTCACCCCAAGGTTTAAAACAGCCACAGCCACCACAGTACAACGCGAAGTATTGAGTCTCCATGAGCCATACCAAGCAGTTCTTCATTAACCTGTCTTGTGTTCTTTTTCCCTCGTGTCTCCTGCAATCCCTGTTCCGGCCCTGGTCCCCTGCCTCCTGTGCTCTCCTCCCTTGTTCTCGTTTTGGACGGACCTCCCCGGCTTCTGAACCCTCGCTACCCTTGACCACCGATTTCCTGCGATCTCCCTTTTTTTTTGTCCAAATAAAGAACGTCTCTGCACATTGGGGTCCTGCCTCGTGCTATTACAGAGCGAACGTAACAGATAGTATCGGTGCTAATGTGTGATGAAGGATGCCTAGAAATCTACTAAGGCTAGCAGTTCTGTTGTCTGCTGCCTAGAGTAGAGCTCTTCAGTCTCCAGTCCTGGAGGACCACAGTGGGGCTGCAGGTTTTTGTTTCAGTCTATTTCTGCTTTTAATTGAATCTTGCTGTAAATAAAATATGATTGGCATTTTAAACCTTTTTCAAACATCATATTTATTTAACCAATTTCTTGTTCAATGAAGTCACCTCCTGATTAAAGATTTTTGTTATTGGCACCAGTTTGTGCTGCTCACTAATGATTGCAGTTTGAATATAATTTATGAGTACCAGTTTGAACTGAACCTCATGCTAAATTATCTAGACATTTTCTGCTCTGATTCTGCAGTTAGAGTGACATTATAATGTGTGATTTCTAGTTTTTGTTAAAAGATCTTAAAAGAACCAGAGTCTTTGAACTTCCCTCATTGTAGCTTTTATTTTCTCTCAGTAAAGACAGCTAGGCAGAGGCAGATACAACTGATCAGGAAGAATGTAGACAAGCAACAATGTAAGTGATATTTAATTAAGATAGTAGTGAAATTAAAGTGAATGTACTGGTTGTAACAAAAACCTGCACCCTTTACATTTCTGCAGCACCATAATTGAAGGTCCCCGAGCTACAGGATTTGGTCTGTGTAAACGTGGGGCAGCCCTTGACAAAGGCTTTCACATCTCTGAATCAACAAGAAACAGCTGACTGTACATTTGTTCATTCTTTTGGAAAGGTTTTCATATAGTTCATTTTCGGTTCTGAAACTGAAATTTGAGTTTCAAATTTGAGTTTCAAGAACTGTTACAGCAAAAAAAAAAATTTTATCTTAAATATTGAAGGATTAATTTGGTTGAATAACATTGTGTCAAAGAAATTAGCTTTAAATTGAAATTGTGATATTGAATTTTAGCAAAAAAAAAAAAAAATGCAGGCGTAAATCAAGGGATTCTGCTGTTTACACGTGTAGACAAGTTTTCAGAAAGTGAAAAGACATGAAGCACTACTAGTGAAAAGGGATGCAAATGCTAGAAATGATGTTCCATATTGAACTTTACTTTGAATAAAACCCTTTAGCCGTAAAATGATGTTAGGACAATAAACATATCTAAAGGCCAAATGTTGTAAAACTAAACTTTGCAAGGCAATTCAACAGAGTTTTTATAAGACTATAGATGACACTAGTGGCATAGTATTCCAAACGATTTTTTATGAATTGTAAGAAATTAAATTTGTTATTGGTACAGAATGGTTTCAAATGTGTGTCACTTTAGCTATTACATGTGTTATCATGGTGAAATTGCTTTTATTTAAGCTTTCAGTGATGCAGATTTGGTGATCATGTACACTGAAACTGACATAACTTGCAGCGTAACTGTCACCTTTATTTCTGGTAATAGCAATTAGCCATTGGTAGCTTCAGTGTTAGATTAGCAAGATAACTTCTGGACATGTCAGCTCTGAGGTGGCAGCAGAGTTTGGAGCTTTAGATAAATGTAACCAGTTGTAGGTAAAAAGCAATGATGTCTGTATGCAAGCATTGGACCACACATTGCAGAGAGGTTCGGATGCTTGAAGGTATTTTCTTGTCCACAGTTTCAGACCAGAAATGGACAGAGTGCTCTGGATCCTGCATGGCAATATCTGCGTGTGATTCCAAAATCACACCGAAAAAGGACTCCACTCAGACACGCTTTGCTTCAGAAGCAGGTGTAAAATATCGCAGATAATAACTTGCTGCAGATAAAAGTATGAGACCAACATGGCAGCTCTGCTGGAAAGAGAACACATAAATACCTCTGGCACCTCATCTGAAAACTTGCACGTGCTGTCCCAGTTTCACGACTGGCTTTATGAAAACAGCAAAGGAAAAGCCATTGCTCCTTTCTGATGTTTTTAGCTTGTGGGCCGTCACAGTCGGCTCCTCACAGAATTGTAGTAAACACGTTATTTATTTATTTTACTAATTAAAGGCAATGAGTGTGCCCTCATTATACCAATGAAGGCTGATGGTAGTGGTTACAGAGCAATTGTCCCTGAGTTTAAGATTAATCTCCTGATCCAGAGGAAATCACTCTTCACCACTGATAAACAGAAATCAGGAAGAAGAATGAGTGCAAAGTAGGGCACGCCACTAGGAATTTTTTTATTATCCTGTTTGTCTGAATAATTCAGTTAGAATTGTAGGAGCGATATAAAAAGAATAGTCCTGGAATGGAAGTTACATTTGGTTCATACTGAGAAGATATTTTGTGGGGTTTAGCTTTATCTACACCATGCACTGATGGTGCTCACTGCCTTGTTCATGCCAGTTGAGTTAGTACAATTGGAGCTTATAAAAGGGTAGTCTGTGAGAAGGGTTGTTAAAAGCCCATCCTCCCTGTAACGGAATAATCGTGAGAGATGGATTCTCAACAGTGATCTGCTGTACATGTTGGCCACTAAGTCCATAAAGTTTATCACAGGTATATTGCAGGAGTACAACTGTTGCAACATCTTTCTTATGCATGTACCACATACTGTCAGGTTTCATATGGGCACCAGCTGGTGTGTTTAGAGCACTGCGCTTATGCAGAAGAGGTCACTGTTGTACCATTCTGAAAGTATGCAGAAAGGTAATTATCCAGAATGTATTTATGAGATAATGAATTTGATGTAGACAATGTAGAGTTTTATTCTTGAACAGCAAATTTGTGACCGTTCATGCCCACCAGACAGCCCAGAACAGGAGTGCTTTGAGATGGTGAACAGAGCCAGGGGCGTTGCTGTATCCTGCATCACTGTGAGAGCGAGGAATCTCGGCCTAATCTGTGCTTTAATCTTGCAATCACACTGTGCAAACATCCTTGATGAAGTGATCTGCAGAGAAAGGGCCTGTACACAAAAGCTGAACTCATGCAAGAACACATGCTGTGACCTGTGAAAGTGAATCATTGAGTCCAGATGTTAGAGACATCCTCATTACCTCGGAGTGAGCCTGACCTTGAGCTTCACCCTGCCCGTGTCCGCTTACAAGTCATCTCCACTGTGAGGGCAGCCGGCAAGAACTGCACTGCACAGTTATCAATCGCTGCCTGTTTGTGTATTTTCATGACCATGCCTGCTGGCTAGTGGTGTATATGTGGCAAGTCAGGCCTGCTGTGTGTTTTGCATGGCTTGAAACCACATTTTGTGGCCTCTTGTTTTTGCAATTGTGTGTCTCAGAGCATGTAAGATTTGGGTTAATAAGACAGGTTAAAGAGAAATTCTAAGGATTCCTTTTATATCCTCGATTTTAGTTAAAGGTTGCAGGTCTGGTTTGTGGAGTGCTCTGTTTCTTGAAGATAGATAGCTACTGTACTCTGATATAAACAGTAACAGCTGATAGTACATGTAACCAAACGATTGCATCAATTAAGATAAGAACTGTGCTGAAATGAAATCATCATGACTTTCAGGAAATGCATAATGGACTTCTTATATGAAGTATTTTTTTCACTTTAGTTGTTGAATAAATTTGGAATTTCTTTGTAAGGTTTATCAGTGCATTTTTAATCAGATTCTGCTTAATCACCTGCTAAGCCTCCTTACTGAAGTGATGTGTATAGAACATTTTTTTAATGTTTTATCTATGCTAGGAACCACTTCGTCGTTACGTTTTTTAAGCCTTAAACACTGTATATAACAGTGACATGTAATAAGCCATATGTAGGTCTATAGGCTATATCAATATGAACTGCCACTCTAGTAAAACAATTGCAAATTGTTTTACTATATGAATATCCAAAAGGGATATTTTAAACAATATTAGAACTTCGCTGTAACTGAATAGTAATGAGGGAAATTGTTTGTTATTTTTGCTTCTTGGACAGTAAACAATTGTGGATGAAATCTCACAATCCATGCAAGTCCAATTTAAACTGCTGAATGTTATGGTCCAGACTTGAAGAAACAAAACTGCATTTCAGTAACAATCTCTTCTTTGTTGCAGCATACCACTGATCTTATTTGTGAACTCGATGTGTAGGATGTACTAAAAAGCTTTGGAAATAAAGATTGCAATGCATTACAGTATATTACATTATAAATCTTATAATTTCAAAAATACAGTCTTCCCATTTTGTGGGATCTTTTTTAGGAGCCATGCAGTAATTGTCTAAAATTCCAACTCAAATAAGTATCCTAATTAAAAGTTGGCCCCAATACTGATAGAAGCAGAGTCAGAGACAATCTCCTTGATCTAGACCAGGGCACACTTTAACCCAAGGGTCAGTAACAAAAGTCACATGCCTGGATCTATCACAGCACTGTTAGTGTTGTATGTGTTTTACATGACTTTGGGCCGCTACAAAAGGTTTTGCGGGACACAGTTGGCCCACTGGCTGTAGATTGTTAACCCTTGTTCTAGATCATCAGTTGCCATCATACTCATGAAAGGCATTAGGATAAGATGCTTTCTTTCAGTCAGACACAATAATCATCTCTATACAGGGACTGAAGTGTTTAATAAATAACAATGTCAAAAACAACACAACAAAAGCTTGGTTTCTGTTCAGTATTTATACATACATATATATTTATATTTATATATATTTGACTGTATAAACTATAAATATGACATGCAGTCCTCATAATTTAAAATCACCAATAATTTACAGAGTGAGGTAGGGGTAGGTGGGAACACAGGGTGGGATTATATGAAAACATTTGGATAAGGAGCTGGTTGGAATTAAGGCTGCTGCGGCAGTTTGAAGAAGGGTATTTTGGGTGGGTTTTGCTGAGGTGGCCAGGGGTTGGGGGAGCTCCATGGGAGGCTGCACGGATGCCTTTTTTGGCAGCATCAACGCAGGGCCTCACTGCTTCCAAGATTTGCGACTGAGCACACACACGCAGGCGGTGTTGATGCGGATGTACCGCCAGGCGACCTGGCTCTTGAAGGAGGTTAGTGCCCGGACGAATGTGTGAGTGTTCGAGCAGTGGGAGTTCCAACGTCGCCCATCGATGCCCCGGCATCCCGTGGGGCCAGAGGGACCGCTGCGGCACGTGGTCTCAAAGAAGTACTGCTTGATGACAACGTTGTCAATATTGAAGTTCGGCAGCACCGTGACCTCGTTGCCCGACATGTCTGTAGCCCTGGTCTTGTTAACAACCCAGTGGTTGACGCTGTCACACACCGAGTACTCGCCACGGTGCATCGGCTTGCTGGCTTTCCGCCTCACCCGGGGGCCCGGCCCCAGAGTCTCGTCCCCCTCTCCCCCTGGCGGGACTGCGCTAAAACGAACTCGGGGTGACCTGTACCGTCGCTTGTTGAAAAGTTTGGGGTCCACCACAGGGATGGGGTGGGAGTTTGAGTCCTGTTGCTGGTACTGCTGCTGGCTGGTTTTTGTGGTGTCAGAGCTTGCTGACATCCTGGATGTTTCTGCTGTGCCCTGCCTTGTGGTACCCTGGGCGTCCACTCCCTTGTGCACTACAGCCTGGACGCTGATCAGGAGGAGCAGAGCCAGCGTTGACGACCTCATGGGCACACGTCCTGTCAGGAGGTAAGAGCCAGTTAGACATTTTTCCAAAGTAGTTTTAATAATTATCAAACTTTCTAAAATAATTAATGGTCAATCCTATGTCGTGAAAGAACAAGTTACAGCCAATCATACCTCATACATCACGCACAAACAATGAACGTACCGACAATTATTGTCATTTCATTAGTCATGAGAAAGTCACTTACCGATCCAATTTTGATAGTTTTGTTTGTCTATAGAGTTAACCGTGAAATATCTATATTTTACAATGTAATTTTGAAGCAAACATAAATTATAAATGTCTTCACTGATTCAAAAACTGCTGTGCTAGGTGCCCTTCTGTGCTGTCTCACTAATGCTAGAATTTACTTGTAACACTGTGTGAGGGATGGAAAATGAATAACTGGAATTGTGTGTTCCTCAAATATCTCACTGATAAAACACGCCCCGTGGACTGGACTGTTGTGACGGTGGTAGATACCACTCAGCAGGGTACAAATGCTGCATTATGCAAGGCAGGTAGTGCCTTATGACTGTTGTTTATGCTTCTGTGTGACTTCAGCTAAGATCAGGTGAAAAGTAAATCCCCTTTAGTCATGGAAGCACATATTTCAAGGCATGCAGTTTCTTGGGCTGTTGTCACATTCTCTCGCATGTTTATTGAGAGAAATCATGCTCTGCAAGTCATGCTCTATTACTCTTTTTTTCTGTTTAGCTGTTTGAATGTAGGCAGCATGGTGGCATGGTGGTTAGCACTGTTTCCGCGCACCTCCAGGCCTGGGGTTCAATTCCCGCCTTGGGTCCGTGTGAGTGGAGTTTGCATGTTCTCCCTGTGCTTGGTGGGTTTTCTCCGGGTGCTCCAGTTTCCTCCCAAAGACATGCAGGTT
>JABJVR010000033.1:3658514-3669612 GCA_025773905.1 Chitala chitala | reverse complement strand
CCAGTATCACTGAGATATCTATCTGAAATGTCATATGTCGTTTCTGTTAAATGAATACATTTAAATGTAAGTCGTTGCCAAAGATTATTCAATGGTATAACTGAAGAAATAAACACCTTGTTTCTTTAAAAGTCAATGCATTGAAAGTACAGCCCATGAATTTACATACAAAAGAAGAACAAATCCATAAATAAATTTGGAAATACATATTTGGCAAAAATACATTATTTTCATTTATTTTACAAATTTCTTACTTCAAGATTTTTTTTTGTTTTCAAATTTATTTGTTTTACATTTAATTAATCTCCATGGAGAAATGTATTCTTGGCGCTTTATCTATGTTAAGAACCACGAGTTAAAAACTTTGCGCTTTCATGAGCTGGCAACACAGACACGGTTTTGCCCAGCAATGCCTAAACTACAGCACTAGTCACTGACTGATGGCAACAGCCAGTACACCTCACATCTATTTCTTAAAGACTTATGGAACCACTGTCAAAAGTGTGGATGATGGAATGTTCGAGGCTGTAAATCACGGTGTACCTGTCCATACTGTTTCCGAGACCTGCTTGTCCATGTCAGCGTAGACAGCAAATACATTAAGTGGCTGAAACTAATGCTCTTTATTTACAGTGGTGCAGTTAACACCCAGACTCCTTAGAACATCACCAGGGGAGGTGACACTAGTAAACAAGTTATACTTATTAGTAAACCGCACACACAACACAGAACGCCATAACATAGACTCTAGACTCCACACTAACAGGTACTTTATTTAATACTATCGGGACAAAACATTCAACTTTTTCTCAGTCTCTGTCAGTACCACAAGGCATACCTGTACAGTGTAGGTTGCTGCAACTTGCTGAAATGTTAAAGTTATACTGATTTATCTCATTGGCAATGACTCTTCTTGGATTTCCATAATCACTTTTCACAAACCGAGTGCATAAATAATAATAAAAAAATAACAGATATGGTATTAACAGTAAAATTACTGTTAATCATTATTTTTTGCTGTAGTTATTGGTGTAAATCTTATTGTAGGAACCGAAAAGATGAAACAGATACCGAATAACTATGCAACAGATTTTTATCTCTGTGCCTGAAGGTGTGAGCATACAGTGAAGTTACCCAAACTGTTTCTGCATAACAAGATGAAAAGTATTTGAAGTTTAAATCTTAAATCTAACCTACAATGTGCAAAGAAAAACTCAGTGCACCATTTCACAATGCAGCTTGACGGCTAAATTATTTAATCGACAGCAATGTTCTGTAAGTTAGAAGCTGTTAACCTGTGGTGTATGTTGTAGTGACCTAAAAATGTATCTGTCTCATTTGCATCAAGCCTGGGAGAGTGTGTGTGCTGTAACAGCAGCTAGGGGTGCTGTGATTCACATCTGAGCCAGACACCCCAAGGGGCAGAGAAGGGACTGTAGTCACCATCTCACTGTATCATGCGAACCCTAGGAAGCCCTAACTCCCTACTGACCCATGAGCTAATCGCCGTGACCTCCTTCTGTCTCCAGCTTAACAGCAGTATTACTTTCTGTCTGTGTTTTCCTTGCCTTGTTTTGCCAGACTGCATATTCTGTCTGTGCAGTTGCTGTTGATTCCAAGTGAACTTTCAATTTTCTGGTGAGATAACAGTGTAGTTTTGCACAGTCATGGTTATTTGATCATTTAACTATTGCACTGCAAAAAGTAAATGATTATTATAATAATGACTAATATTTGGGTGGCACAGTGGTTAGTACTGTTGTGTTGCACCTCCAGGCCTGGGGCTTGACTCCCTCCTTGGGTCTGTGTGTGTGGAGTTTGCATGTTCTCCCTGTGCTTGGTGGGTTTTCTCTGGGTTCTCTGGTTTCCTCCCACTGTCCAAAGACATGCAGGTTAGGTTGATTGGTGTCTCCAAAATTGCCCATAGTGTGTGTGTGTGCACCCAGCGGTGGGTTGGTGCCCCTACCCTGCACCGTATGTGTTCTGGGATGGGCTCCAGGCTTCCCCACAACCCTTAATGGGATAAGCGGTTTAGAAAATGACTGACTCATATTTGTATTGCTTAATATCCAGAGTCTGTTTGCATTTTTTAAGTAGATAGTCATTAGATAATTCTGTAAGACATGTTGGCTAAAAGTACTTAATAAACATGAAAATGTTGTATACTGAAATATAAAATGTTCTACTTCTGGAAACGCATGCCCAGAATGGATGGGAATACATATACAAGGAAATCAGTCATGTTCAAATTGCCAGTGTTTTGACTGGACACAAGTGTAAGTTTCAATTTTTACTCATAAAAAATGTAAACGTACAAAGGTTTTAGTCACTGGTTTATGCGTGTATGATGTCTAGAATGTGAGTCTGTACTTTCTCAAGGGGCATTTTAATTTTATCGTGAATTTGGTCGAGAACATGCGTACACGCGCAGGAACGAGAAAGGGCGAAAGTGTGAAGGATCATGGGAAAGGAAAAAGTTATTTTTTTACTTTCTGCTGCCGTGGCTTTTGTGGTTTCCATGGAGCAGTGGTGCAGTATTGTTAAGTATGGATCTTGTGTTGCACAAGTCCATGAGGCTGAATTCATAGCATAAACATGACATGTTCAGCCAGTCCTTCAGACAAATTAAGTAGGATGGCCATAATGCTAACGCTGCCATAGTGCTCATACGCCTGCCACAGGATTTCCCACAGTGTCAGGTAACAGCACACTTTAATGTCCAGATTCCCAAACTATGCCCGTTCAATGTTTAGCATTGCACCTGCTTCTGTTAATACTTAGCAAAACTTTTTCTGCTGCAAGCTCCTGTTAGTGTGCTAAATGGCTAAACTGTTTACTTGTCTGCAAGTTTGCTACATGACCAAATCACCTAACTTGCACTGCAAATTAAGAAACAGTTAACCATTTATTTTACTTTTAATAGATTTTGCAGGACATAAACACAACAAAACAACAAAATATTTGTGTAATTAAAAACAACAATTGATTACACTGGTAATTTTAACGCAAGGTAATTTTTCTGCACAGCCGCAAATGGATTCATAGTTATATTATATCCAAACAACACCTGACAGTAAATACAGTGTGATGCCTTGCTGGGTACAACAGTATCAAAAGTGTACATCTCACTTATGAAAGTGCACGTTTGAAAATCGCCACTTCCCGCAGATGTCAATAACATTGGTTGCTAAAAGCTGTGCATCATGACTCATCCCTTAAGTTCAGCTGCCTTTATAAGAAGCAGTATCTGCAAATTTATAAACAAATTAGACTGCCCCAGAAGCTGTACTGAAATTTTTTTTCCTCAGAGCAAAATATGTTTTCCAAGTATGAAGCTGTTGTGTCTGTGATAACACGATTAATTTTTTTTTTTTTTGCTGTATGTATAACGTGTCTAAATGGCAGTGTATACGGATGTCCCTGTTATTTTTGCTCAGTGATATCTCCTGTTATCACCTACTGCTAGGCTTTTGCAAATTAATGTAAATGCCCGATTATTTCCACAAACTCGACATGGTTCGTTTTGTGTAGATTGCTCTACTGAAGTCTTGAAGGCCAGATATGCAGGTAACAGAGCAAGGATCAAATCATACTGCTTAGGTTAAAGGTATGCAAACCAGAATCAGGAACACCACTTTCCTCCCTACTGTAAACTTTGCATTGATTCTAGTGAAGATTTGGCCCTGTTTCAGTTTCAGATCAGTTTCAAAGTTCGCAATGATCTGTAGCATTCAGACAGCAGTGCCGTATATCAGAGTGTTATGAGTAGAAATATACACTCAGTGTCTACCAAGCATAACTGGGAATCTTTTCAGGGCCTTACGTTTTTATTCTTCTGGGACAGACTTTGTTTACTCTGATAATGCTGGAAGGGTTTCAAATAGGCCGTCAGCCTAATGAAAGCCAATACGTCAGATGAACAATGGGGCTGATTACATCTGCGAAAAATGCTAAGGTGTCATTCTTAAAACAGCAGTATCACATCTATGAGTTCCTCTAGCAAATGATGCATAAACATTTGCAATAGGCTACAATATATGGATGAGAAAATTTTTCTTTAAAAGGTTACTTCTGTTACATTGTAAATGTTATTTATTTGGATGGGAACTTTGGAATGTACGTTTACTTCAGATGGGCCTTTTACAAGAATCAGGCATATGATCAGCCACATGTGTTGCTTTGTGTCTGTCAGGCCCTCTTTGCTTGGCGATTTACCATCGTTTTGTTTATGGCTGCATAACTGAAGAATATGTATATGGATCTGTTCAGCTTTAAAAGTATGCTCTGACAGGGAGTGTTAGCCAGGCAATTAACATGCATGCAGGTCTTGGATTTGCGGTAGGTGTTTAGGAATTGGGAGACTGATGAATGGAATTTGCTGCATGCCACATGGACTGCATACATGGAATGTGCTGCTAGTGGCATTGTGTGTTACGTGCATCATGTAGGAGGGATTAGGCTCAGTGTGGTGTCAGGCAATTTGTGAGTACTGCACACTGTAATCTGTAATGTCGACTATTGACTAAAGCATAGATTCTATATTGTTCTGCATCACATGTTCTGCAAAAAAGCATGGACTCAGTTGTGTGCAAGGAGGCCTGGAACTCATGTTGGTGCCATTAATTTATGACAGATGATAATCTCCACAGATGTTTGGATATATTTTCCATCCTTTGGCACTATAAACAAACGTTTAAAGCTATCGGGTATACGGAAACTGAACAAGAGGATTTAGGTGATACCCGTAAACACTGCTTACAATACATCAGGGAAAGCAATTCCCATGTCAGAAATTCAAAACATTCTTAAAATTGGAGAAAGCAATGATTTGGAACAGATTTTTCTACATCGCTGATTCCTTTTTTTCACTTTCTGTGACGTAACTCCAGCTATAGTCGCATTCCTAGCCGTATTTAAGGTTGGTGTCCGAATGCCTGCGTTCATTTAAAGATTGTAGACTTGGGGGAGGGAATGTTTGTCATTTAACTTTATTTACAGGTGCTGTACAAACTAAAGTTTAATACAGCATAATTAAAAATCATTCACAGACCAACAATAATTAAAATATTTGTAGTAAAATAAAACTAAATGTGACCCACCTGCATAAAACAATAGTATTAAAATTTAATATTTTTTGATTTATAAACTGAACGACAGCAAAACAATTCTGATTTGGTACCTCATTTACTGGCATCTGTTGATTCCACACAAAGTTTCAGAAAGTGACTGAAATGACAGGATTTATTTGTAAATTTTGGTTGTAGCTTTATGTAGATACTGTATATGCAGTGTTGTATACTGATTTACGGACCAAGAAAGTACCACAGGTTCAGGTAGTTTTTACTTTTTGTTTTAATTCCCAGTAGACCTGTGATGGAGTTAATAAGGTTTTGTCAAATACAATAATACATGCGTGTTACCCTATTTTTTCATTATGACGCATTTGGAAACATGAATCAGGTGTTGGGAATGCTACTAGCATTCCTGTTTAAATGAATATGATTGTGGAGATGGGATATTAGTAGACAGAAGCTCTGCGTGCTGCAACTGTTTGACAGTGCTGCACTCTGTATCTAGCGGGTAAAAATGTGGCATAGATTTATTGACATCTGAGTGACATATTTATGTTATTTTACAGCGCTGTTATTATCAGCTGTAATTAGAAATTACAGCCATTATATAGTAGGAAGTGATGTCACTCACTTCACATGAAACCATATGCTGAGAAGCTGTAATGTTTATAAACAGCATTATAACTGGGCAGAACATGTGTAATAGAATATAGTGTAAAAAATACTCTGTCATGACGGACCCATTCCCAGACAAAGGGATGGAATTCATTTATTACAAGCATGGCAGAGAACACTAATAATGTCTGACACAAATGTTACAGTTGTGCTGTACTTAGTGATCATCACCAGAAAATATTCATAAACATTACATGCGTGGTTTACATAGAATCTTTTACTAAAACCTATGGCTTACTTTGGAATATATATATTAATTTTGCTTATGCTGAGAAATTGTATACTGGGCATTACACAAGTTTTGAAATACTCAGGTCTTTTACACTTGCAGTGAATTTTATCCAAACAGAGCTGATCTGAGGTGAGGGCTAATGCACTTGTAGGGTGGTCCATTGAGTCACTTTGTCTCTCAACGTTTGGCGCAGAAAGAACGTTCTGCTTACTGCTGTGCCCTGTTGAGCAGTTTATGTGTTAACAAGTGACTTTGTGGCATGCCTTTAGAAATATTTTACACTAAGCCCAGTGATTAATGGTGTGTAATTACAGTTTTCTTGAATAATAAAAGCTAAATAGTTACATTTTATAGGAACTTGAGCTCCAGTAAATTCCTGGTAGCCATAAGTGGAAAAACTACTCTTGGTTTATAGAACACAGAGAATAACATTTGAAGCTCTTGTGTCAGGGTTGGTGCATTTCAACAGCTTATCAATTACCACTGAAAAAATTGATTTACAGCTGTGTACACAGCATCCTAATTAACCAGTGATGCTTCTGGCCTAAAACTCAATCTAGCCTTTAATATCTACCTGCTCAGATGCCAGTCTGTTTAAACTCAGTCAAACTGTGTCCCTTGTTCCTATTGTATCTTTAAACTGAACGAAGAGCCCTGGAGGGTTTGCCTGAATGTCTTGCCGTCTTCCCATTGTGTTTATAACACTATAATAAACAACATTCTTAGGACAGGCGGTTTGTTCTTGGAGATGTACTTCCTGCACGCAGACGCTTGTCTTTGGGCTGTAGGGCTGCCAAGCAGTGGTCAGGAAGGGACAACTACATAACTCCAACGTGCTGCGCTAAGTGCTGCAATGCTTGCACCTTTCCCATGTGATGGCGTTGCCAGGCCTTTGCACTTCTACAGTGATGTCACGCAGGCCAGGACCAGCTTCTGCAACGGTGAATGCTTGAGGTCTGCTCTCACAAACGGTGTGGTTTATTGTTGCATGCTTGTTGGTTCAGAGCCATAGCCACTGACCAGGGGGACACAAGGGTGAAAACACCAGTCAGGTGGTGGCTGAAGAGCTCGTGACTGCTCTTTAGGAGATATTTTATCACTACACCATGTTGAAAAAGCTGTACAGTATGGTACAGAGATAAATGGCGTTCTCTTGTGTTGTCTTTCCCCCACTTTAAGGCAGCATGCAAAACAACATATGAGCATGCAGATGAAAACACAGATGCAGAATCCTGGTTCAGAAAACAATTTAATTTTTTTAACTTGTGTGAAACGAAATGGAATTTTTGTGTTTTGTGATGCTCTACGTGTGTGCTTTTTAAATACTACCTTCATTATGCAACATGCTGTTATAATAACAGACCACTGTTATTTCTAACTTTGCCTCATGCTTTTATTTGCATGTTTAGCTCAATGCTTTGTGTGTTTGTGTTACTCGGTGAAGGAGATGATGACTAAGAGGACACACGGTGCCTGTTTCCAATTTTTCTGCGTTAGCACAAGACGGGCGGGGTGCTGGGTGCTCACTTTCCGACTAGCTACGCGTGCCTGCAGGTCTGCTCGCATGAGTGCGGAGACTCAAAAAGCCGTGCTCTACCCGGTGTTCGTTCACTCCGTTAAGGCATCTGAAAGGGGGGGGGGGGGGGGGGTTAACGCCGAGTAATTTGGCCTTTAAACGACGTGTGTGAATGGAACATATGCTAAGAAAACAGTTCCCTGGTGGTTTCCTATGACAGCTAATTGCTCACTCGTCCTGCAGCCTCTTGCTTGAAAGTGTTCCGGGTCGCTGCTCACACTGAGCTGTGATGAAGCTGCTCTTGTCTGCATTCGTTTTATCTAAGGAATCAGACCCTTTGATTTGATTTCATAATTCATATCTTAAACAAGGTTTAACATGCTCCGACTCTTTAAAAAGCCCTTGTGAAAGCTTGCCTTATTAATCATCCATGCTAGCATTGTGTTGCTGAATTGTAGGACTACGTTGGAGCACAACGGCTAATCTTTTTAGTACCTCTAATGTGCATCTTATGAGGAAAATGCTATTTATTCTATTGAACATGTCTGTCTGTGGAGTGTGGAACACTTGCTGAGTTTAAAATGACCAGTTCAGAACATTTTATTATTGTAAGATGGAACAATAATATGGATTCTAACCATAAGCTAATTAAAGTATGTTTATTACTCAAACAAAACTGGGAAAAAGTGTATACTGTAAACTTTCTTTAAAAAATCTACACTATAGCTGACATAGTTTTTCAATAACCTGTTTTGTAAAATTAGTTTGTGTTGTTGTTCTTCTTACTTTGTCCACTTCTGTATGGAGCGAGAGTACAACACTTGGTATTGGCTCTGTAGTGCGCTTCATGCAAAGTCAACGGCTCTACGCTTTGAAGAGAAGCGAGAAGTGGAGGGATCACCTCTCGGCATGGATTTGTGAAGCAAAGAGCAATCGCAGGAATTGCACAGCTCACCTCCAAAGACAACAAGTACACGTCTCGGGTCTGCTTTCAGTCATGTTCAGCAGCCACCCAGGTGAGTTATGACTGAACTCGGAGCGTTTCCTCGCACAATGAAAAATAAATATCTACAAGGACTCAGACTAATCATAATACCTGTAGGAAAGGCATTTTCCGTGGACAACTTCAGATGGAAAGATTACACAAACATGCAAAGATACTGCCTCACAGAGGAACACAGCGAGACCGAAAAGTAAGGACACGGGGCTGAGATTGGTATTTTATTCAGCGTTATTTAGCCGTAGAATAAAAATATGATGACGTTTTATAAGCAGACAATAATGCGTAAAACATTACTATTTTCTCATGTGAAGAAAGCATTTAAGTATTTTTAGTTATGACAATGAAATACGATTTGATTTAGAAAATGTGAAAATTTCACATTGCTATAATTTTTTAAATAAAAATTGTAGCAAGATGGCTACATTACATTTTAAAACATATAATATGTGCCCGTGCGTGACCGATTGTTTTTCTGCAATCGCAAGAAATTATACTCCCCTCTGTACAGTTTCACCCTACTGTTGGCATAAACAATTAATAAAATTATTTCAAGTGCTTATCAAAATTCCATCGGTTCATGAATATCGCTACTTCCTGCTTTAATGTTGTGTTTTACTGTTATTGCTGATAGTAGTTGCAAAAGTTGCGTCAATAACGTGGCAGAATTATTCTTTGTAAATGAAGAATTTAGTTGCTTCAGAAAACCTTTTGTGTGAGGTGCCTAGTATTCCTTTTATTTATACATTTTAACGATTTGTATATGGGATTACTTGTTGTGGCACTCTGTAAAAATTCATTTTATCCGATTCAGTTTCTTTTTGTTGCTGGATTGATACATCATCAGTTTCACAGTGGAGCGTGTGTTGATGTGTCTTCCTTACCACAGTGTTTCAACACAAATAAACGCTTGCGCACTCGCTACCAGAATAATTGTTACACAATACTGTAACTGAGTTTGACCATAATAAATCAAACTTTTCAATGTATTTAAGTGGAAAGGAGAAAGAGGCCCTAGGATAAGAGGACTCCCGAAACAGAAAAGCTTATGGCAGGAGCTACAAGTTCGCTGGGCGGCGAGTCGGGTCACTGTTTCCGGTCTCACTTTAAAATGAGGAGATGGAGCTGCAATTAAGAGGACAGGGTTTTCAGCTGGAATGTGGGAGGGAGGTACAGTTTAAACAGCGCTAAGGTTTTTGTCATGACAGACTTTTGGCACGCATGCCCCCGTAGACAGCGCTACAGGGAAAGGAGCGTTCCTAGCCACCCCGAGAAGTCGCCGAGGAATTTAAAAGGACTCATTAAATGAAAGTGGAATCTCAAAGCAGTACGTTCACCGATGCCTGAGTCTTGTTCACACTTGCAACCTCGGTGTTTTTTTTTATTGGAGAGAATGGTAAAAATTTTTGTGAACTTTAAAAAATTGAACAGGTAAAACAAATTGCCTTAAAAACGACTACCAAAATTTTAAACATTCTTTCCTTATTTAAAATAAAAATATAATAAATAAATTAATAATAATAATAATAATATGTAGAGTTAAACAGCCTTAACAATGTATATATAGCAGAAAAAGTAATATGTATTAGTAATTTTTTGTGAATATGTTTATAGATTTATTTTAGATTTTATTACCTTCAAGTGAATATTTTCTTCTAAGTAAAATACTTTTAAAACATATGTTTCATAAAAAGCTCCATTTAAATTCAACTACACAAATGTTGCAGTGGACTTTTTTTCCCTTTTATAACCTTTGAACTGAAATCAAAGTTGTCCATTTCTGCCCTTATCTTTTGATGTAAATCTAGAGATTAGTTGAAGAAACACAGGAGTCTCCATCTGTCCTGTGACAGGCTGAGATATGAGGGGTTTTTTATGGGTTCTAGAGACCCCTGAGCTGAAATTCTCTCGGTTGCTCAGGTATATAGCCCTGGTCAGGTTTAGAGTCCCAGTTAGGTATATAGCTCTATAAGACTTTTGGTTTACAAGTTTTTCTTAAGAGATCTCACTTTCTTTTCAGTGGCTTTCAAATTGACTAGGGTATGCGAAGGAAATAAGACACATACATCTTTGCACAAACAGCTGCCCATTTAGGAGACTCTACGCCTTCCACTCATTTTTCTGCTAAAGATGATCAATGGCAGGCTAGACACATCTCTTGAAACAAGTATTGACAAGTTATCAGTAAAACATTTCAGTTTTGGTTTAGATAAAATTAACTAAAATTCCTTAAAGTTTGTGAATGTGAGCTTTCTTAGAGCGTTTTAAATGAATTGTAAAGCTATGTGTAGTAAATCTTGATGTGATTGTTGCACAACACTAAGAAAGAATATTTATTAGAGGATTACAGAAATTATTTTTTATAGTTTACACTTAACATATCATAACTCATAATTCCTTCATTTGTAAATTGCAACCACAATTTTTAAAAATGTTTGCACATGCTGTTTTAATGGTACATTGTAAAATGCAGCAGGTTTGGTAATTCTGTAAACTTTACTCTGTCGGTGTCTGCTTTTGAATTACCGGGCATGGACACCAGATATGAGACTTGGCGACTGTCAAGTACAGTCCTCACCACACACACACACACACACACACAC
>JABJVR010000033.1:3621539-3658414 GCA_025773905.1 Chitala chitala | reverse complement strand
CGGGCATGGACACCAGATATGAGACTTGGCGACTGTCAAGTACAGTCCTCACCACACACACACACACACACACACACACACACACACACACACACCTCTGTCAGGTCTGATGGGAGCGATGCCCGCGATACGTGTAATTAGGATATTCCATACCGCGTGGGGGTGCGCCCGTGCGAGCGCGTAACGTGAGGAGGTTGTGCATGCCGCGGCGCTGGGCTCTCTGGACCCGAGGAACCCGGTGCAGCCTGTAACCCGATGAGCCTCTCAAGCCAGAGGGCGCTAGCCCCCTGGAGGAGGGGGCAGGGGTCTATGGGGCGGCTGCTTCCAATTGAAGTTTGAAGCCCTGTAGCCTCCTACCAGTCTGCCCACTCCCCCAGTTCAACTTCCAACATAGCCTTATCCCAGACTCCCAGTTGAGGAGACAGTCCACTTAACTGATTTGTCTCTGGGGGGCCTTCATGTTGGGGCTAATTAGGAGGTTAACAGGCACAATTTCCCTTTCTTAGCACAGTCTCTGTGATAAATTCAGCTTGGTGGAAAATTATTCCTTGTTTTCTGAAACATTTTCTGCTGTGTACATAGCAAAAGCACAATTACTGTTTTTACTTTCTCATTTGTTAATGCACTAAAACACTAAGATTTTTTATGTTGGAATTGCCCTCTTCTCCTCTTAAACAAGTAGCATAACTTTTCTTCCTCTGTGCGTCCCTTTGAGCACACAGACAAATAGGATGAGAAAATAAGCAACAAAACCTGAAGATCCCTACCTCTGTCTTTACGCCAACCTCTTCAGCAAGTGCAGTCTGTCCCACAAAACAGAATATTCCACCTTGTGAACTAGTCCACAGGTTCGTCCACAAAAACCAAACCCTGATCCTTTATATGGTTGGAAACAACAGGTCCTCCACCATTCACTTCAGCCCAACTCCTGCACTCTTTGGGAAATTGATTGTTCTGAAAGTTAGAGAGGTGGTGTCGGTCCCCTGTCTGTACAGGGAACTGGCAGGTCCTAGTGCCTGCCCCTTCTGTGTCTCAGCACAAGTTATAGCTAGTCCCACTCAGTTTATGCTGGGGAAATGGGACAAAGCCCTGGCTATGCGGACAGTCACCCCCTCAGGCACAAGTCGCCAGTGTGCGCCCTGGCCCACACGTTCAGCTTGCCTCGTAACCCCTCGGGTGGAAAGCCACGCTGATGGACGTTGTCTCGGGTTTTTCTTGTTAACTGTAACTCAACAGCCGCTCTTCCTCAGGCGGTCGTCTGCAGCACTGGTGGAACCAAAGGATTCTATTGCTTATACAAACCAAGCCCAGGCGCCAATGGCTATCTCACCTTGTCACAGTGGAGAGGGCGGAGCATCACTGTGAAGGCTACTGTAAGTTTGTCAACGCTTTCTAGAAAGATGTATGTAGCATTGAGACCCATATATTGAATTAAATGCCTGGCGATGGAGATTAATGAGAGCACTTTACTTAACCTTAAAAGTTATTTGCTTTCATCAAGCATTCTTATCAGACATTACTTAAAACATGCATAAAGCATGAGTGATGATGAATTGCTTTAGTCAACAGCAAAATAAAAAAGGAATTGTGTAAAAAAAGAAAATGTAATGAGTGTTGCTGGTGTATTGATTGACGGATGGGAATACAATGTAAAATAAAATTTCATATTGACATGGTGGTCTTGTATAATTGTTTTCAGAACCTTAAAATTATTCATCTTTTTTGAAAAGAGAAAATCATTAGCAAGATCTTAACTGGTGAAGGCTATAAACTATGTCTTTGGAACAATTTAAAGTCTAAATGGCTGGACATCTGACAGCTAGGGTTTGCTCAACTTGCAAATAGTTTTTTCTTGTAAATAGTTTACTGCCAGCTGTGCACGCTGGGTAATTAATGCAAGGGACAGACGTAAAATATTTTTCCATTGCACTTTTCCACAATGACCACTTTGAGTGGAAATGAGTGGAACCAGGCTGTAACAATGAAGTTGTGGAAAGTCCCATAAATTTTAGGTTTGTCATTTTTTTATCTTCCCGCCTATCACAACACTTTCATGTATTTAGCTGAGATTTTAGTTTTCCATTTGCATTTACTTGATTGCATGTCTTTCCTTTTTGCAATCTGCCAGTATGACTTACAAATAGAAACCATAAGGCTTATTGTCCAGTACCTATAGGTTACCGTCAGATGAAAACATGCAGATGAGTTCATACAAGGTTCTTACTTGTTTCAAGGCAGGCTCAGCAATCTGCTGGATTAGAAATGTGCTGTGAGGGGAGACTTGCAACACATGCTGTTGCTACAGCAACCTTTTCCCACATCTCACTGAAGAAGAGTGAGATGTGAGCTGGCATGTTCTGAAGAAACCAAGGATGGTGCTCTCTGTGCCCACAACAGAATAGAACGAGTCAGCCAGGAAAGGCTATTTACTACAAAACACATTTTTCTTATTTAAGTTTGTTATTGTTTATTGCCATGATTAATATCACAGATGTTTCATGGGTTTTGTTGGTTTTATTTGTAAAAAGTTTATTTTATTAACAAAACTGAATCGATGTGGACAACCATTAAATCTCCAAGCAAATGCCAGCTATACACATAGTGAGAATATATTCTGTAATGGCTAAACACTGGGCTTGTGTCCAGAGACTGGAGGGTCTTATTTAACAGACAAAAAATTTCTGTATATCTTTGAAGAAGATACAAAAAACACAGAATTCTTCAGTTTCCAAATCTGTGAATGACTAAAATGCGCAATACAGAATATCTCTGAGTGAAAGTGCCTATCAATGTATGTGTGTAAAATGATTATGCCTGTCCGTCTGTCATGAGATTACTCATGAACCGATGGGGCTAGACCATTGATGTTGGCCTTAATTGAAAACCTACGATCTCATATGTTCTGGTAATTAAAAAAAAATTTTAGGTACCAACAACCAGGTGGGCACTGTACTGGTGGGCAGTGTCCCTGCAAGCCCATCTATTGCCCAGTCAGTACACATACTGTATGTAGGTAACACATCGGTTAAAGGGCAGACCATCACAATGTGATTGTGTTTCATTTGAAACCATAGTGTATTAATAGGGAAAGCACCATTTCATTGGTGCTACATAGTCCCGATATGCAAATGATTTTATGCCAACCATTGTAAGCACACAGAGGCAATGTATTTGCGATGTATATGTGCTGACTGGTTGATAATCCCCCAGAACACAGTATGTACATGTTCACAATCAAGTGTAAGTTTTATTGTTTTTATTCAATTTCATTTTCATTTCATTTTAGAACCAAAGGTTTGCAAAGGTTTTAGCAGAATATTGTAATATCCAGTCTGTTTTTTACACTTATGAGCAAGGTCTCTAAATACATAGCTAAACTTTGTATTCATCAATTATAAGACAGATCCAAATGTTCATTAATACCCACAGGTGGTAGAGTGTTGAAGGTGTGAATCCAGTAACATCCCCTCTGTAATAGTAACTTGCCTTTATCACCCCCTCTGTGTTACTGGAATGTTATTGGATTCACACATTGAGCACTCTACCCAGCAAACACAAAACATTCAAATAACGTTAGCTAAACATTCTTAACGTTCCCTAAACGTTTAGCTAACGTTATTTGAATGTTTTGTGTTTGCTGAGTAGCACCTATGGGTCTTAATGAAGATTTGGGTCTGTCTTGTTTTTTATAAAAGTTTCAAGTATGTTGCCCATTGTTGTCTGTGCTGTTCCTGTTTATCATCCTTTTGTTCTCAGTCACGGGACGGATTGAGGTACATATAAGGAGTTCTCGTGGTTCCATTCAGGTGATGACACACTGAAGAAGGGGTTCTTGTCTGAAATGTTTGCGTTTATTCCTCCACATTAAAATTTATGGTATAGTTCTGTGCTGTCCTTTTGATTTTTTGAAGTCTTCTTTACTTTTGGGGCTTAAGCACCCTTATCTATTTACCCAAATTGAGCACACATTCTCGTAAAATGTTTGATTCATAAATTATCAGTGATGCACAATGTTACTATACTTTTTTGCTGGTGTTTAACCACACAAGTATATAGTTATGTTTTTAAAAATACAGTTGCTTAATTCTTTTCTTCTGTTTACAAGTGGTGTTGTATTTTTTTTTGTATTTTTACATTTCTTCCTTATATGCTTCTATCTACCAGTGTCAAGCGTGTTTTCTGCTCATTTCACACATGTTAAAATTTACATTACATCAAATAGTTGGAATTGTTTAGTAGACTTTCTCCAAGTAATAATGGTGAGACTTTGAAAGCACTTGCACTTTCATTAGCTCTGTGACTACGGGCTGAGTTTACGCAGAGTGTACCCCTGTATTGCTTGCTTGGTATTTGTCAGAAGAACAGTCCAGCACATCAAAGGCAACATGTCCTACTCTCATCTATACTTGTCAATTGCTTTAGACTCCACTCCATTATTTGTAACCTCCAGGCATGTGTCAGACATGGTATGCTGAAAGGTGACACTGGGCAATAGCACCTCTGACCTTTCACCTTGGTCTAAGATAGCTGGGGGATTGGCTAGCAATAGGGGTGCTAGAAAGATAATATATTTTTTATCCAGGCCTCTTTCAGGGGCTTTGCTCCTCCGTGGCTGTGATGTTACATCTGGTTTGAGCAAGGCCTCTGGAGTGGGGTATGACAAAGCGCTGAGCTGACAAGGTGGCTGTTGGGGGAAGTCTCTCTTTTTGAACTGTTGCCAGATGAGGTGTGGATAGCAACCAAGGGGTGGGCATTGTGGGTTTCCTTTAGCAATTCAGGTTAGCGTTTTTTTTTTGTTTTCCCCTCACAAGTTTCATCAGGTTTCTTCGATTGATTGATTTGTGACAGCTATGTCATGCCTGCTGTTGTGTGTTGCTCACAATATGCAATACTGTGTTACCTCTTTTGCTACCTTCATTAACTCGTGGAATGTGAATGTTTTTCTGTTTTGACCTTTGTGTACAGGAGTACATTGGTTGTGACTTTTCGGATTAACTTCATTTAACTTCCTGTCAGTATTAGAAGGATGTCAGGTATATTTTTGTGTATGTATATGATGTCCTAATATCTTCTTTAAAAAGAAAATCAGAGAAATGAATAATCGCATAATAATCATAAAGCACACACTAACCTACATTCTGGTAATTATTATTTTATTGTTATTGCAGCTAGGAAACTGCCAAAAATACATACGGGTATGTAATAAATATATACACTTTTGTATCAGAAATCCAAGCATTATGCAATATCATGGAATTAGTGTCAGATTTCATTATCAAAGAAAGTTTAGTTTGTTATGATTTGGTATCAGATAGTACAAATGGATGATTGTTATGTGACAAATCTCATAATAACGCTACCTGACTATTAAGAAGAAGATGCACTGTACATTTTTAAAGTATATTGTGCAACACTTTGTGAGTTATTCTCAAATTTCTCTCTAACCCATAGAACCTGTTTTTAAAGAGACTACTGAAAGTCATAATTTGATACAATGGTTCTCACATTTGAAACCGTTTTTTCTACAGTATTCATTCAGGTATGTGTCAAAACTGAACCTGCTGTCCTAAAACTAAAAAATGTTCTCAGTGTCTGCACATTAGCTTTCCTAACCACAGCGTGTGACAGAAAACGGTATTGAGACGGTGCACATTCAACACTTCGTCTTATAAAGAGAACAACGAGCACCGTGCTTTAGCAATGATTTCATTTCTGCCACTTCACAGCTTACATTTATTGAGGAAGCCATGTTTTTAAATATTGTAAAACTTGAACCGTATGCATTTAATTGTAGAAAAGAAGTGGTAAAATGGAAGATGAGGCTGAATTTACAGCCTAAACAGGAGAGCAAGCACGTGTAGAAAGGAGAATGTCAGAGTGATGGATCTTATGAATGAGTACCGTTTCCCAGACTGATAGGACATTGTGAAAGCTGTGGAACCTGCACCTGTGTGGCGGTTACTGCTCTTACACTGTCTGCGTACTCCCAGGCCTCAGGGCTGCGCAGGTAAACATGAAGCTCTTTAGCTCAGATCAAGGCCATACCTGATCCTAGTTTATCCTCTTATCCCCAATTTCTGTGGCAGACTTGTTGCTCTAAAAATAATCTACTGCAGTTCTTTCTATGGTAATCTTTTTTTTTTGCTTTTACAATTAATACATTTTTTATATGTATTTAAAAAAATTTAAATGAGGGAATAAACAAGGATAAATGCAATACTTTCAAGGATTGAAGATGGGTGAAAAGTGTTACAGAGAACTGTAAGACAAATCATTTTCATTGATAGGGAACTGGCCTTGTCCTTGGGTTAACAATGCATCACGGTAACCCAGATGGCATTATAGTATACAGACGCCCGATGTTATTAATTGCTCAGTAGAGTTGAACATGGCTGGTATATGTGTGTTTTATCACTTTGAGGGGACAACGAACGCTCTTGAAGCACACTGTTGACTGAGTGTGTTCAGCCTCCCACGCTTGTGCTGCGGCCAGCCTCACATACACACGTCGTGCTTGGCCATATGGCCTGCTCTGTTTGCTCCTGCCACAGGCATCCATTGTTCTAGCAAGGCCAGGGACACCAAGCAGAGTGGAGTGCCGGGTTACAGAATGGGTAAGAGCCGTAGCAGAAAGTTTACATAGAGGAACACAGAGAGATGATCCGTAATGGTACAAGAGTAAGGGGGGACACCATGGGGAATAACTGGGAGACTAAAAAGGCAATGAAATCATAGGAAGAGGAAGGACAGAGGCATGACTTGACAGACTATAAAGATTAGCAGGCATGTATGAGGGAGGAACCAAAAGATTAAAAGGAGGAGCTGACAAACTAAGTAAAAGAACAGAACAGAACAGAAATGAACTGAGATGTGGTACAAATTAATAGAATGAATAGTAGGAATAGACAAGAAGGCAACTGTGAAAATTTCAGAGATAACGTGAGATGCTAGAGAGAGTAACTAAGGGGATATAGAGGAATGCAATGACTGAGGGAACTGAAGCAGTAGGCTAAGGGATAGCTGATTATCTTGGGGTTAAACAGTATACCTGTGCAGGGCAAATACATCTGCAAAAATGCTTAGAGTATCGCCACATGTGAGATTAAAAATACATGTGTCTCTATAGAAACGTTCCTGAGAAACATGATGATGGATCACCTTTACCTGTAACATACTTTGCCAGTTTGATGTTATGGAAAAGGAAGCCAGAGTAAAGAACATGCTCTGTATTTTTGTCTCCCAATAATGCTGCAGTCATATTGTGTACTCTTTTGTGAATTTCATACTTCATTTCATTCAGAGTATGAAATGAGTTTCACAATGCCTATGTCTAGTGAATGTGGATCATGTATTACACTGCATAATATGTACATACGTGGTATATTCAAAATGGATATGTACACTAAGATTATTGTTATTTTTTTACGTGAAGTTGTCTAGTTCTGTATGCAGGTTTTGTTAAAGATACTGTAAGATGGATCTTATTGGGAAAGCTTTTTTTTAATTAAAGGTTATGATTTTGTAACCGAAATGATGTTACCCTAAATACACCACAAGCTATAATGACATTCCTGTGTTGAAAGCAAAAGTAATACCCTGCGAACACTAAAAGCAGTGGTTTGTTTCTACACTGCACCTGTGTATGAGCCACATCATGACTCCCAGCTGCCGTAAATCAAGACCAACCGCTGGCAGGCATGAAGACTTGCTGTGAGCTTGCAACTGCTCTCTGTGTCCACTGTCTGACAGGGAAAATAAGCTGGGACCAACTGCTTTGTGTGTCCAACTGCACTATGTGTCCACTGTCTGACAGGGAAAATAAGCTGGGACCAACTGATTTGTGTGTCCAACTGCACTATGTGTCCACTGTCTGACAGGGAAACTGAGCTGTGATAAACTGCTTGATGTGACCGACTGCTCTGTGTCCACTTCCTGACAGAGAAAAGGGGCTCTGACCAACTGCTGTGTATGTCCAACTGCTCTGTGTGTCCAACTGCTCCTTGTATTCACTGGCTGATAGGGGAAAGAAACTGGAATCAACTGCTCTGTGTATCCAGTGTCTGATCAGAGAAAGGGGCTAGGAAGAGCACAGGACACAGTGTGGGATCCAACAGCTACTCTGTTAACAAGACTGGCCAGACCAAATGGTCCAGGAGGAGGCTGCCTCATTGAAAACAGACAGCAGTGGTCAACAGTACCAGGCTGTGGGACTCTACTCCACTGCACACTGGTTCTCTAGAAATGTCACTGTTAGAAGCATTCTGCTTCCATGTAAAAATCCGCCGTAGTGAGCTTCTCAGTGGGAAACCTTAGTCTGGCTTGTGTTTGCCACCCTGGTTAGCTTGGAACACACAGCATGTGCCAACATTTCAGTACATATAAACAGTTCACCGCCAATTTTTTTTTTTTTTTTTTTTATTGCTGTGATTAATTTCCTTGATCCTATGCCAGAGTTTTCAAAAAAAAAAAAGTTTGTTTACAGCTTGATTACTGACAGGATGACTTTATTTATAATGTTTGGACTGGCAGATGTCCAAACGTAATTGCAATGTGATTAACAATTTTTGGTGGAGACCATCAAATTATTAAATAAACATGACCAAACTAAAGTACACTTAATGAAATTTGGAAGTTACTTTTATTTGTAGCTACCTAGACAAGTACATACACTAGACTGTGGAATAGTGCACCATTCCAAAAAGTTGAAAATATTCCATATTTTACTACATGCTGCGTTGTTAGACAAAGCTGTATTGTCCAATTGGACATACAGACTCAGGGGTTTGTGGTTTATTTGCAGATTTCGAGTTTTGTTTTTCACTTGTTATTGTTCCTGCTATAATGTCATTTTCAGGAATGCTGGGGAGAAGTCTGGCTCCTGCTTAGTCTCATGTTAGGCAGCTTTGAGGGTTGGTGCAAAGCCAGTGCTCAGAAGATCCAACAACCCAATCTCACGATCCAGTATGATTCCCTTTTGCTGCTGTGCCACATTCAACAGAAGGACCCTATGCCTTCTTTAAGAATGACGCAGCTCAGTCAAGCAACCCGTGGAGCAGGGAACAGCGAGCTGTTCATCCAAATGAACAGCCATGAGGCGACCTTCAGTGGTTCTTAGGGGGAAAGGTTGGTAGACAGTGAGAAGCATGGCGGTGTGAGGGACCGAGCTGCCAAGCATGAGGCATCCCAGGACGTTTTAGAAAAAGATGGTTTTATTTATCCAAAAATAATAGAAATCATATCACAGACATGCAAAAAGAAATTCAAAGCCTATTAAAGGATCAAACAAACAGAACTCCATTTCATCTACAATGACAGACAAAAACGCCTTTAGATTAGATTAGAAACAGGACAGTATTGTTTCTTCATGTCTGAAAACAAGTGTTTATAGTATTTGTGCTACTACACATAGCTGAAAAGCAAATGACAAACATTTAATTCATAAAATAATTTTATTTTCATTACAGCTATGATAGACATAGTATCTCAATATAACAAATAATATCACATTTTGTATGGTTTTTCTCTTTTATCTCCTTCTAAAAGACAGCATTACCTTGTAGAATAACATTTGTTTGTAAAAAAAAAAAAAGTTACTCCATGGGTTTACTGTTATTTAAACTATTTCAGGATGCCTTTAATGTAGTCTAACCACATGCTTTTTGTAATACCTTACAGTACTACAGAATTGTATATGACATAAAACCCAAACAAAAACACGCTTTTTAATTCCTACTATTTGTGGTACTGTGAAAACATATACTCTATACAGGGTTAATGTGGTTACTGTAAGACTGTTTGCATAACCTTCAACAGCAGTGAGATGTGAGAAAATTATGAGCATACCCCAGGTTTCGTGGACTGCTAACCTCTTAAAAGGATGGTTATACACTGGAGCTGAGAATTGCCCCATGTGGGTGCCACGTGGTGTGAATAAGTATCATATTTTGGGGATAAAAAGTTTTGAAGGGAGAAACACATTTAAAGAAAATGCTTTTAATATTATAGAGTTTTAACACTGAAAATGTGGAGTTAGCCTGCCAGTTGCCATCTATTACAAGTAACTTTCATGCTACAGCTACCCACAGAACACATTATATTATATTGTACTGCAGATGTTTTAACTGGTGATATATGTACTGAAAGAGCAGAACGTAATCTGTATCATCATCACTTAAAATTGTCTAAAGGTATAACCTAGTTGTTTTAGGCAAAACAATCAAGTCTCCAGTTAGTGTGTGTGCATACATATAAAATAAAAATGACCATGGTTTTTGTAACTATATGCCACAAATTACTGCATCCAGTCTCAACATTGATGAGGCTTTTATGCTGTGAAGTGCTTCTGTAGCATTTATCTGAAAAGAATTATCATGGAAGACAAAGTCAAAAAGCTTTTTAAGCGTGTTAAAGAATTATATAATTCTGCATGTAGGAGGTGGTGAATTGACTAGAACAGAGCCAGAGAAAGTTTCTGGTTTTCTGGACTTCATAACAAAAATTCTACAAATACTATCATCCACAAGGATTATGAGCTCCAAGTGTCAAACTTCAGGGGCTTCACTTCACAGTAAATTGGCAGTTATCATTTTACTGGTGTTATTATTGCTCTTTTCATAATTTTCCATTTCCAAAGTGTTGCTTTTTATATATCCTAAACATTAGATTCCCTAAAACCTGTACTTGTGGGATTTTTATATAGGCCTGTTTCAGGTTTTACTGCAGTCTAGTAAAACTTGAAAAGGTGTGAATAAAATCTAGTAAACAGAACAATAAGAGTCAGCTGGCAGACGCTCCACACACTTTCCTGAGTTGTGCAGGAAAGACTTTTTCACATGAACTTTGAAGACAGTCACTACGGGATTTTTTTTGGTGGATTTACATGGATAGGAGAGGGCTATATCTGGCTTTAAAATAATTTTTTCCCCTGACAATATGACAGCAGAACTTTATAAAGCATAGTAAATAAACATGATAATCCTTTTGAAAATGACAAAGATTAATTAGGTTGCTGAGTGGCAAACTTATGAATGGAGCCAAGTTTTCTGAGTAGCCTGCTTTAGTAGTTTGCAAATCGTGCGTTTTTTCCCCACTACAGTTATGTCGTCCTTGTGCTCTCTGTGTGCCATATTCTCTGTGTTTAAAAGCGAATGATGTCAGAAGCAGTCAGAAGCTCCTGAACAGATTCCAATGAGATCCAGCTTTAGAAGAAAACCTCAGCTTTTTTTAAAATAAATTAAGAATAATTTCACCAGTCAAAAAAATGCATATCTAGCTTAAGGTCTTAAAATCTGTGAAAAATCATTTGCCATAAATTGCCTTTTGATAATTTGTTTGGTGGTGTTAGCAATGGATGAAAATGCAAAAAAAAAAAATGCATGCGAAGGCCCTGCCTGTACAGCAGTGGAATACACACTGCTGACTAGAAGCTGCATTGTTGTATATGCCCTGCACCGTTATTCACTGCTATTCGTGATCTTTTCAAAAAACAGAAATATCTTATTACTGACACAAGTAAGCACTGTTGGAACTGACTTTTACAAGAGGAGCAGAATATCTAAACGATCACATTTTTGTGCAGTCACCATGTCACTTAAACATAATGCAGTATAACAGCATATTGTATTTGTTTTATTTTAGTAGTATTTGAAAAGTCTATATAGAGGTAAACAGATCTTATGAAATTTAAAGAACCTCTAGAAGGCAACACACACTTTATTGAAAACAAACTTTAAATTCAGCTGCTTTTAATGACTTCATGCTGGTGTTGGCATTTAATGGTGAAGGCAGAGGGAAATACTTATACATTCTCTAAATTTTTTTGAAAGAAAATCCATCTCATAGTCTCAATGTTTTCATCCTGTTATGTCAAAATTAATATTTGTCAGTTCCTGCACTACAGGCTTCTCTAAAGAAACACACATCTTCTCTAATCTCATCAGCATCCTTTCTTTGCAGCTGGAGTTCTGTATCAAGATTTTCACCTTTCTACTAGCTGTAAACACATTTGCATTTGGAAATATTACAATGCCATCACTATCAGAAATTAAATATTTTCAAGGTTACTATGCCGGTAATGTAGCAGTCACAAACTTCCCCAGCTGCAGAAAAATTTCCAGGTTTGTGGTGGGAACAGATAGCAGACCTACATGCTTCTTAAATGGCTCAGTAGCTCAAGTCAGAGTTTTGTTTATATTATGCTGAAAGACAGAATGACTGGGCACTTTATAGCTAAGGTAACAATAGCTAAACTGTCTTACCAGGGGCTTGTGAATGTGTTTGCCTAGAATGGGAATTATGCTGCTCTTCCATTTGCAACTCAACTCTGCTACATGAGCATTGTTATAAATAATAGTCAGTCAGTCATCTTCTATACTGCTTCATCCAGTTAAGGGTCACAGAGAAACCTGGAGCCCATCCCAGAACACATAGGGTAATGGGCAGGGGACACCCACCCCAGGGCAATTTGGACACACCAATCAACCTAACCTCCATGTCACTGGATTGTGGGAGGAAACCGGAGGACCTGGAAAAACCCACCAAGCACAGGGAGAACATGCAAACGCCACACACTCAGATCTAGGGCAGGAATTGAATCTCAGGCCTAGAGGTGCACAGCAACAGTGCTAACCACCACGGCACCGTGCCACCCCATTATAAATAACATTGATGAGAAAATGCCTACTGTAAAATAGAGAATGTTGCAGACTCTTTTAGCAGAGTGCCAGCTGCATGTGGACTGTGAGCTCGAGTGTTTGACCACAGGGGGCTTGACATCGTGCTTCCCTGCTTTCACGGGTTCTGCAGCTTGGATTGCTTTTTTTAATGAAATGTTAACATAGCTGTGGAGAGCATGAAAGCAGGAAAGACCACAAATATTAATCGGCAAATCAATGCACTCAGCATTTACAGCTGCTGGTCAAGCCCAAAACAGTTCCGTTGAGTGCAATTTTTACAGTGTTACTCGCTCTTGACAGAACTTCAGTGGAGATTGTAACCAGTTCTGAGAGCCAGCATGGCAGCATTTTAATAGACCACTTGTGTGCACCTTCAGGCCTTAAAGCTATTGGTGTTTAAGTGTGCTTTGAGTGGGAGGTTGGACTGGACTCAGAAAGCTTAGGACTGCATTTTGGCTGCAGCTTTTTTGTGAAGCTTGACAGCTCAGTACTGAGCACGGTTATCGTAAGAAAAGGATGACTCATACATTTCTGCATTATTTCTTGAATGAATGATTACCTTGTGTGCCCTGTGGTGGGTTGGCGCCCCGCCCTGGGTATCCCCTGCCCTGCGCCCTGTGTGCTCTGGGATGGGCTCCAGGCTTCCCCGCGACCCTCACCAGGAATAAGCGGTTGAGATAATGGATGGATGGATGATTACCTTGTTGTTTCAGCACTGCAACCTTCATGTGGACAAGTGAGAGGAGACTGACTGACTGACTGACGACTGACCGACCGACCAACTGACTTGAATTCTTTACAGGTTAATTAAAATTGAAAAAGATAAATGTACAGTAGTACTTTTGACCTCTCTTCAGGTATTAACCCTTTAATAATAGGAATCTTTTTTTTTGCCCTGGTGTCCAACTGTGTATTTGTATGTGTGCAACCTCTGGATTCCAGATTCTATTTAAGTCTTTATGAAATTACTTTTAAACATGCCAACATATCATGTTGTGAATTGTAACAGACCACCATAGTTTATTTTTTTATAACTACATAGTGTGTCTCTTTCATTGTATAATAGCATTACTTCCATTACAAGGCATCTAAGTAACTTAATTGACAGTGTTGTGTTTATACTTCTTTTTGTGAAATAACATTTGTTTTCTGTCCATCTTTGCACGCTGTTACCATTGCTAACAATTGTACAAATGAGGTAATTTCTTTAAATAAATAACAAATTTCAACAACTTAGAAACTGATGGAGGGAAATACCATCAAATCCTTGAGATTATATTGTTTATTTAGTAAATCCTGCAGTACATTGTATGAAGACACTCAATGTTACATTATTAAATATTGCGGAAGAGGGATTTACGCTAATCTCTGGTGTTTTGCTTCAGACGTCTTCAGTAAACACCTCTATACTGTATAGCTTCCCTTAATCCATTTATCGTTTTTCTGTACTCAATATCTCACACACTTTGTCTTACAACCTTGCTACATATTTTCATTGGCTTTTGATTGTTTTCTAAGTTCTTTTTTTCCCAAAAGGAAAACAGAATTGTATCCAAGAATTTGTAAATATACTAAGACCTACTATAATTGAACTATAAACTCAGGGTTGTGCTGTTGTAAATTCTGTATATTTTACATACACTTCAAAAAATTGTTGCTAGGGTAATTAATGATTTTAGGATGCAGAAAGTGAACAGCAAATAAACTGTCATATTTAGCATTATTAAAAATATAAATCGTAAATATTGTAATTTAAATCCTATAATATTATACAACTGTAGCATTGCAATACCTCCATTTCAGAAATACTGAATAAGTTTTTCTCACATTTGGAGTCCAGTGCTTTGCTGTCCTGAGAGTTTCATTTGGCCATTCATGACTTCTCTCTTAATTTTTCGTCCTAATTTTTGTGATTTCTGTATGTTCACACCAGGATTATTATAGTTTTTGGTTAGTTCCTTTAGCATGTCAGATTGCTGTTTCATTTTTGCTTTGCCTCATTTACAAGTGTATTAACAGTTATTTCTATTATTGTACTGCAATGATTATTTTGTTTCATTTATTTTACTTTCAGTTTACTATCAAATAGGTCAGTTATTATGTAATCCCAGTGTGTGGATTGAGAATTAAGAGACTCGGAAAGTTAGAACCATTAATCGGAATACTGACATCCTCTGGCCATGTTAATATTTTGCATTTTAAAAGATCAATTTTAATGAGGCAACATGGAAAAAATTTATTTCTGAATTGACTTTGTATTTATTCATTTTGTGACGTAATTTAATTTTTATTTAAAAATTTTTGTAAAATATTGTATTTTTATTTTAGTTGACTAGTTTTAGTTTTGTATATGATATCAAGGTGATGCACATGATCCTAGATTGTCATGCCAGTTTACTGGACTTGGCAGGTCATTTACATGTGCTATGTAGGAACAACTTGCATGCACTTTACAAGAACAATGCTATTCATCTTTATAAGGACACATCTATGAACAATTCTGCAGTTTAAGAACATCTCCAATGAATGTGATGTAGACTTTTCTTAGGACCTTCTTAACACATTTCTCAAAAGCAACTTTAGCCGCGCACCTTTTTCAAAAGCAACTTTTGCCGCGCACCTCCAGGCCTGGGGTTCAATTCCCGCCTTGGGTCCGTGTGCGTGGAGTTTGCATGTTTTCCCTGTGCTTGGTGGGTTTTCTCCGGGTGCTCTGGTTTCCTCCCACAGTCCAAAGACATGCAGGTTAAGTTGATTGGTGTGTCCAAATTGCCCATAGTGTGTGTGCCTGCCCTGTGGTGGGTTGGCGCCCTGCCCTGCGCCCTATGTGCTCTGGGATGGGCTCTAGGTTTCCCTGCAACCCTCACCAGGAATAAGCGGTTAAGATAATGGATGGATGTTTACAATGTCTTGTTTGACTGTTACAAAACTGTTTTTACATAAATGTTTTTAAATGTACTCCCAATCCAGTCCAATCCAATCCAATCCAAGCTTTATTTATAAAGCACCTTAAAAACAACACAGTTGGCCAAAGTGCTGTACACAAACAGAAGAACCAGTAAAACACATAAAAGAATTATAGATAAGACACCTAATAGAACAAAAAAGAAAACAAATATAAAACAATTATAACACAATAAAAACCAACAGTAAAAGCCAAGTCTTCAACTTGAGTTAAAAGCCAGAGAGAAATAATGTGTTTTAAGAGAGGATTTAAAAACAGGAACTAAGTTGGCCTGCCTAATGTGCACAGGCAATTCATTCCACAATTTAGGGGCAGCGACTGAAAATGCACGGTCACCTCGAAGCTTTTTCTTCATTTTGGGGACGACTAAAAGTGAATGATCTGCTGACCTGAGAGAGCAAGATGGACTGTACAGCAGGAGTTCAGACAGATACTGTGGGGCGAGACTATGAAGACATTTAAAAACAAATAAAAGAATTTTAAAATCAATACGAAAATTAACTAGGAGCCAATGAAGTGATGCCAAGATTAGACTTATGTGCTCTCGTTTTTTTGTACCAGTTAAACGCCGAGCAGCAGCGCTTAGAACTAACTGTAGTTGAGAAAGTAACATCTGGCTGTGCCCGACATAAACTGCATTGCAGTAGTCTAAACAAGTCGTGATAAAAACATGGATTAAAATTTCAAAGTGATGCTGAGAAAGAAGTGATTTTGCTTTGGCCAGTTGTCTCAAATGGAAAAAGCTGGACTTGACTTGACTACTAAACTAATCTGTGCATCAAGTTTGAGGTCGCTGTCCAGCCTCACACCCAGGTCTATTGCTGTAGGTGTCAAATATTGATTTAAAAATCTCAAGTCAACCTGAACTTTAGAGGCATCACTAGGCCCAAACAACATGACCTCAGTCTTTTTATCATTAAAGTGCAAAAACTTCATAAACATCCATGCCTTAATGTCTTCTATACACTGAAGGAGCGTTTTTCTTTTTTAGTGGGACATAAATTTCACTGTCATCTGCATAAAAGTGGAATGAGATGCCATGTTTTTTAAGAACTGATCCAAGAGAAAGTAGATACAGAGAGAAGACAAGAGGCCCGCGAATGGAACCTTGAGGCACTCCACATGTGAAAGATGATGGGGAGGGCCAATTGCGTTTCCAACATGAACACAAAAACTTCTCTCTGTTAAATGCTTAACTAGTACTTGTTACATGTAGTCCCCCCTCCCCATGTGTACACTGCCCCTCTATGTATAGTAACTGTGTCTGTATTGCACTGTGGTCCTGGAGAAATAAAGTTTTGTATCACTGTGTACATGTATAGTTGGCATTACAATATAGTCCACTTGAAACTTGAAACTTTTACAGGTGAGTGAGTCACCTTAAAAAATCACATATAAAATGGGGCTATAGCCCCTTTACGTGACCTACTTTGCAAAAATGGGGGAAGGGTCCTTCAAAGAAGCCTTCAGTTTCTGAAAAGTAAAACAGAGCAGCCTGTAAGGCAGCATGTAATTTTGCCAAATGCTTTGGTGGCATCACCCATGAGCCCCCAGAATCTGTCTGACTGACCATTTTTATCTGTGTCACTGCAATTAGTGTGATTGGAGCCAGGTGGGACTTAGTAACTCACTCTGCAGGCACAGGGTGAATGATCAATTGCCGTTGTAAAGTGAAAGGTCACACTGTGTTATGCCATGTCTCTCAGGAGAGTTTACTTCTTATCTGTACGACAGCCACACCCTCCCCCCACACCCAGTCATATGTGCTTGCCAACAAGGATGTGTACTTACCTTCAATTAAACATCTTAAGTTCTCACATGATCAGCTAACATTAATAACTTTGTGTATTTGCAATTAATTGTTATTCAGCAGCATAATGTTAAAACATACTGATGGTTCAGTAAAGCACATTTTCAGTCCAGCAATAACCATCAGTGGACAAACAGCATTCCTGATTGCTGCTGTTTTCAGTCAATCCTGAGTGCATTCCATTGAGGTAGGGGCATGAAGCAGAGTCACAGCATGCATGTGCACACTCGATATGCATGTACAAACATACACACATACTCATGCCACATGGAAAAAGAGTTATCAGGGCAAAATGAGCAGTATCTGCTTGTTCAACATGCTACCTGGACACATTGCTTTAAATATGCAACGCTCTTTACAGGAAAACTTTCTGAGCTCTGTGTTTGTCATTATCTGTAAACTCTGGCCAAATATTATTCAAATTCTTTCCAAAATGAAATATTTAATGTGTTCTCTAGAGGATCTACATAACTGGAGAGATTTACAGAATCCCATGTACTCACTCATGTTTTTCTAAAGTATTAAATTAGGTCACAGGCTTGTTTTGTTGAAACATGTCAGATGTAAATATGCTTAATCCAAAAATGAAAACTGAATTGGTATGAGTTATATAGACAAAAACCGTCTGTCGTGTTTTCAAGGGCTTATCGTTATGGTGATGACAAACATCTCCTTGGGAGAACAGTTTAGAAAGGAACAAAATAACAATTACACAGTACAAGTGGCAGCAGAGGAGAAACATTGATGCGTGTCCTTGGAGAAGAGGAGTTTAGCAGATGTCTGAAAAAAACAGCCATGTCCTGATTTGTTTAGAATAGTAAAGTATGCTCGTGAAGACTCACTTTGTGACATATCACACACTCTGCTATTCTGTGTGAATCATCTTACACAATGGAACATTTTCCCTTTAGACACAGTGCTCAACAATGTGCTCCTTATGTTTTCAATAGTGAACGTATCTTGTGCAAATTCATTTCAGGATTCAGAAGAGGATAAGTGACTATTGACTATACTGTAAATGGGTGGGCTGAAGAATATACTCTTAATGTGGTTTTGGTGGCATAATAGGATTTTATTTAATAGCACATAAATGCTGGTATTGTAAATGCGTGGTGTGTCCAAAATGTGCCTTGCAGCCCTGATTTGGTTAAAGCCAGTGAATTCTGTTGAGTTCAGAGATCATGCAATTTTCAGGCAAATTGGAGCTTTTGGAAAGAAACATACATACAAACATATACCTGGTTTCCCACTTTTGTTTGTGATAACAGAAATCACTGTGGGGCTGCCAGTAATTAGATCTGTGGCTGTGGGATGTAAATATGCCACGGGCACGTTCCATAACGTTTTATGTTGCAAAGAAATAAACCTTTCCATTTCAGTACCATTAAGCTGGATAAACGCTCAAAAATTGAGGAAGCACAATAGTGCCTGATTTTTCTCTGGAACTCATAAATCACTGAGGCTTTCCTTTCCTCCACATTCAGGACCTCCTGTCTGAGTATTAAAACTTCAACCTGAATGTTCTGCCAGTGTGGAAAGTCATTTGCAGGTTGCTTGTGTTTCTTGAGGTAAGACTTGTGTGAATATTTCCTGTACATGCAAAACATGTAGCATTTTATAAAAAGTATATTTAACTTTTTTTGGTGATTTTACAAAGTCATTTCAGTTAAATAAAGGGAAAATGATCATTTAAACTGTTATAGAGTTATCTAGTTATTTGCTGGCAATCTCCCTTTCTAGGTTTGTCATTTTTTTAACTATAGTATTACTCTTGGTTCATAGTCTTTATTTACCTTTCTGTTCACACCAAAGTTATCTTTACCGTTTGTAAAACACAAATCCCTTCCTCATTTGCAGTTAGACTGAGCTTCTGGGCCAACGACAGGCCTTTCATCTGTACTTAAAGCATCCTGTTTTGGTTTTCACAATGTATAGAAAAGGATTTGTATGTATGAAAAGGGTCTATGCTTGAATTAGACTTCAAAAAACTGTTTCGTGAATTACTAAGTTTTCAATTAGCAAATATTGGTTTGACTGAAGTAAACACTCGGTAAACATTTATTTTGTATCTGTTTAGTCTCTTTGGTTGTAAACAGGAGAAACCAAAGCTATTTGGCAAAGTGATCGGCAGTATTACTTCCGTCTTTTTGTGCTTTTTTTACAGTAATGCAGATACTACTTGGAGCTTTCAGGGAAATATGCACACTGCTGTGTTTTCATTCTGTGTATCCTTCTTGTAAAAACTAGTGAAAGATAATGTCATTTATGAATGGTTAAACTAAGAGTTATTATGAAGTGTGTCAGTGGAAACCAGCTGAAGCATGTAATTAGTTACATAACATGTAACTGCCATGTTCTAAAATACGTTTTTCTATGTATTTGCATTTTTTAACTGATTGTTGAGTAAAGCCTTTACACGAACTTGCCATCATTGTCCTTAATGGATGATTGGACCCTGTTTCCAACCTAAACACAACCCACAGTACACCATTATATACATCACGTTACATTCGACATTGCCAGGGAGGTAACGGGTTGTTTTGATCAATATATTATGCTCAGCTCTACTACATTTATAGAATTTCATTCAGTTTAAGCTGAACTGTGTGAGTTCTAAAGACTTTGTGAGTTCTAAAGACCAGTGTTAACTGCTAATAACATACTGTGCATCTCAAAATGACAGGTAATGTTACTTTCAATCAAAACTTTAATTCCAAGCAATGAGTTTAATTAATCGACTGAGTGCCTAGAGAGCCCAGAAAGTTTGCAGCCATTGTATATCTACTTTCCCCTGCAATGGCCAACTGGGATAAGACACATTCACTCCAGGGAAATTCTGGGTGAACTGTAGGCTTAGGAATGGCTTCGGAGAAGCCTGGGACAAACCCAGATGATTTACAATTCTAAATTATAAAAGCTTCTCAAAAAAGCTTTTTTTATTCTCTTGAGGTATACTAGATTTTTCATTTTTGCCTTGCTCCAAGATTTGCTGTATGAGTTATTTGTACAAAAAAATATTTAAAAGAGACATCTGAGGATACTTCATAGAAAAATACAGGAGAAGTATTTTAATAGTCTTGTTTCAAGGTGTCCCAGCACGTCTCATAAAATTTGAAGAATACAAATCAAACCAGTAAACCTCTTCAACTTACAATGATTTCTATTATCTCAAACAGAATTGGGAAACCAGATGTCTGCATTCACTAACTGTAGATTTTTCATCCTCTTTTTACAGCGCAAGGTTCCACTTGCCTCTTCTACACAGTTTTGTTTCTTAGGGTTTAAAAGGTGAAATTGTAACATGTTGCATTTCATTACTGTGCATTTTGTAATTTGTGGACATATGCAGAGAGGATGGCACACCCTTTGTGGTTAATCTGAAATTAGTCACAGAATCCACATGGTTTCCAGTCCTTCCTGGCTCATTTGCATCAGGAAATTTATATCAAACAGCTTTTGTTTTTGATTAATCACTTAGATACAAAATAACCATTCTTATCACTTATCAAAGAGAGATTCAAAGCATCTACACAGAGGTGACTAAAGGGTCGATTAATTAGAAAACACAACAACAAAGTAGGAAACTGCAAAAGGGGTACCTAGAAGCACAAACAAAAAGCATGACACAAAAACAACAACAACAATAATGGTTGTCTTTTGTGTCCAAAGCACACTTTTTCAATTCTGCAACTCACCGAGGTGCAGAGTCTGGAGCAGTGGGTGCATTGGGAGTCAGTCATTGTAATTGCTGCCCCTGTTGCTCTGTGGTGTTGTTGTCTTGCAGTGGTAAGTCTTTGATACTGACTTACTCATAGCTGGCAGAGGCTACACAGACTATGGCTCGCCTGCATGATTGCACACTCCTCGAGCTCCTTTGATTTGATCTTGCACCAGTGGAAGATGGCTTCGATTGACTCTTTGTAATGTTTTCTTTGGCTGCCTTGTGTTTTTTGCCACATGCAACCTCTCCATACAGCAGGCATCTGAGCATGCAGTGCTTATCCACACGAATGATATGCCCCATCCATCAGAGTTGGGCCTTGATGAGTACAGATTTGATGCTGGGGCAACTAGTGTGATCCAGGACTTTGAGGTTGGTTATACGATTCTGTCACTGGATTCCTAGAACAGAGAGGAGAGCTTGCGTGTGGAACTTTTCCAGCTTCCTGAGTTGCCTGCAGTACAGCATCCCCGGTTCACATTCATTGAAGAGAGGAGGGAGGACCACCGCATTGTACACTTTCAGCTTTCTTTACCGACGTATGTTGTGCTGCTTAAGCACTCTGTTACGAAGCCTCCTCGGTGCCTGGCTTGCTTTGCTGATTTGAGTGGTAATTTCTCGATCCAAGGAGCCATCGTGGCAGATTGTGCTTCCCAGATGCCTGAAGTTGTTGATGTACTGTCTATGGTGATAGTTCATGTGGGTTGGTTGGTGTTTGGCACAGGTTGATAGAGCGCTTCGGTTGGTCAGACGGTTGGTCGGGTCAAACAGCTTTGAAGCCTTTTAGAAACAACCAAGCACCATTTGCAGGTTGAGGTCGTCATGGGCCATGAGCACACAGTCATTGGTGAAGAGAGCTTCCTGGAGAAGGTCATGGAGGCTCTTCGTTTTGGAGGTAAGGTGATGAAGGTCAAAGAGGGAGCCATGAAGATGGGATCGTATATAAACCCCTTTCTTCACACACATTTTACTAGAACTCAGTGACTCTGCAGCTACAGAAAGCACCCGACACTATCAAATGCTAAGATAAACTAAATAGTACACATGAGGAATGCTAAACCTCAAGTGCAAATGGGGCCAGAGCCTCAATCATGGTAACAAGAGGGAACTGCATCTTGGCAAGCAGAAAAGAGATCTCCTAGTGCTCTTCTACCTGCAGTTGTCCTTCTCACTTTTAATAGTTGAAACTATTGTAGATAGGATCGTATGCATCTGCGCATTCCAATGTTGGTCACGTGCTGAGCTCCAATTGGAATGGAGAGTCATAAGTGACAAATGGGAAGCTGCAGTTGGTGTTGCGAAATACACACAAAAACACAGGGTGTGAGCTTAACACAGCATCTGGTTTAACTACTGACACTACCTTTGGAGTAGACTTCAAATAATGTACAAGCAGACTGGAAGTGGATGAGAATCAGACTGACTAAAGGGGTGGAGACTAGATAGTAGGAGTTAATCCCTACTCCCCCCCCCCTTGACAAATGCCCAGAATGCTTCCCATTTCTTTATAAAAGTCATAAAATCCCACTTGACTTCAAAGAGGAGGTTTCAGGGGCAGAGGGCAGACCTTGGGGCAGATGTCTTTTGTGTATTTCTCTGAGGTGTCATGGAAAAGACCGTGTAGATTTTTTTTTTTTTTGGAAGTCAAGGAGGTTCTGAGTGCAATTTTTCACACTATGGCTGGAAAATTTATCCTGGTATTTTACATCCTGTGGGAGAAAATGTTTCCAGGTGGGTCTAAGGTCCTCATCCTAACTTGTGATCTGACATGGGTCCAGCAGGTGACTAATGCCAGGACATTTCCTGTACAAAGCAAATGGCTAACAGTCATGCTAGTAAAGGCAGGAAATCTTGTGGTTGCTAAGTTTTTTATATATTTGTTTATGTGTTTTGAAATATCACTATGAACCATAATTTCACAATACCACAATTTCAGCATAAATGCTTTGTATTTAATGTTATAAAAGACCAGAATGGAATTATTAGCTTTTTGGTTCAGTGAAAGCTTTGCTCATACCTTTTTGTGACTTATCGTTCATTCTTGGGTTTCTTTCTGCTATGGACTACCGTTATAACCAAAACCATCCCTATGCTAAACTATGCAACATCGTAATCACTGTGTTCTAGTGCCAAAAACCCTTGGACCAGTTTTTTGATATGGGACCAATGTAAACTCATGATGTTTCCCACTTGAAGCATCTAGATCCAAAACATATTCAGTCTAAATGTAAGCGAACTCCTGGCTTAAACTGTGACGTAAAAATTTAAATATAAAACACATTTATTAATTTTATTGAGTTGTATTACATACCTCATGCTTGTCTTTTTAGCATAGTCAAATGCGTAATTAAGTGTTAAAGTCTCAATATTTATAAATGTATCCTGAAATTGGCATCTGCCATTAAAAATAATCTGAGCCTCCTTTTCCTGCCAAGCCAAAGGTTTTCCTGAGCAGCTGTGTGCTTCTCATATCCTCTGGAGACTGTTGAAAATGGCTGAGGTTAAAGCTGACAGTATAACACAGAGCGCACTAGGTATACTGAGCTGACATCAGGAAACATAATTTCAGTACAATTTCCTAAACCCTTATGTTAAACTTTGTTTTTAGCGACTGCAGTTGCTTTCAGTTTAAACAAAGCTGTTGCTACCTATTAAAGTTTATGTTTGGAATTAAGATTTAAGAGATCACAGAAGAGCTTACCACCATTCAGTTATTTTATATTAACCCTACCTGTTTTCCTGTCGAGATTTTTTGAAGGAGGGGTATTGACAACAGTACGTTATACGAATGTTACCAAAATACCATAAACTGTGTTATTGTGAATAGTGTTCTCTAGAAGGGGATCATGATAGGAGAGAAAACCTAGAAACTCATGCTATGTCATTGCAATACAAGTCTTTGAGATGTCCAGAGGCAAAATTGTTATACACACGGTTGTGTATGTTCCTTGAGGTGTGAGCATATCATTAAACACATCTCATTAAACACATGCTATGAACATCAAGCTTCAGTTCATATGCCCTCTTTCAATGGCAGATGAGAACATTTGCTGATAGCCAGATGATCTGTGTTGTTGCCTATGGATTGCTATGCTTAATAGCACATAGAAGTCTTGTTAAATTACATGGAAGCCCTTGTGACAATGACAAACCCATGTTAGCCTGGGTTCAACAGGACTGTGAAGACAAAGTTAAACCCTCAGAGTGGTGCGCAAAATGGGACTGTGTTAAGACAGCTTTCTCCTTTGTAAAGTTTCCAGTGAATGCTTTGTTGAGACTGCTGGTCTGAGCTAACACCACACTGAGGACTTTATTTAGATGTGATGACACCTGGCTTAATATATTCAGTTTTTCTCATTTGTTGCCCACATGCACTTGGGACACATGGTATTATGCTGTATCTTCCCCAGTGCTGTTATGACCAAAGTTTTGTAGAGGTGAAGAAGTTGCAGCACTCGTTGCTTGACACTGTAGTTTGTGTCGGGTCCTCATTTCTTCCCAGGCTTCCCAGCACATGTGTTAATCAGCCATTTTAACAGCATCGTGGCACTTCTAAGCCTTGTAAATGAGACAAGATGTGCCTATAAGCCCTTCCTGGCCTGACTGCAGGTACTTTTAAAAACAGTACAGATGTGTAATAATTGCTCCAGTGTGCACACTGAGAATATCTTTACTCGTTGCATAGAATGGTAGCAGAGTTGTTTACCGTGTTACACTAAATGATTCTGCAAGCATTTTCCAGAAGCATATTGTTGTTGACATTAACTGTCCTGAGCAAATTGCCAGTTTGTTCAAGAAAACATTCAAGAGGTCTTTCTTTGCCCTATCAGTGTCATTCGTATCCCACACATTTATGCAGGAAAAACATATCTGGGTTCCACTGACTGTAAAAGGACCTTATTAAGAACACACACACACACACACACACACACACACACACACACACACACACATTAGCAGTGCATGGTACATGGGGCCTTGGTGGAAAGCCTGTCTCTCCTCACTGTTTGTTTGCTGCTGCTTTGTGTGTCCAAGGCCAGAAATGTTACAAATGAGAAGCAGCTGACAGCATGTTCTTTCACTCTCCTCTTCTTGTGTCAATAAGGCCACTCTGTACATGATCGTTGTCATCACTGCAGCAGACGAGAACAGTCTCCTTTTGCCTACATGGGAGGCCCTAACAGTTACAGCTACTAAGATGTTTCCGTATGTATCTTGGCCTTAGCCTGTTCAATCATTGAGTCTTCAAGACACTCCTGGTAATGTTTCTCATCCAAGGCTATGTGAACTTTTAGTAGTGTTGAGGCTCCTCAGTGGGTACGAGAAGAGGGTTCAATCCAGTGGGAAAGTTTTTTTTTTTATTAAGGTCGATTCTAATAAAAAAACAGTTCTGTGGAACCCATCCTCCATCCTGAAACTGTGAAAAAAAGCCTGCTTTGTAAATGGGGCAACCTGATCTTTTGCCAAGGCTTTCAAGGGGTACACTACCCAAAAAGGTTGCAAGTCACTCCTGTATCACATTCAGATGGCATCAATAAATTGTTGAAAAGTAAGTAATATGATGTGTAGAAGTTTCCTGCTCCTGAAAAAAAAAACATCCAGACATGCCTTCTCAGCCAACTTGTTCATTTGAAGGAGCAAACTGCACAAGTCTGACTCGATTAATAAAGAAAGCTGTCTCGGGATGTATAATTCATGTGATGTAGAACATCAATCTGTGGACCTCTAGTCAAAGTATCATTAGATCAGTGTGTTTTACAAAGCACTGGGAGATATTAGTACGTTTACCATGCAAATCATGTAACAGTATAGATCTTTTGATAAAAGCTGAACACATATTGATTGCATTAATGACCATGTTTTTCTGCATTCATTAGTCGGACTGGGTTTTGTTAAGATTTTATCGATTCCAAATCTTATTCTGATTCTGCTTACTGAATCCGGTTCTTATTGTTTCTTGGATCTGATTCTAATATGCTAAAAATGGCCAAAATGATTCAATACCAAAAAACTGCCTTTATTCTCTTTAAGTATTTCAACTTCGACAATAATATTTACTTGAAGCAGTTATGTCTTTTCCATATTTAGTTAAAACAAAAACAGTGTTTCAATATAAATTCCTCAATCCATATATCCACAGAGGTAGAAAGTGTTTTAGAAACTGTTGTAGAATAGCTATTAATGGAAGTTATTTTATCTATGTAATTGTAAATTAATGCAAGACAAAAAAGTAAACAAAAAATGAGAGGACAGCACTCCAGTACCAACAGTTTTATTATATGCACAGACGTTTCCGGACACAGCCCTTCATCAGTTTGCAACACACACGAAGGAACTAGAGGTGTGTTGCACAATGAGGAAGGGCTGTGTCCCGAAACGTCTGTGCATATAATAAAACCATTGGTACTGGAGTGCTGTCCTCTTTCATTTTTTGTTTACTGACTTTTTCTGGATTCAGCACCCGTACTCACTTTAATTCAATTCAAATTTTAGACTGAGCGCGTCTGCCTACATAAGACAAAAAATACCATAACTGGGCCATACTTTTAAAAACTATATCAAATATGAGACTAGAACAGGGAGAGCTCATGGGTGCATACCATAGAGTTCGAGTGAAGCTGTATTCATTCAGTTGCAAATCATCACAGTTATCTTAATCAATCTTAGCACAAATCATCTTCTGTAAAGAACATGATGACAATGTCTGTTATTAATTCACCTGTCGAACTGAGTCTTATCTTTGTTTGTGCTATACTATAAAGTTATGATATATTATACAACAGTTAGTTCCATCCAAGTAATTTGATTGAACAAGATGCATTCCATGAGTGCTGATATAGAGTACAATGGCACTGGTATATTTAACTCTCTGTATCACATTAACTGTTGGCCATGAGCTAAATGGTACATTGTAACAAACTGTACATGAATCAAAGAAGCAGACCACTTGCAGAACTATTTGTGTTGGTGGAGCAATGGGTAGAACATTAGGCCAGCGTGCAGAAGTCTCCTGGTTTGAATCTTAGCTTAGCCACCCGGTGTGTCCTTGAGCAAGACACTCAGTGCGATCTTATCGTGAAATGTTGTAAATCACTTTGGATTACAAAGTGTCTGCAAAATGAATAAATGTAAAATAACTGATTAAATAAAGAAACAAATCATAATCGTACTTGCTTATTGCTGTCAACTAATAAATGGTGTTAGTAGAACTGTTGTATAAAAGCAATATCACACTTGAGTTCATGCTGTTGTATTAAATATCAGCAGGGCTGTGATGCGCATTGAAGTTGGAAAAAGTTAAAATCACCTGTGAACACTGTGATGATCTGTGGTGGTCAGTGAAATTTCAGGGTTTCCCCAGCCCTTTAAATCTGCCAGTGGATATAGTTGATTCTAAATGTTCATGTAGGAATCAATAAGTGGAACCTAAAGTGAAATGTCTTATTGATTTCCAGGTAATTGGAATTTTAGAACCAGTTATAATTTGGAACTGGTTTTCAATACCCAACTTTATTCATCAGACATTTCAGATTCATTCACAATCATTTATGCAATTAGAAATTACAAAGATAAAAATCACTGAGTAATTATAGTAATAAAACATTTTACATGCATTCAGCACAGAAGTTATAAAACACAAGTGGCTGTCTTTTATACGCTGAAATTTTAGTCTGCAATTTACCGATCTAATCCAGATAATTCGAGGTGTGGTTAAAGATAGAATAGATGTAGAGGAACTGATTTTGTAAGCCAAATATTAAGTCCTGGGAGAGGCTCTGTTTTTAAACCCCTGGGCAAAGAACTTAACCGGATTTAACTCAATGCAAACATTTTCTTTATATGGGTCCAGAAATGTTTACATTTCTCAATTTTCACATAAAACTTGCAAGGGGAATAAAACACACTAAATGCATAAACACAGACAGGTTCAAACGCATGTCTGGTCGTACTTAGCATCCATGGGTTGTATTTATGGTTTCACGAAGGAGGCACTCAAGCTTTACAGCAGTAAGCAGAAACAGCAAGTCTGCAGGGCTGCATTAAAAAATTAGAATTAATTTCACATTTTACAGTAAAATCTCATTGAATGACAGTATAAGGAAAATGATATGCAGGTGCATATGTTGCCAGTCAATTGCAAACTTTCATCACCCTACTCCATTCATAACCGTGAGACCACCCACTCATTCCAAGGATGATTTTATGGTCATGAACACTCATCTAACTTCGCCAAGCTATGTTGGATACACACACACACACACACACACACACACACACACACACAGAGGACAATTAATACCAGCTGATTCCTCCGAATCACATGGGTTCAGAATGTGCAAGCAAACCAGAGCATCTGGAGTTCACCAACACAAGCCAGGGAGATGATGCTGCCAAAAGTGGAGTCAGATTCGAACCTGCACATGTGTATGCAGGTGTGAAGATAATGCCTGCTGGGTCATCAGTCTACCCAACAATTACTTATGACATTTTATAATTGTAATGATATATACTGTATATAATTATAAGGTTGTCAGTTTTGCTAAGTGTTGTGGATTTACAGTTCAGTCATGTGTATGTGCACACATAAAGGAATCCAAATGTTAGCAATGTTTAGAGAAAGGTGTTCCATTTCGGACAGATGAGTTTTTAGCATAATTTCTATCACTAAATGAAGAAAAAGCTGTACACGTATTTATTTTTTCTTCTGCCACCTGGGATGTTTTAAAGAATTTCGGCACCAGCTGGCTATGCTGAACACCTAGGTACTACAAGCGCCGTCTTTCACATCACTAATTTCAAAACATTGCCATGTAGTTCCATGAAATACTGTATATATGTTGGAAAAATTCTCACTCAGACTACAATTTAACACATTTTTAAAATACTGGTCAGAACAGGATGCCTTTGTACAATGAGTAAGATCCAATTTAATTAAAATCACAAAAAAACTCCATCTTACCACCAAATTTATCTAATGTTTAAATCATGAAATAGTTTTTGTCTTGTTATATGTCTGTTTTACAGCATTCACAATTTGTGGAATTTAAAGAAAAAAAAAACTATAATTATAAAATTATAAGATATAATTGGTTGACTTTCTCATGTTTTTATTAAGGAATTTTAGAATTTTCTGCTTTGAATTACAGTTTAAACTTATCACTTTTCATCTGAAATCCATTGTGATGTACAGCAGGTTCATTTACACTGTGCTGTATATTTCTATTTGCCAGTTATAAAGAACTTTAAAACTTGTGTAGTGCAGCACACACAAAATACAAAATAAAAAAAAACCAAATGTTGGTTATTACTCTGTCCCATTAATCACTAAATGCTTAGTACATTCAGTTATATTTCTGTTGGATACTGCACTATATACGAATGTTTCTGTTTCTTATAACATAACCAAGAAAGAGTGCAGGAGCACGTTTTGCTGATTGATTATTAAACAATGAAGGTTTAACACAGTATTGGCTTGTCTTACATTGTAGATGACTCCCAATGTACTGGAACATGGTTCACACCAGGTTCTTTATCCACTTCGTCATCCTGAGACATATGATCTGTCTTTCAGAATAACTGCTCGGGAGACATTGTGTAACCTTGAATTCTGTTTTCTACCTTCAGCTCATGACTGAAATTTGTTATAGCTGGACGAACTGGCTGGTATTTACTGTAGTCATTCAGAAAAGTTTTTTTTATGCTTTTTTACCCATGGAAATGTTCTTATGGTTTTTTATAGATTAACCCAGTTTAAAATGATGTGAGAATACTTGTCAACATTCTAACCATAGTGAAAACAGTAATATATTGTACATAAAATGTAGTGTTTTACATCATTCATGTTTACAGAATTGCTTTTTTTGTAAAAATATGGTGAATGATTACTCAGGTGTTTCAACTAAGAATTTTTGTCTTTAATAAATTTGTGTTTTAGTAAATAGCTGTTTGTCGAAATGTTTTGGGTAAACTGATATACATACCAATGCATCTTACTTGTAAAGATATATTTATTTTATTAAGTCCTGTGGTTCTACTGTGCTGGACTGGTCTTTGACGTGAGGCTTAAGAACATCTTATGATTTGTGAATTATTGAGATTCTACCAGAAAGGGTTGTGAACTCAGCTGGTCTAATTTGATTTTGTTTCAGGTTTTCTGATTTGTGATGAAATCACACAGTTTGCTAGATCGCATGTTGGAATGTTTAGTGCTCATTGACTGAAATAACTTATTCTTTAAAATTCAGTTTTCATAAAGTATCAGTTATATTCAGTGCACAGTATATTGTACATTTACATTTATTAATTTAGCAGACGCCTTTGTCCAAAGCAACTTACAATGAATAACAGTACACATGCATGTTAGCAAGCCTACATTTTAAACAAACACTAATTTGCATTAAATTGTAATGGCTTGTTTGGGTATTAATTCATGGAATAATGTGTGTGTGTGTGTGTGTGTGTGGTGAAGTGATTTTTGTCATGATAATATTCTTATTTTTTTATCCTATTTACTTTCTCTGGAGCACATGTCCAACGTACTGAAAGTACATCCATCCATCCATTCGCTAAACAGCCTTATCCAATGCAGGGTCGCGGGACTGAAAATATACTGCCTTTAAAAAAATACCTAATATAACTGTTTTGTTTTTTCATCGGAAGTGTTTTGCAGCTCATAGATTTGTTACGCGTGTGTGTGTTTTGTTAACTTTCCTTTCTTGACAGTTTTCTATACAATGTTTTATGTTGCCATCTTTATGCAAGACCTAACAACATCCAGACTGCAAATATGGAAAAGATTTGGCAAGTTTGCATTTCCAAGTAGACTGAGTAAACACAGAGCTCATGTTATCGATCCAACAATCGCTGCTTTGAGACATTAGCAGGGTATTTTATGTTTGTTCTCTTCAAATTTGTAGGACGCCCCAAATGCAATCTTCTGTATCAGTAAATCAACCTGACTGCTAAATACAGGCTTCCATTTGCTTTGATTAATTTTGATTAGTTTTTTAATTGCTATGATGAAAGATTAAGTCACCTCAACGGTCACAAGGTGGGACTTGTACTTTCAAATACCACTAAAAAGAAAGATCCAAAGAAGAACAGCATAGAATTCGAAGAAACGTGAATTTGAGTACAGTTGCTGAGGAGATAAAAAAGCACAGCTGGTCTGGACCACAGAAGAAAGCGGCTCATGACTGAGCAACATCACACAAGAGCTGCCAACTTTAATTGGTGCTGTTAATTGTCCACAGGTGGAGTTGGTTGTAAAGAACAGCCCATTATGTTTTCTGTAAGAGATGTTCCATATGCTCACTGAAATTACTTATTCCTATTAGATTGTATTTATAACTCCAAGTGTTGCCTTTGTGATGCCAGATCTGACTTGTGTGATGAGATCATTTTCAGGACCAACGACCTTTTTGGTTGAGTGTCTCGTTGAGCACTTTTTTTTTCTTTTCCAAATAGTTATGGTTTATCCTGTCTTTCCTTTACATACAAACCAATGAGAAATTCTCCTTCCAGTGCTGTCTGAAATTACACAGTATCTCAGCAGAAGCAGACTTAATGCCGTCTGCAGCTTGCCTATTGCTCTTTTCTCAAAGTGCTTAATGTTAAGGAGACACTGGCTTCTTCAGACGTTCCTCCCAACAGGTTGCAGATCTAATCGTTTCCTGTGTTTGCGGAGCGCATGTTCCCATGGTGCCGGACCCACGGCCCCCGGCCTGCATCTCCGCATGCCAAGCTCTGACCTCAGCAGGGGGAACTCAGAGGTCATACCGTGTTAACAGCTCTCCACCAAAAGGATGAAGTGAGCCTCAGCAGGAAATGGGAGTTTATGTTCCATTTTATACACCACCATGTCAACAAGAAAATGCTTGGAAAAAAGTGATTGTGTCTGTTTGCACAAGGGATGTGTTATAAGTAATATTTTATGAGCTTCCTCTAAAAGAACCTTCACTCTTCCATCCAGCAACACCTTCCTCAGGGACAAAGGCAGTCAGACTCCTCTCCTTCCACCTTCTGTAAGCCAAGGCCTCATGGCCCAAAGCCTCTGTGCTGAGAATAATAATAATCTTTTATTCTCATTTGTTATATATATGTGTTATGCATACATATCACAACAATTTGTTTTCTGCATTTAATCCATCGCCCTGTGCGGAGCAGTGAGCAGCCACACACAGCGCCTGGGGGGTGGGGGGGTAGCACTGAGTGTCTTGCTCAAGGACACACCTGGCAGCTGGGCTGGAATTCAAACCAGGAGACTTCAGCATCCCAGCCTGATCTACAAACATTGCCAAATATCAAATAGGTTTTTGGCATTTTTACATTTCATGAAATCTTTAACTAGTAGTTTTATTCAGTTTTCCATGCCATGAAGTGTTCTTTCACCAAACCAAAGTTTTGTGGGGACTCGGATATAAGCCTCATAGAAAAGTAGAGACAGGAATGTGTTTTAAGGTTGTTGTGGGAAGTTAAACACAGTGATTGACAGAAAATATAATGGTTAATCTGACTTCAAGATCAGATGAATACTGACACAAATGCCTCTTGGTATAGACTTCCAATTTCAGTCAGAACAGAAGCTATCCAATGCAATGTGTATTTTTTTTTTAAGCAAGGTGTCTGTTTAAAGTACGTACAGTGCAATTTTTTTTGTATGTGTGGGAAATTGTGAGGTGTTAAACAAAACAGAATATTTTAACTGCAGTTCCCCTTAAACAGATATCTAGGATGCCTGATATGGTTTATTATTATGTTTTTATCAAACATAAACAAAAACAAAACAAAACAAAATCTTCCATGAAATACAACTATATTTTAGAAAAAGCCCTAATTCCAGTACGTGACAAGGTAGATATTAAATCAATTCTTTTGACGTATGGTTTTTTTTGTATTTCACACATTCAAGAGAGGTCACGCCCACTTAACTAAAAACACAATTTAGTTAACATAACTGTGATCTGAGTAGAACTGTTATGTTTCTTTGTTTTCTTTTGATCATTTTTGCACTGGAGGTGCATCCGGAGCCGTTCTGGATCACATAGTTATGTAAGGAAACTCTCCTTCCACATGCTGCAGCTATGGGAAAGTTGCACTGCTTGCCTGGGCAGAATGCCAGGAGACTGAACATGATCCTTCTTTTCTCACTGGGGACACACTTATACTTTCCAGTTTGGGACACGGTGGCTGTTTTGATTTTGGGAATAAGCCAGTAGACAGTGATGGAATTGTCCACACTGTGCTAATGCTCGACACTTGTGTGTGAAGCCGGGGTTTGGTGACACTTGTTGTATGGGTCTCTTTTTCAGCGAAGGACAATTAGGGTAAAAGGTCAAAGCTATTAGTCATGTGTGTCGAGCAGCTGTACTTTATGCTGTGAAATATGACCCCAAAACAAGGTAGCCAGACATGGGTGGAAACCTTGAAGAAGTTAATTTTATGGTAAAGCTCAACATGTACAGACAGTTAGAACAGGCCTTTAAAACTTAAGCCTTCCTGTATAGTGTGAAGTTCAACACAAATATTGTAATGAATAAATTTTTTTTATTTGAAGATCACGCTATTAGAACTATACAAGGTTTAAATCAAAGGTATTTTCTGAAGGCTGCACAATACAATCTGATGTAAAATTAGGTAAAAAAAATATACTCGGTGGCATACACAATTTAACACAATGTATACACCAAGTTAATATACATATTGTATTTCTATAAACAGTATATTAGTTCATGAGATTTTAAGTAAAATTACAGTAAAATTTGTCAATGCACACTTGGTAGAACGTTTACTAAATAAACACAAGATTTAATAATTATATAATTTGATCAAAATTCCCTGAAGATGTCACGCCCCACAATTAGGAACTGCCAGACATGGTTTATTAGAGGGCAGTGTTTATATACTTACACACGCAAACCCTCCATTGCCAAGTATTGAGCTCCCATGCGTTTACCGAGCGTAATGTGACTAACCTGTCTTGTGTGCATTTTTCCCTCTCATGTTACTCCACTCCCGATCCTGCCCGCTTCCTGCTCCTTCCATGCCGTCCTTCCCGACTCTCGTCTCGGATTGACCTCACCGGCTCCTCGACCCTTGCCTGATCCCCAGACTCCGACTCTGTCTCGCCCTTAGCTAAATATGCATAACCTGACAAATAAACAATTTCACTCTGCACATTGGACTCCTGTCCTGGTGCCTTTTTCGCATGTGACAGAAGAGTGCAGTACTTTTAAAAGGAATCCCTAATTTCCCTGCCTAGTATCCCAAGGATTGTTGGGCTCATGTGTAACCATTTAGCATTTTTAAAAACAAAGTACTTCTGCTGCCTGCTGAGTGAAATGGTGAGAAATAAGTCATCTGGTGAGTCTGTGAAGACAAAATGTGTTTTGAGGTAATTGTTAACGCTTTCAAAGAATACTTAAACTTTTTTATCTTTAACGTTTTAGATATGCAGTGTTTTTATTTTTGTAGGTCTGTATTGTGGATTCAAAGGATCTTGGTGATGTGGTATAAAAACACTGAAACAGGACCTTGTTTGGACTCCACTCAAAGTAATCACGCCTGGCAGCAGTTTAGATTGTGCATTACACACACAGAAAGATAGGGTGGAGGTCAGACAACTGAATGAGGTAATGAACAAAATATAATAGTAAGGCTTTACAGAAGGCACAATTCTGATTCCATGCTAAATGCATAATGATAATATGAGCTTTTCTTTTTCATTTTTTATATTTTAAATCTGTTATAAAGCTTGGCTAAATTCTTACACTGTGTCCTGTAGTACAAACAGACACAAAATATTGGAGTTCCATGAAGAAGCACTGTAGACTTTAATCATAAAACGTTAAGATTTACAGTTCAGTGCTTTCAGCTGGTAAGTAATACACTGCTATTCAGAGAACATGTAAGGGAATCAGAGTTGTTCTTCAGGGCACTGAAGAACAACTGAGTACAGACACACACACACACACACACACACACACACACACACACACACACACATGCGCGCAAAGGGTTTTAGTAGAATCCATAGTAGTACACCTGCTGTACAGTGCAACTCACTGGGCCATCACACTGCATCCCCAGTATTATTAGAGCTCATCTTTTACCCACTCATTCTGTACAGGGTCATAGGGGACCTACAGCCTATTCTAAGCATGCTGGGGCTTAAGAAGCGTCCCGGACAGGGAAAAACCCATCGCATTATTAATGCTGTCGTTGTTAGCATTGCTAACAATGCTGTTCCCTTTGCTCCCTTCATTTGGACCGATAGCTGGTGTAATACAGATTGTTCTCTCCTTTCACATACAGTTGACATTGAAAGCATCCACATTGGAATACATTTTTAAAAGTATTTTTAAGGACTTGAAGTCAGCTGTAAGCAAAATGTCTTAGATTTTTGCCAGTACATTTTGTAGGTTAATTTTCATTAGTTAGAAATGAGAAATTATGTTGTGTTAAAACAAAAGTAGACGTGAAAAATTCACTGTTTAATACTCACAGAGACTAATTTCTATATAACGCAGAGAAAAAACACAGTGGCATCTTTCAAGGAATTATCTAAACTTTATGTAATTACAAGCATATATTTTTTTAAGGATTTCAGACTTGACTGATTACAAATAACTTCTATTTTCAATTTGGGTTATATGACAAAAACAGGGAAAAAAATGATTACCTTATGTTTGAGCACAGATAAAACTGAGAGACCTAGCTGAGTGTCCATGTTGGCATAACTCTGATATTAAAAAAAGAGACTGTTTGTCAAAGTTGTAAACTGTTTATGATGAACAATCCATGTATACCTTAGAAAATGTAAGCTTCTGCTTGACCTTCAGTGCCCGGCACTGTGCCAACATTCTTCACTTGTTGCATCACGGTTATTTTTTGCACAGGTGACGTTCAAAAGAAACCACAAGCAAATGACCCATTTCATTCTTGTAGACATCAGTTCTGGATGTGTGCTGGAACATCTTGCAAGCATGACTAATAATTCACTATAATAGGCAGTAATTGCCCTGCCTCTTTTATAGTTTAGATTAATGATGTTAAGAGCACTATTAGCAGGAAATTTAATCTCAGAGTTTCAGGTTACGCCATTGTCTTGGCTGAATAAAGTCAAGTGTCACAGAGTTATAGACACACGGTGAGTAAAATATTTATATTTGTAAACCAATATGGATGCATTACAATCGAATGTCTTCTTACAAGGCTTTGAAGAGAGGCTAACATTCTGAGAGCAGCAGCAGTTTAATTGCATTGTATTACAATGAAAAATACTGTAATTCAAGCAGGTGTTATAAGCAATTTTTTAAGTATTTTGAGTTTGAATTTACAATAGGAGCCACATTTTTCAGTTCTGCTTAAGCTTAGGTGGCAGTGCTAACATCTTATTGTTCTCTTCTGTTGTTCAAGTGAGCTGACCTTTGAAAACAAGCAAAATGAGGCTGGCATTGTTCCCTGCAGTAAAATTAAAATATACCTTTTCTTAGGTTATCAGTTAAGCCTGTTGTTAATAGTCTGCTCTGTGCTTTTCCACATTTAAGTTGAAACAAATATCAAAACTTTTCTTTGATATTTATTGAAGTCCTGGGGTCAAACATACAAAGTAGCTGGTACATCTGGATAGGATGAACTGTGTGTATGTGTGTGTGTGTGTGTGTGTGTGTGTGTGTGTGTGTGTGTGTGTGTGGGGGGGGGGGTCTA
>JABJVR010000033.1:3592587-3621529 GCA_025773905.1 Chitala chitala | reverse complement strand
CCCCCCCCCCCCCCCCCCCCCCCCCCCCCCCCCCCCCCCCCCCCCCCCCCCCCCCCCCCCCCCCCCCGAAACTGCATGGAAAATACATAGAATGTTTTGACAAACATCCAGTTGGTTTAAAGTTACCCTGCATTCAGTGTTAGTTTACTCAACAAGGATTTCTGAAATACAATGATGAAACGACACTGTGTTAAACTATTATTTCTTTTAACGATACACCACAATTGGCTGAGTTCTGCTTTCTCTTTGTTCACATTAGGGTTTCTCTCAGTATGAAGACAGGTGCAGGCAAACTGACGTCTAATTCACTAGTGTTTGTGTGTACTGCAGTGTAAGTATTCAAGCCATGAACTGACATGCTATATAAACTTGTCCTCGATTTTCCTGCAAAATTCCTCTCGAGATAAGCTCAGCTGCTTTTTACAACCATGTCAGTTAACTGGGATGAGTGTTTAAAATAAAGCTTTCTCTTTAATGTCTTATCGGCTTTCATCTTTCGTTCGTCTGATTCTGAACCGATATAATCGCTGTTTTATGCGAGGAGTGATGCTGTATTGCCACATCCTGCCCTTGTGACCTATTAGAAACAGTCACTCAAAAGAGGGCTCTGATGCACAAGAGTAACTCTTCAAAAGTGCAGCTCAGACAATTACTGTAACTTTATCTCCTGGCTTCAACCCCTCCACCCCTGCCCATGCCACACGGTCATGCCTAATTAATGCTTCGACAAACGGGATTTTGATCCACGACTGGTGAAATGAAAGGAAGATTATGTGCTGAATTGTGAAAGGTCAGCAAGTTTGTTAGAAGGGCCTTTGTGTGGAGAGCAGTGTTAATGAAGAGCTAAAGACCAGTTGCACTGTGCTCTGACCAGCTAACCCCCGCTCCTCCATGGTCTCAGATAGGCTAACATCTGCTCATCCGCACTCGTGCTATGTTCTCATAGGCTGTCATATGATCTTCCATGCTCTCAATGCATTTTGATAGGCTGATGTCCACTCCTCTACATTGTCACTGCACTCTGATAGGCTGATGCCCACTCCATGCTCTTACTGTGTTCCTGGTGTGGGGCGGCCTTACGTCTTTAGCTGGACATGCCTTTCTTCTGCAAAGTGAGCAAAGCTCTGTCATGATGATGCATTGTGCCATCATGAGCACCAGCTGAGATATGGTTAACTGCTCTGTGAGTCATATGTGTACAGTTCCAGTTTTATTCGCATGCAAAGTACACTCCCCAGTTGAAGAGTTACAGGCCGAGTATTTTTATTGTGCCACATGACGTTATCACTAAATTTCAGCACAATCAGCAGATCATTGCAAATAATGGAAACCTATGATACCAGCATAACAAAAATGTACATAGTTTCTCCATCTCTCTTCATCCTGTTATTCTATATTATGTTTGGCCATGAATAATCCAAACTACTTACACGTAAAAAAAATGTAATGGCATTAATTTTAACCCTCACTCCGATTGCTACTGCTCAGGCCCATCTGGCCCTGGGCCTGTAGACCACTGACAGTACCCAGACATCCGGCTTGCAGCACTCTCCAGTAAAGGGATCCAGACACCTCATCTTGAACCAGTGCCCATTCACTCACCTGCATGAAGGTCTCTGTCAATGCTCTACCACACTGATCCACTCTGATCAACAACGCTCAATCATTCTTAGTCAGAATCATTTTTTTTCTGTTATATGTTTCAGAGATATTGCTTGGCTGCCTTTCTCTGGAAGGAGAGAGAATCATTGTTAATATCTTTTCGTAGTGGCAAACTGGACTTTTTTTGTCATCGTAGAAAGTTTTGCTTCTAAATGGTAAAATACTGTTTGAAATCTTGCGGGGTTGTTCCTTCACAACTTGTTTGTTGCTCACAGTTCTGAACAAAGACATCACAATTGTTCCCTTTATAGTGCAGACCATCTGTTTTGTTTATAGTAAAGCAATCTAAATGATTTATTGTGGCTTTTAAAGATGCAATTACAGTACACGGACATTCAGTAACCCTGCAGAGCATGTATCAACATATGTGCTTTGAGTTTAATTATATTTGAAGCTGACAAGCTCTAGCAAGTGCTTTTTTTTCTCTCTTTTTAAAGGTTCAACCTGTCAACATCTATGGTACTCACACCTGTCCTATATAGTGTCGTCATCACACAGTTAATTTCCGTATGCAACAAATGCAACAAGCACCGTCTTTCAACTGCGGTAAATCATGCCTGACGCGCCTCTTTATTTCATTCATTAAACAACGTGGCACTGTAAACATGCAAAGGTTAAGCAAGGAATGGTGCTGAGTATGATCATTCAAGTTCTCCTTCCTGTTTCTATTAGATTGCCGAGAATGCAAGGCAGACGTGTGCGTGTGTGTGAGCGTGTGTCTTTGCAGCTCTGCCTGATGACTGAGAAATCCGTTCTGTCTGTGTCTTTTGTTTGTGAGGCATGTGTATGATTTTTTTCAGTTTATTCAGCATTGGGCTGTATGACACTCAATGTGGAACACGTGACGAAGGGTGATGCCAACGAATCTGGGGTTTCTGGAAAGAGCTGTCGTAAAATGTCCAGCATTGTTAATGGCAAGAATGAAGCACAGTGTGCAAACGGCTATGACTAACTGTAGACTCTTCTCTGTAGATACTGTACAGTTTTCCACCTGCCATCCATGTGTGTGTAAATACGCCATCACAGCCCTGGTCTTCCCTCACTCATACAAAGGATCAAAAAAGACAGGAAAATTTCCTTGTTAAATGGCTTTTGTCACTGTATGTTTAAATCTGTCATCACCATGTAAATAATGGCTGATGTATCCAGAGCTGTTATCTAGTTCCACTCCAATGCTGAAAAGGGATTCCACTCTTATTTTTCTCTTCAAACCAGCTGGAAGGAAAAGAAAGGTTTTGCTTCAAAGGGAAATAAGCTTTGTGTGTTTCAAAACTCCCTCATGGATTCAAAGTTAGAGAATCCTAATTAAGGATCATAACATAAAGCATAGAGTTTCAGAAAGCAGGGTTTTCTTACAGTCATATTTCAATTATGATTGCACTGTTCATAACACAATATTTATGCTATTTATAGATTTTTATGCCCATTTTTCTGGCAATATACCAAACGGTCTGAACATATAGAAACTAACTTGTTTTTTACACTTAATACATTCCCTGATTCTTTTTACAATAGATCTTATTGTCTTGTTTTACCAAGTTGTTTTTCTCATTCCATGGAGATTCACATATTAGTAAAATTACAGTTTTTCAGTCTATAACATTTTCCCGTATTACGAAAGATGGAATTAACCTTTGGACTGTAATATTGAAAACTACACGAGGATCCAGTTTTGTAATTTGATGAACTGTAACAGCACATTTTCTGTTCAACATGCTTCCCAGTTCTGTGCTTTAATACAATCGTTCATAAAGCAATGCAAACGTGACACAGACTGCTGTTGTCATGAAGCTTTTTGTTTACGCTTTGAGCATCTGAAAAAGCGGAACTGTTTTGTTCATCGCACGTATGATTTACATGCAGGCAGTGTGTAGGTGGTCTCATCTCTTCCTGGTGATCTTCAGCATCTGCTGGTGGTTTAGAGATGGGCTGGCCCCATCCAGCCCCTAGGATTCTGCAAGTTAACATCCAAGTTATGTAACAGTTTTGCTCAAAGCAACTCAAATGTAAAATGTACACAAAGTAAACACTGAGTCATGACACTCAAAGGTGTTTCTTTTAGAATCAATGGTGTCTTCTAAGTGTTCTCAGACTGCCAGAAAGATGTGGAGGAACCTTTGCAAATCTGAGGGATGCTGTGTCAAAAAGGTGTTCACATCTGCATACAAGAAGGTGCTGTGATGTTTCGTGCTGTAGTATATGACATGTTCAAAGTGCAACTGACTGAAAATATCACAGGTGTCGGTATGGTTTAAGATGAAAGTAAGACTGCACAGCAGTTAGAGAAAAAGAAAATAACTCAACTCAAATTTATTTATAGAGCGCTTAAACAACACAAAGGTTGACCGAAGCGCTTCACAAATCATAAAATAGAAGATAAAACAGAAGACATAAGGTACAAAAAATAAAATAGAATAAAATAGGTAAGATACCATAAAAATCAGTAAAAGAAGACAAAAATAAATAAATAAGACAGTAATAAAAATAAATAAAATAAACCAGTGCAATTGGACAAGGATCACTCAGTACCCCCTAATGCTAGCGTCATATGCTACTGACAATAAATGAGTCTTCAAATTAGTTTTAAAAGAGTGCAAATTTGGAGAAGAACGGACAGAGAGCGGGAGAGAGTTCCATATTTTTGGGGCAGCAACAGAAAAAGCGCGATCGCCCCATTGCTTAGAGCTGGAGGGGGGAGCCCGAAATAGGTCCGAAGAGCGTAGTGACCTACTGGGAATGTATGGGTGGAGCAAGTCTGTCAAATATTCAGGAACCAGTTTATTGAACGCTTTGAATGCAAAACGCACCAACTTATACTGGATCCTGAACATGACCGGCAACCAATGCAGAGCCTGCAGCACAAGAGTGATGTGTATGAACTTGCTGGTAGATGTTAGAAAACGCACAGCAGCATTCTGAGCATGTTGTAGACGGGATATAGTAGATTTTTAGAGGCCGACATACAGGGCGTTATAATAATCAATCTGTGTACTAACTAGAGCATGGATGACTCTTTCTAGATCCATACGTGAGAGAAAAGGTTTCACTTTTCTCAGCAGGCGAAGCTGGAAATACACCGACCTAACAACACTATTATCCTGGGGCTCAAAGCGTAATTCATTGTCAAAAATGACACCAAGGTTCTTAACAGAGGACTTAGTTGGAAACATGTGGAAGTCCAAGGAGTTTTTTCCAGCCCCAAAAACAATGAACTCGGATTTCCTATCATTCAGGCATAGGAAGTTGTAAGACAACCATTCCTTGATCTCCACAAGGCAGTTCTTGAGGATGTGTAATGGCCTAGTGTCTGCCAGATCAACTGGTAAGTAGATCTGGAGATCATCAGCATGAACATGATAAGATATATTGAAATATGTCAGACTTTATTAATTTACATCTGAACTCTGGGTGAGAGTGAGCGGGAGAAAAGTGCTAGAACATCACTCTGTACCCATACATCCTTTTTGGCCAGCCAATAACGGATCACCAAATCACACGCCCAATTGACAACTCCCGTACATGCAATGATTTCCCACGCACAAACACTTAATAACCAGCATTTCTGTTTGTGTTGCCACAGTACAGCTCCTCCCCGTAGATCTATTAGTATTTTTTTTCAACCTCTGAACTTGGCAACTACAAATTTAGTCTCTCAGGCGTATGTCTGTTCCTCACTAGACAAGTGTTCTGTTGCTCCGCAGGAGGTGGCGAGGCCTTGGCTTGTTCTTCTATAGTAGGAGGTACAGACTTTTCTTACACCTTTTCTGCACTACAACCACCAAAGTCCCAACCTGAGACCACACAAGAGTTTTCTCCTTGTGTCAACTGATTTTGATCTCCTCTGACACTCAGGACCTTTTACACAATTTCCATTCACTTCAACACTGTATGTTATAGGACCCAACACCTCATGAACATTTTCTGTCAGCCATTTCTCCCCTCCCGTGTAATTTTTCACTTGCACCTGTTGACCTAACATGAAAACCCTGACATGAGGAAAAATTGGTTCATTTTCATTTACAATTCTCTGAGAAAACTGAAGTCTGATAAGAGACAACCTTTTCTGTCTTCTCAGAAACAACTCTGCTGGGGTCTTTCCTGTCTTACTATGGGGTGAGTTTCTGTAACCAATCTCAAGTGTCATAGCATGGTTTTTTTTGCTAATGCTTACTTAATATTTTCTAACAATCTTTCAGCTAACCCATTACTGAAAGGTGACTTGATGTGCTTCATACTATTTTTAGTTAGAAAAACCACAACATTTCAGAAAACAAACTGAGGTTCATTGTCTGTCACTACTTCTTTTGGTAACACATAAGCAACAAACAATTTTCTCAATACTTCGATTGCTTTACCTGAGGTGGTAATGGGCATGTGAATGATCTCTTCATGTGAACGATGTCTGGCCATTTCGCATAGGCATCCATCACCACCAAGAACGTTTGCTTATTGTCCTTTGCAAAATCCCAAGGATTTGAAGCCCATCTCCAAGTGTATACTGGAGTGGTAGGAGGCATAATCTGTTGCTGCTGACAAATTGTACATCCATCCATCCATCCATTTTCTGCCGCTTATCCGGGGCCGGGTCGTGGGGGCAGCAGTCTAAGTGACTTCCAGACTTCCCTCTCTCCAGACACCTCGTCCAGCTCCTCCAGGGGAACGCGGAGGTGCTCCCAGGCCAGTCGGGAGACATAGTCCCTCCAACGTGTCCTGGGTCTTCCCCGGGGTCTCTTCACGGTGAGACATGTCAATTTTTACTGAAAATAAAGCTTCAGTGACTCCTTTTGCACTTGTTTAGACCAGCCAGTCATTACCAGCTGTTTCACTACTTTCAAAACAGGATCTTTATCTGTTTCTTTGGCTGTCTCTAGTTGTAAGATGCAAGTCATCCAAGTAAAAGACTCTGTATATGGGGTTTGACACCATGTTTCCACTAGACTGCTCAAGTAATCTAGATATGGCATGAGCATTGCTATGATGCTCAGATTACTTGTACTGGATGTTTTATGTACATGCTGCTAAGATTAGAGCCCATATTTACAGTCTTGCAGTGGCTAGCACTGGCACACCAGTTTTAGGACCTAAGATTTTCAACAAGTGTTTGTTGTCTGTCACTAAAATAAATTTGCTACCATATAGATATTCCTGAAAGTTCATCACTCTAAAGACAAGACCAAGTACTTCCTTCTCAATTTGGGAGTAGTTTTGTTCTGCTTTGGTCAAAGTTCTATATGCAAAAGCAATTGTTCTCTTTTTTCCATCCATAAGTAAGTTAGGGTCAAAATCCCCCAACACCCTGTCCAATTGTAAGCATTTTGAAGCCTGTAAACGCGCTCTGAAACTTCTCTGACTTAACCCAGGTTGTATTTTGTGTAGCAAAGCTGTCATTGGATGAACCATGGAGGACAGATTAGTCACAAACTTCCCACAGTGGTTTAACAGGGCTAAGAACGATCTTAGTTCATGACATTTTTCGGAACAGCAGTTTTTTAATAGCATCTGTTTTCTCTTTCATGGGATGTATACCCACAGCATCTAAGACATACTAAATAAGACACACTACCCTGCATAAATTCACATTTATCCCAACTGTACTTGTGAAGTCTCATAACAACCTCTTCTAAGTTCCACAGGCGACTTTCAGTGTATGTCCCAGTGATCAGAATATCATCTAGCTAACAGATAACACCATCCATGCCTTGGAGGACCTGATCCATTATCTTTTGAAAGATAGCAGGTGCACTAGCCATACAATACGACACTTGATTGTAATGGTACAAACCTTTACGCAAGTTAATAGTCAGATAGCATTTTGAGGTTTCTTCCAAGGGCACCCGTTGATATACCTACAACAAGTCTATCTTGGTGAACTTCTCACCTCCCGCTAAACTTTGCTAACAGGCCTTGCATTCTGGGTAAAGGGTATTATTCTACATTTAACCAGGGATTTTTGGTGACTTTATAGTATCCACAAATTTGTACACTGTCATAGTTTTTTGTATACATATTATGGGAGCAGCCCATTTGCTGTAATTTGTAGGTGAAATAACTCTTTCTGCCTCTAGCTTTGTCAGTTCTTTCCCTATTGCCTTTGTCAATGCATATGGCACATTTCGGGGTTTGCAAAACTTTGATACCGCATCTGCAGCTACGTGTATCTTATCTTCCACACCTTTTAGTTTTCCTAACTCCGGTCTAAACACAGATGCATGTCTAGCACACACGTCATCCACTGTTCCTGGAGCAATCCTACTTCTTCTAGTTCAACCTAGCTTTAACTGGCTGATCCAATCTCAGCTCATTAAAGTAGGACCTCTTCTTTTTACCATGAGCAGATCTAACTTTTTAGTAAGACCTTTACAGGTCACCCTGGCAGGGAATTTACTGATTACTTTTAATGACTCTTGAGTGTATGTCTTTAACACACAATTTGCAGCTCTTAATTTCAACTGTTTAAACCTGCACTTGTACAGACTTTCTGACACAACAGATACAGCAGCGCCCACATTAACTTCCATTATCACATGGACACCGTTCACATTAACATAAACATAGTAAGGTTTTACCACTTCTCCGATACCTACATCCAGTGCAAACAGTTCCTCACAGTCCCCCAAACTCTGATGAGGGTCCAGCTCCTGCACTGCCTCAGGCATGAACTCAGATCTAAGCACGCATACTTCCCCTTGCCCTAGATAGCACTGGGGTGTGTTGCAGCTTCTGTTCATTGGAAACTGGTCAGTGTCATAAAAGTCACTGTGCAGTGGAGCACTGAACCGTGGCCTGTGGCACACTTGCGAATGTTAGAACCTCTCCCTGGTCCTGCTTTCATATGCATTGCCCCCTTCTTTGGCTTATTGCTGACTCCCTTGGTGCATGAACTGCATGCTTTTGTGACATGCCCCTTCTTCTTACACACATGGCACACAAACTCCTTGAATCTGCACTCGACTGATCCATGGCTTCATCCAATGCAATGATAGCCTTCTGGTTCATCACATTAGCTTTATACACTTTTTGTGAAAATTGCTTCACACTGCTCTGTCACTTCAAACGTCATTGTGACTGCCACTGGCAAGGTTAAATCTTTAGTTTCAGCCACGCTGAGTTACCAGTCCCATAACGGAGCGCTCCTACTTCCACAGACAAACTTATCACACAGTGCTTCATCTAAAAATGTTCCAAACTTACATGTGGCTGCACATTTTCTTAAACTTGTAATGCATTCATTTCGACTCACATTCGAGCTGGTCCCATTCGTGAAACTTGCACTTTTCTGCAATGAAGTTGGTTTTGGGAATATAGTGTCATTGCAGGAGTTCCACCAGTGCTCCATAGGTGTTTTCCACTGGCTTTTCAGGCACATACATCTCCATTAGCAAGCTATGTGACTTCTTGCCTGTCACCATGAGAAACACTGCCTTCGTTTTATCCTCCACTGTTTCCAAGCCATTTTCTGCAAAGTACTGCTCCAGTCATTAAAGATAGGTATCGAAGTTTTCTTCACTTTTCTTGAAGTGAAAATCTTCTGGCTTTCCAAACGCCATGTTCCGTTAGAAGGTTGTTTCTTGAACGAACTCTTCTTGTTTTTTCCACTATTGTCTATTGCCTCAAAGGAGTCCCTCGAAAAGCTCACTCAGTGACTTTCTTCTTAAAAAAATCCCATACAAAGCACCAAATTTTGTAGTGTATGACACGCTCAAAGTGCAAATGACTGAAAACGTCACAGTTGTCAGTAGTTTAAGATTAAAGAAACACCACGTCAATTAGCAAAAAAAGTCCAACTTTATTACTTTACATCTGAACAAAGAAATTACTCTGGCAGAGAGTAAGTGGAAGAAAAGTGCTAGAACATCTCTTTGTGCCCATACATCTTTTTTGGCCAGCCGATTTTGGATCACCACATTGCACGACCAACCAACGACTCCCGTACATGCAGTGATTTCCTGCACACCGGTGCTTAACAATAACCAGCATTTCTGTTGGTGTTGCGACATCATACATGCATCTACTATTTTTTTTTTTTTAACCATCAATCCATCTAAAATAAAAACATATTCATCTGAACTGGATATAACAAGCTTGGTGTTGTTTATTTGTCCCAGTCAATTAACTTGTTTTAACTGTATTAGTTCAACCCAGCAAGCCAAATACCACTGTGTCCAAGTCAGAATACATGGCTTCCTTTGAAGACGATGCTGCAAACCTGAGTGATGGAGAACACCTGGAATGTTGTGTAACCATCCTTGAGGGGGACTCCATTACATTTTATTGTTATACATTTTTTTGATAATGCCAAAACTGTATTCATAATGACTGGATAGGACTTGAACTTTTCCCATTTGAGTTTTCTGTGAGTACAAGAATGTGTTTGTTTGTCACAGCGGCACTGATTGATAATTGCTAATGACACATTTTTTTTAAGTCGTGACTCAGATAATTCATAATTCATTGCCCATGACAAGACTAAAAGCTGAACGTTCAGATATCAGCAGTTGTACCATTAAACAGACACTTAATCTCAGTCGCCTAAAGAAAACATCCAGCAAGCATAAGAAGCTTGTTTTAGATGAAAGCACACATTAGACAGACTTACGATTCTTTTGCTCAGACTGAAGAAGTTACCATACGTGTGGTTGTGTATATCATTTGCCCGATGTCTTTTTATTAAGGTCCTTAATGTTCAGGCACAGGCTGTACTGTCTTGTTCAGTACTGTTCATGATTTGAGTCGCATCAGGGGAACTACGGTGGTGGTTCGGAGAAGAATACTGTCTTCAGTATGCACTTTGAGCTTTGGATAAAAACGCTAATGTTCCAGTATTAACTTATATGACTCATGGGTACCATTGCTTTGTGTTTCATACATTCTGATCCATGATTAACAGGTTTCTGAAGGATTTAGTTTCTCTTTGTTTTAGGCCAGAATGTTATTGTAGAGGAAGCACTACTACAGTTTATATGTTAATCCTACATGTATAATTTAATAAAAGGAAGTCATTAAAAGTGCATGGAAATAGATTTTTTTGTCTATGTGGAATAAGATTTACTTGTAAAATACAGGCACAGGACATGAAATGGCGAGGTTTTATGCAGTCATGCTTCAATTGTTGTGTGTTGAATGCAATAAGGAACAAAAATAGTTGAGTAAATATTACAATGATCATGATTTCAGTGTTTAATACTTTGTTGAAACAATGATGAAAGTGAATATGATTTTGTTTTGTTGTATTATAATTTTGTTTGTTACCATATAAAAGGGTCATGTAAGTTTTGTTGGTACCATACCACGGTAACTGGTTTACCACTGAAACAACCCTGACATCGATCCAGTGACAACAATGGCTGTCTTAGAGACTTGTTCATTGTAATTCATTCCTGTTATTGGCCTGGAGGTTGTCTGAACAGAGGAGTCACCTGTGAAAGGTTTCAGTAGCCGCTGATTTATATACCCACAATATTCTATATTTTTGCCTATGATTTAGTGTCACTGAACAGATAGTTTGTTGTATTAACAATGGTTTTATTTCCTTCCTTCCAGGAGAAAATGGTGCTCTGGTTCTTGGGCTGCTCTTGAGGAAATCCATGGCTTGCTCTTTGTGGTTGAGGTTATAGGACATTATAACTGTTAATCTTTGCTGGCATAGTGTTGTGAAGTGTGAGCTAGTGGTGTGACAGCTTCTTGAGTTATGAAGAGCTGAGTATCTTAAATCTCTTTCTGTGTCCAGTAAAAATCTGGGCATTACTTCCATTATGAGAAAACGTACATTGGTAGTGTTAATATCTAAGGCTGAGCTAAAAAAGATGGTTTGCTAAAGCTAATTTTGATGGTTCTCCATATTTTTATATGCCTCATTGAGCTAACAGATGAAGTTGAGATAAAATAAAGATATCTACTGCTGTTCTAGACAGTTTAACTGCTTCAGACGTCCAAGTGTGATTATTCTTATGTGAATGGACACAAGCAGTTAAAACCTGATTAGCACTGCTGGAATGGATACTGGTTTGTGGAACGCTTTTTCAAACATCGCTTGCTGTACATGAAAAGTGATCACTTCAGTGAATGCTAATACAATTAAAATGTCCTTTCAGGTGCAGCAAGAAAACAAAACCCACAAACTGAGATTGCTGAATGAAATACCTCAGAAAGGTGTACCTAAAAGTGACTTTTAAATTTAAACCATAACATGCAATTTGAACTATTACTTTAAGAAACTGATGACGTTGATGCCTATTTCTGATAAATTAAATCAACAAATTATTTGCTTGTGCAGCCAGTTACTAAACAACAAGCCGTAGTTAACGTTTAGTGACAAAGCTGTAATGGCTGGTGACATCAGGAATGTTCTGAAGCCGTGGATCGCAGGGCACAAGCGATGGCTGGCTGAGTGCTTGTTCAGCCTTTGTTTACCATAGCATTTTTTAAACTGCAGAATGAGCAGAGCAGCTATAAGAATTACTCAATGAAAGAAACTTTAGCATCACTAAACAGTTGTTTTACTCAGACACTATAGCAGGTTTAGCACAGTTGCTAACTCCTTGTTTTTCAAGCAGGCTACGTCCTGCATGCTGTGAAGACTTAGGGATAACATCTGGATTGTAGTTCTCAGCTGGACTGAAAAACCAGTGAAACTTTCTCTGTAGGATAAATTAATCCTTCTAAATACACAGAAAGACTGCCTGTATCTTGCTGGGCAATCAATTTATGTGGCCACATAAATAACTGTATGTATGCGTGTTTTGGCTAACAAAGTACAAGAATAATTACAAATTTGACAAAGTACTGCCACGGCCTGGCTTTAGAAGAAATCCTACTTTGAAAACAAACTGATCCTGATTAAGCCTTTCGTAATGTATGGCGTCCAAACAGTGTAAATGTCTACAGAGAGCGTCCCAGGGACCCACTTTGGATGATGAAGCTATGATGATTTTAAAGTTAATTTGAGTGTATGCTCCACAAACGGAATATTCCATACCGGATATGCTTTCAATCCAAATGCATTACTGTGTTTTTCAGTCCATTTTATTGAACTTTACATTTTCTATATCGTCCTCTGGTCCCTGATACAAGGTCTCGGATACAAGAGGCTGAAATGAGTTTCCTCTGCAGGGTGGCTGGGCGCACCCTTAGAAATAGAGTGAGGAGGTCGGTCACCAGGGAGGAGCTCGAAGTAGAGCTGCTGCTCCTCCACATCGAGAGGAACCAATTGAGGTGGCTCGGGCATCTGTTTTGGATGCCTCTGGGACGCCTCCCTTGGGAGGTGTTCCGGACATGTCCCAATGGGAGAAGACCCCAGGGAAGGCCCAGGACACGCTGGAGGGACTATGTCTCCTGACTGGCCTGGGAGCACCTCCACATTCCCCTGGAGGAGCTGGAGGAAGTATCTGAGGAGAGGGAAGTCTGGGCGTCTCTTCTTAGACTGCTGCCCCCGTGACCTGGCCCCGGATAAGCAGCAGATAATGGATGGATGGATGGATGGTTTTTAAATATAACTGCTGCATACTTGACTAGATGCTCCATTTTGAACTGTTTGGATTAAAATGTGATGAGTAAACCATCCAGCTGTATAAATTAGTGAAAAGGCAGAAAAGTGAGAGAAAAAAATCCATGCTAAAGAATTTAAGACACAGTCCCTGCTGGACAGCCATATAAATGGCTTTGTGAGCATGCAAAAAAGGAATTTTTTTTAGTATCCAGTCCTGCAGTACCTGTGCAGGTTGGCAGAAATTGTAGCTTCTTCAGAAGCTGCATTTTCAGAACAGCTGAGGATGGTGTATCTCTGTTGGTCTCTGTGTTCTTAAAGCACACCTTTAGTAAACATTATTTACGAGCCAAGTGTGGCACATCACACCACGTACCCTGCAATGACAGACGACACCTCACCTAGATGTTCAACAATCCACCATGTGTGGCAGAGGTTGTTTCACGCCAAGCACACTGAAGGAGAACTGATTGGACAAACAGACAGTTTATCTCCCACACCATTCAGCTGTGCAGCCAGTGGCATCGGTGTCAATCCCTGCCATTTGTGAGGCCTAAGATGTTACTTATGGGCCTCGGATAAAGGTCTCTGCCACCAAAACAGGTAGCAGTAATGAGTCCCTGTGACGGACAGGTGTGTGGTCTGCGTAGGCTATTAGATTAACAGCCAGATGTTCTCCATGTGGAAATGTTCTTGGTAGGAGGAGGGTGACAGCTTTCACGCTGCCAGGTCAGGAGGAGCCATGTCCCTGAAGGGTACTTGGGAGGAGTGTTCTTAGGGAGAAAAGGAAACTGTGGGGGAAAAAAAAAAACAATGTTTAAGAACTTTCCCTCTTTGCTGGAAGTACAAGAGAAGAGAATTATCTCATATCATGTTTTCAAACATATTGTTAATGTGTAGTGTTTAACAACATTATTTCCTGTAGCTTAACAGTTGCTGGTCTTGTCTGGAATTTTCTTCAGATTCGGTAAAAACAATTTCAAGGACATATTCTGATGAGAGGTAATATAAAATTTCTCTGCCTCTGGTGCTTCTCCTTAGAGGATTCAACCTTAGAAAAAATATCTATGGAATGATGATGAATGTGATTAGATCCACCCACAGAATGTCATTTTAAAGACTGATCTGTCAGCAGTCATTACCTTAAACCTCAGCTCCGTTCACTTTTTTGCATGTCGAGGCCTGAGTTCTGGATTGGGGATCTGGGGTTGTATGTGTGGTCGACCCAGGAAAGAACAGCTGTAAAGGGCCATTAAAGTTTCCCTCCAAGCTCCAAAGTTTCAAGGTTAGTGAATTTCAGATTTAATGCTTGTTGCAGTCACCTCAACTATTCAGCATATTTTGCTTTTGTAAAAACAAACTACAAATGTGTACATAACCTAAATAAATTGCAGAGTTAACTGGGTGTGCTTCCTTATTCCTTTTGAAGTTCTTCGCTTTGGGCTACAAATTAAAGTACCTTCATAACTTGGACGGAAAGGCCATCAGTCTCCAGTCTGAGATACACTACTTCCTAACCTATAAAGTCCCAAGAAAATAAGAATACAATGTATTCAGAGCCTGCCAAGAGGTTTTCAGAATCCTTCACCTGACTTTAAATGTTTAAATTATTTGTTTATATTTTCGTCAATAGATATTCCCAGTTATATTACATACCTCTCTCTGCTGGCTGTCAGTTGTACGACCAGTCTGTGTGTGGCTGCATTTCAGCGTGGTGTCAACAAACACCACAGTAAAACTGAAGCTCCATCAAAGTCACAGAGCTCAGCCTGCACTAGGATAATACTTGGAAGCCCTTGATTTGCCTTTCTAATGTTCTTTCATGACAATGCCCTTCTCAACCACTTTTAGGATTAGTATAGTGGCTGTGTTTCTGAAAGCACAGATGATCAAAAGAAGCTCTTTGTGGAAACCTCTGCTTCTTCTGTTTGATAAAATAAGCTCATGACAACTATTCATTTGACAGAGGCTTTTCTCCAGAGAGACAGAAACGTCAGGAGTATGCAGAAACACCAAGTGCGTATAGCATTAAAAGGCTGAAGAAGACATTAGCAGTGTTGTTAAACACCATAGAATTGAGTGCAGCCTTTAAACAGCTTCTTAAAGTCTTTATATGTTAATGGATAACATAAAGTTATATGTTTGTGACACGTCCTTTATTTTTGCTAAAGCAGTTGGTTTTAAGATGGCAAGATCTTTAGATTATGCTATGTTGTATTATTTGCATCCAAAAATGTTTCTCCCTTCCAGTGTTCAGAAGGCATATGCACAGTTTCAACAAAGGTCACTGAAATATTTCTACTGGCAAATTTTACCAGTGCATTCTCTGAACACTAAACACAATTAAACCAATTTACTGCAAATAATTCTAAAATAACTGAATTCGTATTCCCAGGCTATATACTTTTTCTCTTCACATAATGCTGTCGTGAGTTTTCAGACACTCTGTGGCATTTCAGATTTGACACCTATTTGATTTTCTTTTGGCTGTTGGAGGTGAAGAATGGATTTACTCTGTTTTTTATTGGCAGGACAGATGAAACAGCTGTACTTCAAACTTTAACCTTTTTTGTTGTTTTTGCTTTTCCTGTGTTTTCCCCAGGCTGAGGGTGTCCCAGATGTGTCTCTCTCGCCTGTCTCGGGCAGGCATGGGAGTTACCTCTGACTTACCGTCTGCTCATCCATTCCAATCAATAGCACGGCCGGTGATGTGTGAGAACTGGTGACTATTACGTCTGCTGCTGTGCCTTAGAGGAAGGCACTTAGTCTGTACTGCCTTAGTTAAAATAGGTTATTACAGGGCTTTGTTTGGACTGGCTCCTTACAGGCTAATCACGAACCACCCCACACACACACACACACACACACACACACACACCCATATTACAAAGATGATGGTCTGAATATCAACTCATACATGAGGCTTAATCTTCTGATTTCATGCATTAATTGAAGAATAGTGGAATTAATACTGCTGTTATTATTACTACGGCTGTTATTATTACTACGGCTGATATTATTACTACGGCTGATATTATTACTACGGCTGATATTATTACTAATACATTTGTTGTATAATTTGTAATTTGAATTGGGTTGTATACCTACCGTAACCAAGTCTTACAAATAACAAAAGCTGAGAATAGAAAAACATGGAGTTAGTCTTCTTTTGAAAATATGTTAATGATTCTTGTTTTTGTATATTTATGTTTTCATCATTAATTGATTACCGTCTGTATTAAATTATTGAACGTGTTTCTACTGGAATGCTCTTCTATATGTGCATGCTAATTGCGAAGTGTCCTAGATGAGGAGAAGAGCAGAAAACATGATTATCACTATAACAACATAATGTTTACATGCACCTTAAAACTTCAACATTCAGTCAGGTACAGTAATTACTACTGTTAGATGTACTGGCATGTACTGGCAACATGCCCACGCAATTACTGATATTAACTAAAATTGTGAGTGTATTTTAAGTTATATCTGAACTCTTGGGGCCAATACAGCAGAAAGAGTCCATTGCAAAATAGATCATTTGCACAAAAGCAGCTAAAAGACCCAGAATTACACTGATCGCTGTCTGAATCATTTTGGCTAAAAGTCTCCATTTATCTAACCTTATAAAACTGCTTATTCCTTGCAGGGTTAAAGGTTTCACTGAGCATAAATGCTGTTAGTGTAGTTTTATTTTTTCCTTTTATTCTGACAGCAAACTGTAGCTTTGTGGAGTACAGTAATCCCCACTCTGTGATGAGTTGTCACCCCATCCAGGGTGTCCCTTGCTTTCTGCCATAAACTCCCTGGGATAGGCTCCAGGCCCCTGTGAACCTGGACAGGATAAGCGGTATGGAAAATGGTTGGATGAAATCCCTTCTGTCTCAGGAATAACTGTGCTTCTACCAAATGGTTTTTCAATGCAAATTTGTCCTGTGAGAAGACCCTCCAGTGAAAGCAATTAGAGACCTTATTCACTCCTGGATCAAAGATTGCCATCAAAGAAACACCCCTGGGGTAGGTATACCTCTTGGAGGTCATAATGAATGATTTACCTTAAATATTTCTGCTCACAAACACCAAAACAGGCGTCCCTTAATCCATGAAATGTAGTCCAGGCCATGGGACAGCAGGAAACCCTAACTGGAAATGTTCTACTGTGGCTATTCCGGTTTGCTGCAGCTCCGTGCTGAAATCAGACCTTGTACTGGATGAGCAGGACCCCCTCAGCTATCCCTGGAGATTGAGTTTCCTGCTTTGAAATTTGGGATGGGATCAAACAAGTTGCAGTCACTGAAAAGGACATCTCAATTGGTACAATGCTGTGTAAGTCACTGGGCCTAGATGTAGCCTGACTGGGCGCAAAGCCAGTTCAGCGTGCCCCGTTGCAGACAGGGTTTGGACAGAACATTTTCTGGAACCAGGGCAGCAGACAAATGTTTTGTTCTTTCTAAGATTTTGATTTTTTTTTTTTTGTTTTTTTAAATTGAGAGAAAATCGAAACCTTTCCTGTTTATACCCTGGGTGCTGACTTAAATACCACACACTACAATCTTGCCTATGTCCTTCAGACGAGAAAAAGATACGAAAAAAGCTAAACATATATATTTTTTTCCGAGTATTGGTATCACATTCAAAACAAGAAAATGCCTGAAGGATGTTTTGCCCTGTAAGTTATAAAACCCAGCAGACCAAAAAGATTAACACACATCATTTCTGCACTGTGCTGCGTTTAACTGATGAGAAACATGTTGTCACAAAGGGAAACTCTGCATGGGATACTGTTGCCGACACACAATTAAAACAACTTTCGAATTGTTTATTAAACCTGTGACCTTCTGATGTTATATTGTAGCTTCTGAAGTTTTGCCCTGCGGTTGCCCATTTTAATAAAGACCTTTTGCATGAGGCTGTTTTAGTGGTTTGACCTTTTGCAGATTTTAATTGCATGCTGCATGTAATTCTTACCCAGCTGAGCTGTTTTTTTCCACGAGTGCAACATGTTTTACTTATGTGTACAGAACTTCCCTAGTTGTGGAAAGCACATTAAGGAGGAGCCATTTGGTCACATCCAGTAAACTGGAATGCTACATTTCTGTTAAGATTCGAATGGTCTGGTAAATGTTAAAACAGTACACGGTGCAGGTAATAGTAACTTGCTTGTTAAAATATTGATGAGGTAGCTGCTATTCCTAATGTCCTAAGTCAAAACGATGTCAGCAAACGTTCAGAGGTATAAATCTATAAGTGTTGGCTGTTGCACCCTACCTTTTAGGCATTTTGGTAGGAGAGGCAGGTGATGTCATACGTTTTTCATAAAGACTTGGAAATTACTAAATAAGGTTACAAATTGAGGAAAATTAAAAAAAAAAATTCTAACGCCATAGATTTATGGAAGCAAGTGTCAAAACAACTTTTGAAGAGATACCGCTCACTTTCACAAAATTCATATTCAAAACTGCATTTTAATGTATTAAGATTAAAAAAAGGAATGACTCATACTGATAGTCTGTATTTGTTTTACCACCCCCGAAAACACTGATGGGAATATCTTTAGTTTTTTTTTGTGTCTCACAGCACAATGTTAATTCTGACCTCTTTAATCATTGTATAAATGTGTAGAAATCAGTTTATCGTACAGTTGCAGTGCTTCATAAGCTTACAGCATGATCTGAATTTAATTGATACAAGGGTTTTCGTGCTGTATCAAGCACTTCAAACTTTGTTTTTGGGTGTGTTGGAAAGGCTTGGGGGGGGGGGGGGGTAGAGTAGTGATCTTCGGCCTGGAACAAATGGACAAGTAGAGATTTACGTCTGGGGAGGTCCAGACAAACACATGCAGTGTTGAACCATTCCAGACAACCATCTGGATGCGAGGTAATCCCGCGCCCTTATTCTCAGTGCTGTAGATTTGCTCCTCTCTGGGACGGCACCCCCCACCTCACCCCACCCCTGCACTGTCCCTCCTTCCCTCCTTCTGCCTCCTCATTGTTCATTGTTCCACCCTGGCCACGATTCCTCTTTTCTCCTCTTGCGTAGGAGCATGGGAGCGGAGAATGGATGGGTGGAGTTTCTGGAGTGTTCTGGAGCAACGCCCAAACTGTACGATCCAGCCGCTTCTCCCGCGGCAACAGTGCCCCTCTGGGTATCTTTAGGCTGGTAACACACTGGTGGGCAAGGGATGTGTTTACTCCTTTACACTGTTGTTAGGGGCAACCCAAAATCGCTGCATCAACAAGTTCAGTGAAGTCATAATGATGTAGACTGTGCATTCAAAGTCATTGCAAATTACAGGCAAGTTTATACATTTCCTCCCATTCAAATAACTTCTCTTTCATAGAAGTGTGCAGGTTTTAACAGCAGGTTTTTTTAGTAATATATTAGAGAATAGCTACTCCAGCACCATTTTGGTTAAAAATAAAAACTAGCATATTAGTCAGCCCCAGGTGTGTGTAATCATTCCTGTGTAAACTCGTTCTGCACTTACTTCAAGTTGCCTTCTTACCTGAATGCTATTTAAATTTGTTACTCTAAAAAGAAGACTAAACATGAAGCTCTTGTAAAGGGATGGTTCAAAGATGCCAATAGGGCAAGTATTTTGAAAATGGTTGCAAGGTTACATGTCTTCAATAAATACCACAATTTTACCGCATATAGTCAAAATGACATAATATGAAAGTAGCTCAAAGGTCTAAGTTTGTTCCAGAAAAACACCTTTTTTCGTACAGTAATTGAATGGTATTTCAAGTATTTTTTTACCTTGGGGCGTTTTAAACAGAAAAGTACTATGATATGGCGGTTTGGAGAATTGAGTTCTGGTGACATTTTTTCTTTATCACTTGGAAGTGTAAAAGTATATTGTAACTGTTGAGTACATGACAGGAAAAAATACAAAATAGCTTGTTTGGCTAAAGCCTGGATGCCTGTCGCATTGACAGTACCGCATTTCTTTGTTCCTGCCTGCGGCGCTGGGGAATGTTTTTGCACACGTGTTGGTTAGCATGCACGGGTGCTTCTTTGCACCAGCGTGTGTGCATGTCGTAAATCACCCCGTGTTGTGCGATTCGCTTTTGCCGCTTGACACCCATGCTTGGATTTCAGCCAATCCCCTCAAACTCACTCTGTCAATAACATGCAGCGAAAAACCCTAGGCCAGTTTTCACATTCTGAGTAACATTTTAACCTGAAACAGAATGTCCTGGATGAGTTTACAGAAACTGCTAACGTGTGCCGAAGCTTTCAAAATATCACTGATATTTAACTTGGCCGTTATGAGTAACTTTCAGACAACCCAAAGAGTTATGTAAGACGCATTCCAGGCTTGGACTCTTGAATGCCAGCAGATCAATAAAGGGCAGTAAATTAATTCTGATTAATCAGTTTGTCTGACGCGTTCTAACGCACCTCTGTAAGTGCTTAAGTGAAACACAGCTTAAATGCGGGGAGATCCAGAGAAAACACCAATGGCAGTATGTGTCCATTGCTTATCGCATGTTAGTGCAGCTTCCGAAGCAGCGGGCACTCCATTTGTTACACATCTGAAAAGAGTGAAAACATTGCCAGAGGCAAAGGGATCTCCCTTTCCCAAGTTTCCCACGAAGCCGAAGTGAAACGAAGTTTAGTTTATAAGTACTTAGCTGTTGGCTGTGCAGCGTGGAAAATAGCTCTGCGTGTATGTAAGTCTGAACTTGAGTCGACCCACCTTGCTCACAGCCTTGTCCTGCTGGTGCTGACGGGGTTCCTTTGAGGCATTTACAACACGTGGAAACTTCAGCAATCTGCTGCCCCCTACTGGTGAGAATGAATATTAGGCAGTGAACGCAAAAACGGGCAGAAAGGAGGGGAAAAAAGTTTTAAATGTTTATTCTGATAACGGACATAATATATGTGTTTTATATAATTTTATAACTTTTTAATTTATCTATTTATCGATCTAGAATCAAAGCATTAATTCAAAAGAAAAATAGTGCCTTAGTGTCCACATCTCCTGCATGGTATGGTCCAGAAACTGAACTCCATAATAAATGTGCTGTGACCCTTTTGTGCTGAGCTGAGTTAACCATCAGCAGCTGTGCTGGTTGTGCTGTGGAGAAAGGGTTCAACTTTTAACAGATAGTTTTCAGGTTCAATTCCTGGCTCAGCGCCTAACCTAAATACTTGGTAAATGTCCCGCTGTACAAACAGACAGAAGTAGCTGCTGCATTTGGCGCACAATATAAAAGCAGTAGCAAACTGAAACATCTACTGTGTGAATAGGCAAATATCTTATTTAAGACAATCCATATACTAGCCACTGGTATTCTGTTTGGTTGTTACAATTTATATACGCCAAAAAAGTCTGAAGAGTCCATTTGATGGAGTGATTTCTTGTATAAAACAGTGGGAGTTCAGGGTAGCATGTCAATTGTACAGTATAAAGCAATGAGAAAAGTGAATAAACAAGATAAAGATCGAGAGGATTCTGCCACATTTGGGCAATGCTACAGCCTTTGATGGGTCAGATCTGGCATGTAGCTCTTGACCTTCTACAGCTTTTTGGAGCCTTCACCAAAGAGCTGTCTACTCCTTTTAGTATCAAAAACTATGAATACAAAATATTTCAATATTGTTGCCACTGCTTTTCCTACTCCTCAATAACATCATCTTGCTGCCCCCTACTGGTAGGTTTAAATGAAGAACAACAGGGATTAGTGAAGATGATAGATTAGATAGATAATTAATTTACTTTATTCAACCCCCAAGGGGAAATTCCATTGTTACAGTAGCCGAAGACAAGAAAGTTTTTGTTGTAACCCATTTCTAAGAACAAATAAGGAAGTTTCTAAAAATAAATGAGAAATTAGATTTTAAATGAAAATCATAAATCCTACATCTTGTTTTTAGGTTAAAGACTTTGCTCAGCTCTTCAAAAAGCAGCTTGTCAGTCTTGAAATTTTTAAATCTATCTCCATAGGTACTCCACTACCACAGGGATTTGTAATAACATCTTGATTATAGAAGGTATTTATTGTCTTAAAATCATACACGTGGCAACCAATCAGTTCATCCATTATACTTGGCGGATGAACCTAGGGACCCTTTGACCTTTGAACTTCATGCCCCTGTCCTTACATAATACCTTCTTTGGCTTCCCCTGCTGTACAAAACCAAAACAGTTTTCTCCGCCCATACAGAAATCCAACCTGGCATGATATCACTGCCACAAAAGGCGTCCTGCTTCATTGCAGCCATGCACCACCATACTGTCAAGGACAGTCGGTTTTCATTTCAGACCTCTTTTGTTGGAGCTATTGTGCTGCAAACAATGACCCGGTTTCCAGCCACTGCTAACAGAGACCTCTTCTTGCAAAGGTACACTGGAGTAGCATGCTTCAAATCCCCTGTCTTTGAGCTTTCGTCCTTTAACAGCATCACCTTCCATATCGCAGCGAGCCTCAGAAAATTAGCCTGCTTATGTTCACGCCTGCAATTTTTTTATGTCTCCAGAAGGGGGCAGTAAAAGGCAGACGTCAGTTTTCTACGGTGGAACCGTCTTTTTCCATCCTGGCTGCCACACAGCCATTGGTTAGTGAAAGTAAGGTATGAAGCACTTTGGCAGCAGACTAATTCTGTTCATTTATGTATAAAGAACAGTATTGTATGCATTTTACATATGTTGTTGAAGACAGAATTCCTTTGATGTTAAAACATACATATACACACACTTCATGGATTTTTTATTTGATTTTACTGACAAATTCCACCACAGCCAAAGGGCACATCCTCTCCATACTTCACTTTCAGTGTTCAATACATTTGGCAACCATTTTTACAGCTTAGTAAAATGACATGCTTTAACTGTAAAAGTGAATTGGTTTTTAGATAAAATTGAACTGGGAAGAAATACAGCTAGCCTGAGCTGATAGCCAAGTCCAAAATACCTCTTCATCAATTTTCATAGTTCTTTTTCCTCCCTCCCTTTTATAATGGTTTTTTTTCTGTTTATGACATCTGTTTCTCATTCAAGCTTAATTTTAACCATGAATCTTCTATATATACACACAAAAAGTTAACTATTTTATTTCTGCTGTTGATGTGTGCGATGATAATAGAGAATTATCTTCCGGGACATGGATGATGTCAGACATGTGCTGTTCAGTGGAATGGCCATTGCATAGTCCTTTTGAGTTGTCCCTTTAAGCCTGACAGTCTGGTCACCAGCAGAGTTCCCCGTCACCTTTCGGCAATATCTGCAGCCCTTTGTCAGACCACACCAGTAATTACAGCCAATAATGGAGGCCTCGACTTCCAGCTTTTTGTTTGTTAATAACAGACAGCAAACAAGAACCATCTGGTTATTTTTAAGGTATCCAACGTCTTGCATCTCTTTGCACAGAGAGCATAACATTTAACAGACCAGTTTCGCGTCGTCATATACGTCTTACCTTTTCATCCGGTGAAGATGGACAGATTTTATATTTTTATTTTTTTAATTTTTTTAAACGTTCAAACCAAACAAATTCATTACCTCTTTAAAGAAAACTGTAACACCAATTAAGATAATAAACATCTGCATCATTATGCGTATGAGGTACGTTTAAATAGCTGCTCTTTTGGCGGTGCATGCCTTTGGTCAAGTGCAGTTCTTTAACAATTAAACAGCTTGCTTTTATCTCGAAATCACTACCATCTGACAAGCCTGAAACCCACAGTAAGCTAATTTGATATTCTATTTTCAGAACTTCAAAGTTTTTCTCTGATTCGCGGAAATTTTGTGAAACTTAAAAAGCGGTAAGGAAAGCAGATTTTGGCAGCGGGGTGAGGCTGGAATGGCCGTTAGCTCGTTAGCAGGCAGGGTAATTAATTCTCTGTTGATGCTGCTTTGCACCAGAGGCCCCCCTGCACTACAGATGCACGTACTGGCTCCAGGCAGCTCAGCCTAATTAGCGAATTAGGCTGTACGCGCTCATAAATAAAAGCGTGTTTCTAGGTTGTGAGCTTGATGTAAACACACGCACCAGATCAGAAAAAAATGAACTGGTTGCTAGACTGGTTTACTTGGAATGGCCAGGCTTTGAGCGACAGAAACGTTGTAGCTGATAACATTAATGGCCAACTAATAAACAGCACTGAACAATCTATATTAGCGTAATGAGTGCGAACAGTTGTTGTCCCATGGGTGCAGAAAAGACAGCAATGTTTGGTTTTAATCAGTTCCATCGACAACATAAGGAAAAATAAAACAAGTTTCCATACTATCGCCCCTCTCCCCCCCAAAAAAGTATAAAGTCTGTTTCAGACACGCTTATACTAGACACTCTGAACTGTAGGTGTGATAATAGCAGTAATCACCTCCATATGATCAGCATAGTGCTAAGTCGGTGTCTTTATGCACCGAATTATTAACTGTGAAATCATCTTCGCCGGCTAGTCGCATGCAGTCATCCTCGCTCTTCTAACACCTTCTCGGTGTTTGGTCACGCTCATCCTGAGTGTTCAGGCCTGCCATCACACGCGTTACCCTGGGAAACTCCACGCTGTCCGGACAGACTCGTTTCCCAGCTGCCAACAAGTGAAAGGTTCACGGCACAAATGCGTCCTATTGTTGTGTATGCCAACTATGAGCTCCGTGTGTCATGCCGCTGTGTACCAGGGTATTACCGTGTTGGCGGCTGGCACAGAAGAAAAGCTCAGGCTCAGAGTGCGAGTATATCAATCTGCTCAAAGACACAGCTGTAATGGAAGAAACAAATCATGAAGTAGGTCAGCCCACAAACAGCATTGAGCCTCTCTCATAAGGATACCGGCTGGCGTGCTCATTAGTTTCTTTAGTACTGACACACTTATCCAAAGGAACATGCTTCTCTTAACAGTCACATGCCTGGCTGCTAGTAAAATGTAATTTCTGGCCACATTTTATCTGCATGGAAACTATATATAGAGTATGTTAACATACACAATGTTGTATTTAAAAAATAAGAAGGTTATATACATGGTTCTTATAGACTCCCATCTTGTAGGGCTGATTAGTGGTAATGAAATATGCATCAGACACTTTATTGGCCATAAAATGAAGGTTCATATGAAGCAACAGGGGAGAATTCAGAATAAAACACAAAAATGGCCCCATGCCAGTAGAGCAAAAATCAGAATCTCATTTGCAATAAAAAAGCTGTGTAAAAGGTGTATGATATTACTTAGGTGATGGCAAGTCTAAGTCATCTCTCTCCAATGATTTTCTTTGTTTGCTCGTGTTAATATACTCTTACAGCTGCTATGGAGTATAATCCTGTAGTTTTCTCTCCACCCACATGATTGGAACAGCCATTCACTCAGCAGGGAAGCACCATACACTCAGTTGCACTGCTGTGTGTTTGCTCTAGTGTCCCGCGTGTTGTGACGTCATTATAAGAACTATGCATAAACGTGAAAAGCTCCAGACATCTGATAATGTGATGTTTATGGTCTGGATTATTCTGAATGCATTATGGTTAGATTAATTTTGCATTCAGTTGCAGGTCCTGCACAGTATGGAAGTGTTATTATGGTGGAGTAAGTAGTCCTGCTATAGCAGAACCCCTGGCTGTCATGGCAAGAGTCTGATTATTCCCCTGATCAGGTGATTCAGGTTTTAAGCACAGCAGGCTAGTGCTTTTGCCTGGTAACTGTGCAGGCTGTCGCTATGTGGGTTTAAATCCTGGCAGAGTCAGCCCTTGTGCATTACAACTACAATCAAAGCATTTTCCCAGCCTTTTCTTTGAATTCCTGTAATACTTGTCATGCTTTGTTCTGTTGTACTGTGCATATTGGCTGCCTTTCCTGGACCTGTACACTTTTTGTTCCTAACCAAGTGGACCTCAGATTCATATGACTGGCTGGGTCTGTTTTGTGTGGCTTGCCCTTGCAGAGCTGATGATCCCTATTCATTCTCCCACTCCCAACTCCTGTCTGTACCATAAAGAATAATACGAAAGGGGGAAGGTGCTGGGGTTGCTAAAGATGGAGCCGTCACTGGGGGTTTGTGCTCTGTTGACACAGAGAACAGCGATTGCTTGATCCACACTGCTCTCTGAGCTCATGTCCTCATGCTAATATACATATCATATGGAGAGACACATGTTTCTGGGACATCTTTCATCTTCAGGCTGTCCCCCTTCCTGCTATACAATATACAAGACATGAAAGCAGCCCTCCTTCCTGCCACGGCAGCGGCACACCAAAGGGAGGGGGATAATTAATGGAAGCTCGTGTGTTTCAGAATACAGTACAGCCATTTTGCTCTCCACTGTGTCCATGGACAGTGATGAGGGGGGGGGGGTCTTTAATAAGCTATCAAACACCTGCTTATATTCACCAGTAGGGAGCTGGGGGTCAGAGGGTTGGGAGTGTTTTATCTGCCGATGAGATAAAACACTCCCTCACTATCTGTGCTTATTCATTTATTCATTTTATTTGTTTTATTTCTTTGTACCCATGAGCAATACATTAAAAAGCAGTGTGGTCTTAATCCACGTGTAAATGTTCATGTGTGTGCGTTGACGTATGCCATAGTAAATACACCCCTGAAAGGTATATTTATACCTCTATTTGGGTAAATATCAGAAACTGCCTTATCATATTATGACTTATTTAATCAAAGTTTACATGGCTGTGATGTCTGTGTAAGTGCAGAAAGAGTGTCTGCTTAACGAAAAAAATGCAAATGTGTATGTGGGGGCAGTGTGTCACACACTCAATCAGACACAAAGTTCTGGCAGGTTGTGGTGCCAAATGCGCCACCCCCATCTCAAATTATGGTGACATTTTGGATGTCTTCATGTTTCAGCCGCTTTCACATGCTCAGGACCCATGCAAGGCACCCATGGAGGAAAAAAAAATCTTTGGCCACTAATTGTATTATTTATGCAGATATTTTCTATGATATTTTCTATTGCAGGTGATGTTGTTATTAGCTGTGCGTATATGGGTTCTAATATAAACATTCCTTGTTGTAACTGAGGTTGAGATGGGAAACCTTGTGGTGGACTTAGATATTGTGCGGTATGAGCAGTATTTATGGAAGCAAATAAGGTTGATGTTGCCTGCCCTGCTAATGCTTCATTCTGACACATCCCCACTAGCCCCAGTTGGTGATGTTTCAGCAGGGCGTTCACACTGGTGCTGATGTGTTCAGCCCACCCTGTAGATGCTCCAGCGCATTTTCTTTGGGCAGGCATCCTCCCTGGGATGCTTCTCTGTAATTACGATGGCCAGATGCTCGCTGGGTCCTGGCCAGGGTCCATATGTGTCTGTGCGTGTGTGTGTGAGTGAGAGAGAGAGAGAGAGAGAGAGAGAGAGAAATGGGCGCTGCCCTGTTCTTTTATAGAGTAAATGGTAGCTCAGCTTCCACACCACCCCAGGCAGATGTAATAAAACCTCCGGCACCGTTTGAGCTAGGGAGCTGTTCACATCTTCTTATGGGAAAACTTGCTAATCCCTCCCAACTCTCCAAATGTTAAACTATTTATTTAAAAAAATACCCACAGTCCTTAGGAGTACACAGTTTTAAAACCTGACAGGAGAGACACCCACTTTCAATCATTTTGCAGTTTCTTTGTGGCTTACAGCAGAGAGCAGATATGATGGAGTTCGTCTGAGCTATTCACGAAGATGAGGAGGAAAATGTGTGTTAGTCAGCCAAACCCTCCTGTGAAATACCTTTCTTAGACATTTTTAAAAAGTGTTTTTTTAAGATTAAAGCATGTGTCAGACTTGACTGTGTGTGACGCCCCCCCCCCCCCCAGTATGTATCAGTAAACGGGGGGGTTGGTCGGGTGTCTGGCAAACCCTCCTCTGAATCACACCAGCACCAGCTCACTAGTTCTCCCTTCATGCCACGTGTCACACGGCTTCAGCACCAACCAGACTTGTCTGATGGGTTGGGCGCTGGAGGTGGCCAGTGAAGGTGCCACAGGCTTGTCAGGACTACTGACCAGAAGCAGAGTGGTGCCAGTGCTGCGTCTTCTCCCTGGGGCCTGAGGCAGGAGCTCTGTCACAGGCTGACCTACTTGGAGGGACACAGGTGGGACGTCCAGCTCCTCTACATTAGTGATACATCATGACGTTCACGCAGACAATGCTTACTGTGAACTTTTAACCTAATGGGACCTATTGGGGTCTCCCCTGTGCATTATTAAAAGCATCACATAGTCCAACTCAGTAGTGTTGTTTCTGCACATTTCAGACTGAAATGACTTCTTTTTTCTCTTGACAGTGTGACATTTTTCTGCTGAGGCTTCATAGGATCAAAGAACTATTTCAGAAACATTATAATGGTCTGAGCAGGCTGTAGAGGAATGGACCTTATTTATCCTAAATGTGAAGTGTCAGTAGTGGGAAGCCCACCTCTCCTTCTGTTTAGCAGCATTACCCTAACACCAGAGAACTCCCATAGTTTTGTTAAGTAAGTTGGAAGCAATCATACGTAAAATGTATTTTATTTCAAGTGCAAGTACAGCGCTCCTAACTCCCATCTGGGTTGTAGGACATGTGGTGTGTCAACACTGGGTTCTTTTTTGGAAAAATGTACCTAATGGAATTTTTAACTGCACTTCAGCGACGGCCTGCGACTGGGACATGCTTTGTGCAGTGATTCAGACAGCGTGTCAAAAAGCGCGGTGCATGGCCACAAGTGGGGAGTGCCAGGGAAGGTCTATGGCACGTGCTGCACAACATGATTGTGGAACAATTGTATGGGTTGTTCGATATTCATAGCTTGAGTTCAACCAGCAAAGTTACTGTGCTGCTCTCTCTCTCTCTCTCTCTCTCTCTCTCTCTATA
>JABJVR010000033.1:3579831-3592487 GCA_025773905.1 Chitala chitala | reverse complement strand
TAAATAAACACAAAGTGTTGATTTTGTGACTGTACCTAATGTACAGGTTTATTTGAAAATTGGACACATTTATTTTTTTTATTTATTTATTTTTTTTAATGAATGAACGATCGGACACGCCCACTGGTTGGTACCATCTCGGATTATCAATTACAAGTCAGTTCAGCACTGGGGACAGTTCCCATTAACTTCTCAGTTCTCTTCAATCCAGGTCGATACGAAGAAACATAAACCTCATGTGATAAAAAATATTTGACACTTACAAATAACACGTGCGTTAACAACAGACATCTTACAGTGTAGCCTACGTCACAGAGTAGGTAATAATATAGGACATCTGTTTGCATCCAAGTCATGTATAACCGAATTTTTAATACGCATTCATTAGATTCACTAAAATAAATAAATAAAATACGCATTCGCGTTTTAAACAAACCAATTAGCATTACCAATACCACGGTGTTACCAGTTTTGTACATCCAAATCCATTGTGCATTTCCCCCGTTGCCGTCATGTGCATCTCTCATTCAAAGTGACATTGGTGGGACGCACATTATCCCCACTCCCCAGCTCGCTCCTCTGAAACATATTCTACTGCACGCTTGTATTGTATCGTTTGTACCATTACCATTTAGGTTCAAAAACCTAATCGGTATTTCTGCAACATGCTACACATCTTGCGTGCGTAATAAGACGTACAGTCTTATCATCTGGACAACGCATCCAGTTTCACAGCTTTGTGTGATTCTTTTGGTCTGAACAGATAATCGACAAAATTATTCGGCTTTGCTTTGATGTTTGTGTTCGCTGAAGACAAATAATTATTGTATTCTCCTATATTTTAGGGAAAGAGCCAATATTTTCACTAAATCGTTTTAAAATAAAATAAAGTTTAAATGCAGGAAGTATTCATTAATATAAAAGGTTATTGAAAGTCGACTAAATAAAACTAATGTTATCGTCGTTGTGTTTATTACAGATAAATCGACAAAAAAAGTAATAATAAATAAAAATTTACTGAAAATAACGCAACTTTATATGTAAAAGAAGCAAACAATGAACCGAATTTCAGTTATCCCCGCAAGTATATGAAAACATGTAACAACCTTTGTTAGCGTGCGACATAATTTAAATTTGTGTATGCACTACAGACACTTAAAGCAATTTAAATTAAATTACTGTTTCTTGCAGCAGTTAGCTTTCTCTATTTAAAGGGAGCGCGCCTAGAGGGTGGCAACTAACGAGCGCGACGGTGACGCGCCTCCGAGGTTTGTGTTTATGTTCGTTTAGATTTCAATTGGGCGAAAGGTAGAAGTGTGCTTGGCATCCGCGCGCCGTGGGCGGGAATAGGCATGTTTATAAACCCGGGTGTGCGCGCCGTGGGCGGGAATACTAGACAGAGAAACTGAAGGCAAGGAGAGGATCGAGGACGCACAGCGGCGGTGGCGGCGCGGCGGTGGCAGCAGCTGTGGCTGACTGGAGCTAGTTGGAGGAGGCGCGGCTCCACCTGCCCCTCCATCCCAGCACCTGTATGGACGACCACCTCAGCCTTCTTCACTCGCCTCCGCCTTCGACTACCAAGCACCGAGGCAACAATATCGTCAATCACGGTTATACAGAGACCGAACAGGACACCATGACAGTTGTTGCCTGTGACAACATGCTGGAGGAGACGGCGGCACTTCCCGGGCATCACTCTATAGACCGCTACGAGCCCGACCACGAGTGTTGCGAAAGGGTGGTCATAAACATATCCGGCTTGCGCTTCGAAACGCAACTAAAAACTCTGGCCCAGTTCCCCGAAACTTTACTCGGAGACCCTAAAAAGAGAATGCGCTACTTTGACCCTTTGAGAAACGAATACTTTTTTGACAGAAACCGACCTAGCTTCGACGCCATCCTATACTACTACCAGTCAGGGGGGCGGATCCGGAGACCTGTTAACGTCCCCATTGATATCTTCTCCGAGGAAATACGGTTTTATGAACTCGGGGAAGAGGCTATGGAGAAATTCCGAGAGGACGAGGGATTCATCAAAGAGGAAGAACGCCCCTTGCCTAGTAATGAATTTCAGAGGCAGGTGTGGCTATTGTTTGAGTACCCTGAGAGTTCGGGACCAGCCAGGGGTATTGCCATTGTCTCAGTGTTGGTGATTTTAATCTCCATTGTTATTTTCTGTCTGGAAACTTTACCTGAATTCCGGGACGATAAAGACCCCACAACCGTAGCTCCCATTATAAATGGAACGACACCTTACCTCACGAGTCCTTTTTCGGACCCTTTCTTTGTGGTGGAGACACTGTGTATAATCTGGTTCTCTTTCGAACTGCTGGTCAGGTTTTTTGCCTGCCCAAGCAAAGCCACGTTTTCAAAAAACATTATGAACATCATTGACATCGTGGCTATTATCCCATATTTTATCACACTGGGCACGGAGCTAGCGGAGAGGCAGGGGAACGGACAGCAGGCGATGTCTTTAGCCATTCTCCGGGTGATTAGGCTGGTGAGAGTATTTCGGATTTTCAAGCTCTCCCGGCACTCCAAAGGGCTCCAAATTTTAGGACAAACACTGAAAGCCAGCATGAGGGAGCTGGGTCTGTTGATTTTCTTCCTTTTCATTGGGGTCATTCTCTTCTCCAGCGCTGTCTATTTCGCCGAAGCGGACGACCCAGACTCCGGCTTTAACAGTATTCCCGATGCGTTCTGGTGGGCCGTGGTCACCATGACGACAGTCGGATACGGAGACATGCACCCAGTAACCATAGGGGGTAAAATTGTCGGGTCCCTGTGTGCTATTGCGGGCGTATTAACCATTGCCCTGCCAGTGCCGGTCATTGTTTCTAATTTCAACTACTTTTACCACAGAGAGACCGAAGGAGAGGAACAGGCGCAATATTTGCACGTAGGCAGCTGTCAACCATTGTCCTCCACGGAGGAACTGAAAAAGACACGCAGTACATCCTCCCTGAGCAAATCGGAGTACATGGTAATTGAGGAAGGCATCAACAGTGCTTTTAAGCAGCCAAACTTTGCTGGTCAGAACAATCAGAACTGTGTAAATATCAAGAAAATTTTCACAGACGTGTAAAATTTAGAAGACCAAGGAGTAATGTAGATACAACAGCTACTACTTCTTCCGCTAATAATCGTGACGTGTCAGTGCAAGTCTTGTGTGGAGGCAGCGCATTAGGTATATACATGTGTCCTTTTGAGTACACCAGCTGCCAAATTCACTTCATTTGCTCCTGAGAAACGTTCAAAGAGTTGGGTGCTACAGCATAAATATTCTGTCCAGCTGTTGTGTTTAGGCGGAATATCTGCCAACTGCTCCTCGGTTTATTTTTATAACCAGCAAAAGAGGTGTTTGTTTGCAGTGTTAACTCATTACGTGAACATTACCATTTAGTACGCAAAATGTCGTATTTCATATTTAAATCGGTTAATACGTTAACAAACAAAAACCGAAGTTAAAACTGAATGAATCACGATTAATTTACACATCTGTGATTGTAGTCGACTACTGCTGGGATAAATAAAGCTAATATTTAACGTAATATAATTTTAAAACGAAAATAAATTGTATTCATATATACACACGGGGCGCGTTTTAAATACATTTATAACGTTATTTTTTTTTTTTTTGCTTTTAAGCAGCTATATGGTTGTTAGTATTCACGTGAATAAAATTAGAGCCGTTTTCATTAGTCACGATAGAAGCTCCCTGAATTTCATCACTAGCCACGGCATATAATATAAAATCACCAGACTGAAATATAAGGTCTGTAATTGGATATTTTTCAAGTCGACGCTGTTTCACCACACCTAGATGCAGAGTGCAGTGAAAGACGTTACATTTCAACCTGTTCAGTCGAATAACAAAACAAAAATAAGCAAAAGAACACATCTTCCACAGGATCCCGCCTAGAGTAATATTGTCTCCATAGTGACCACGGTTTCCCGGGTAACCCCCACTAATGTTGCCATGGCATCCTTGTCTGTTTCCACAGTAACCTTCCAGATGGTTCTGACCTGAAAATTTCAACCTTAAGTGCTCGTCTTGATATTCTAGTCAAAGACTGATCATGTCATCTGTGCCTAAAACGTGCTCAACAAAACGAGTTCATACTGCTCAGAACAGTCAAAGGTGACATGAATGTTGCATCATATAGTTCACGTTGTAAAGGAAGAACAAATTACAGTTTATCATTACAAAAGTAAATTGATTATTTTTAAAGACAATAAGAACTTGGATGGATTCTGTCTCTGCTGGTTTTTAAAGCTGTGCATCAGAACATTGTTTAATTGAAAACGCTATGACGATCAAACAGGAATTAATTTGGATACAAGAAAAAAAAAACTGGAAAAACTGTCTACGTATTTGTCACGGACAGTTGCACACTAAGCAGCAGATAGCTCCAAAGAAGGAATGACACTGAATATTTTGATTCCATGGGGATCCAAATGCATTTTACATCAAGCTCTCACAAGAGGCTGCTCTACACCTTCAAATACCTGAGGTGGGTACAGCTGGGCAGAGTGGCCATTTCCCTATGTCCATGACATTGTCATATAATAAAGGTCACACATTCTGTTTAATAGATCACGTCAGGTCACATACACAGGAAAAATAAAGACAACAGCTCTCAGAACTCATTGGGCAAATTTGCCCCTTCAAATTTTCAAACCAATAATTAAATGCAAATTGAGCTTCTGCAGTGAAAATGATACTGGTCCCAAGAGACAGGAGCCACTGAATTGGCCTGGCTCTGCTTTTAGCAGCAACATTTGGGAGTTGGTTATAAATTCTTAAATGACAGTGATGCAGGTAGACTGGCCTTCCAGATAGACTGACAGTTGTGTGGCTTTAGCCACGATGCAGCTAACCCTCTCACATTTCACAAAATTGTATTTTCCATTCAAAGAGATGCAGAACATGGTTTCATTTATATAATCATTTATATGTGCTTTATGCTATGCAATTAAATTGCATAAAATGTCATATTGTTGCTACGTGTTTGTTGAGAAACAAGCCCTGTTTAATTTGCATGCCTGCAAAATTTTTCCAACAATGATGTGGGTTCAGAGGGAGGACCCATACTGGACTTGAGCATTTCATAATGCTGAGGTTTGCGCTGAGAGAGCCAGTGTTTTTGAATAGAAGCATGTAGGGTGCAGTGGAAGGGTGGGGGGTGGCAGTTTGAGATGTGCAGCTGTGTTTGGCATGTAAGCAACTCAACTTGTTTCTGCCTCCATGGCTGTAAAGATTTTTAGTACATCTGGGGTTGGGTGGTGATAATGACACTTGCATTCATTCATGTATAAACCTTACTCAGACTCCTCAATGTAGTCTTTTTGAATTTTGAAAAGTGTTTAAAAACAGGACTGGAATTTTAAGATATGTTAAAATATTGAAGTTTTAATATATATTTGATCCTAGTTTAAAAATATATATTCTTTCATTTTGTTCTACTTTGCACCACCTTCATATGACATTGTCTTAGGTAGTCATAAAAATGGGTTCTGTGGCGCCCTCTAGTGACCAATGAGGCCTTGCTATTTTATTGAACATTGTTCTTGTTTTGAAGTTTAGCTACTTTGCACACTAAGTGGAAAATTAAGACATCTGAATCGAAGTAGAGAGAGACTGCAGTTTAGAGACAGTGGAAACATTATATATAGTCTTTAAACTACAGGTTCATGTAATTATTAATCATTTTAATTTAAGGTTATTTTGAAAGAACCACATAAAGGTCTACTGGAAACATTACTTTTTGTTTTAATATAATTTCATATGTGGTTAGTGCCATCACCTCACACCTCCAGGCCCAGGGCTCGATTCCCACCTTAGGTCTGTGTGCGTGGAGTTTGCATGTTCTCCCTGTGCTTGGTGGGCTTTCTCCAAGTTCTCAGGTTTCCTCCAAAGACATGCAGGTTAAGTTGACTGGTGCTTGCAAATGGCCTGTATTGTGTGCTTTTGTGTGTGTGTGTGTGTGTGTGTGTGTGTGTGTGCCCTGTGGGGGGTTAGTGCTCTGCCCAGGGTGTCCCCTGCCCTGCGCCCGTGCTTCCAGGGATGGGCTCCAGGCTTCCCATGACTCTGAATTGAATAAGGTGTTATAGCGAATGGATGGATGTTTAAAATTTTAACAAATGGAGGAATGATCTATATGAAATGAAAATTGGTTTTACCTGAAAGTTAAATTGCTCATATTAACCATACATATGTTTATGTGTTTTAAACTTTAACATTATTGTTTTGTTTTTACGTAATCGAAGAAGAAAATAGTGTTTAGTTCTCTCCATGATCGAGTCACAGCAACTGAAGTTTGCTAGCGTTTTATGAATACAGCACCAACCCTATTCATATCCAAAGCCAAATTTTCCACTTAATCAACAAACCCTTTTACAGCAATTAAATTTTTTTTTCTGCAGTATTACTTTGTATAAAAGGACCCTAAGAAACAATATTCCAGTTGTGAAGCACCCATAGATAATGTAGCAAACCAAAGGTGAGGCATAGTTACATTTCAGTATAGCCAAAAATAATGTAGTGCCATTTTTTAGATTTGTCATGATACGGTAGGTAGATGGACCACAGGTGTTGTCTGGGGTGGACAAAAAATATTTTTGGATACCTGGTGCTGTCTGTAGCCTTGCTCCCCATGGACTGTGTAAAATTGAGCACTGCAGAGGCATCGCCTATAACACAGTATTCCTGTCACATACCTTCAATTCTTGTATTTGTGCGTCAATGTGCCTCCTTGCTATCTTCTTAATCAAGAGCACTTTTATTAAATATTATTATTATAATATATATTATTATTTTTAATAAATTTTTGTGAAGCATTGTAATAAGAGGCCATCAGGTATTTTTACTCATGCAGAAAAACACTAACATTTAACTTTACCAATTTATGGAGCTATTCTATATCATCACAGACTTTAATGTAATTAGTAAGAAAGCTGAGTCTCAGTATACAAAAATGTACCTAGTTTAAAATAAATTTACAGTTAGTTTTCATACTAGCATTAGGAAGTCAGTAAGTCTGCAAAACATGGTGAACAACATACAGAAAGAATTTAAGACAGTTGGCAATTTGAAATTAATTTTTTGGTCACGTGTTTTTGCAGTTCTCATTCCTCATTGTTCCCTTCATTCATTGTTTTCTAATGACAAAGTCTCCAAATGTGTTAAGCAAAAGTGTCAGGAACCTTACTAGAATAATGCATCTTGTCTAAATATAAGCCTGAGATAACTGGGAAACAAAAAATAAACACTTATAAAGAATACTGGCTCTCCAAGCATAATTTGCATAATATTCGTGGCTGCAGGGGACAAAATATATTTGGGGTCCCATATAAAAGCAACAGGGAAAAAAATCCCACAACATACATATGACAGAAAAGTTTTGACATATTACAATTTCAGTGTTTTTGTTAGTGTGTTGATGGTCAAACCAGTCGGCACAGCTAAATGTTTGTGCAAAGATAAGTGTGTGCATGGCATATTCATAAGGCATCTCTATGTATATTGTCCATGTGTTGTAAATGAAAATATAAAACATGGAGAGCAAGAGAAGTGGCACGGTGACTCAGCGGGTAGCACTGTTGCTTCACACCTCCAAGGCTGTGGGTTGAATTGGGCTCTTGGCACTGTGAGTGTGCAGTTTGCATGTTTTTCACGTGTGGGTTTTCTCACACAGTAAAAAGACATGCTGGTCAGATGAAGTGGAGGGTCTGAATAGCCCTTTTCCTGTGTGGGGGTACTCTTTTATGGGTTGTCCTCCTGTTCATGGTATATCTTGCTTTGTGTGCAAAACAACCTGGGATAGATAGACTCCTGTTACTCTGTGCAGGACAAACAGTAGACGGATATAAACGGAAACGATTTTTGGAGTATTTTACCCTTTTTACCGATTTACCACTGTGTTTTGATATCCTAATCAAGAACATCTGGTCAGTAGGTAACATAGCTGAATGATTATAAGCAAAAATTTCTCTAACTTAGATATTTCTAGTTTGGGTTCTTTTTAGCATTTCTGAATGTTATGCTTTGCGTGGAAGGTTTTACTAAAATTACTTTCTACTTAATAATCATTCATGTTATCTTTGCAGTTTAAAAGCGTATGACGTGAAATGTAATACCATTGTCTTGTGATTTCATTTTCAATGGGTGTCTTGAAAAAAGTCTTCCATACAAATATGTCTGATTGTTCTGTAAGTCTGATCCTAGTAGACATCTCTCTGTAACAATGGAGATTGTTAATTACCTGACTGTTGTAGAGGAAAAAACTCCATAGCTTTGAAGTTATCCCTTGCTGTTAAAAGCTGCTAGTAGAAGTTCCTGCAAGACTAGGTGTTTTAACTTCATTTTTTGTAATACTGCTCATAATATTGTCTTCCCATATCATATTAGTAACAAGAATTGCAAGAATATTTGAAACAAAATCAGTATTATCCAAACACAGCATTGGTTAAGGTCAGGTGGCATTAATAGTAACTGGAAAAAAACAAGCAAGAAGAGAACAGAAAGGACAAAAGGCCCAAGGGGAGAGAACAAAGACTTTAGTACTTCCTAGGTTCACTATCCCGTCAGCCACCTAGGAATGTCAGCTCATAAAATCGACAAAAATAATCAAATATTCTATAAGCAGCACTTAATGTTAGGTAGTGATGGGTCAACACCAACAAGTTCTGTCAGCTATGATTTATTTATTTTATTGTAGATTTTTTAAGAAGGCTTTGTAATAAACAACTTACAAAACTTTGTTCTGTCTATTTATAACTCTTGGCGTAGACGTATTTACCATGCCGATTTGGTTTATGGTCTCAAAAAGATTCTACTTTGGCCTGCCCACTATTGGAATCACTATTGTGAATCACTATTGTTTACTGAAACCCTATGTTGTACGCTTTAACTAATATTTCTTACCTTTTGTTCCACAGGCCTGAAGTTGAGGAAGAGGAGGGAACTCTTCAGAGCTCAACCAAACGTACCCTCTATCTTCCAGATCCTACTATAGAAAGTAATTATGAATGAAGAGAAAGGAGAGAGGTTTCCTCAACGCTGAGGCCAGAAAGAAGAGGTGCCTTCATTAGTGAGTTCATGACTGTAAATGATCAGTGGTCATAGCCTCTCAGAACAATGGACAGATCAAGACCTTCTGCGGGTGAGCAGTGGACAGTGCATTGCCCACACCACAAAAACCAGTATGTAGCGGTGAACCCAGTCCACCTGAACAATAGACATGGGCAGACTTTTTCAGCAACAGCAATGGATATAGACGTCCCATTCCAATTTACCATGGACATTGCCATATCCAGACAGGCTTCTGAAAACAAGTGCGCCCACTGCACTTGACTAGCAAAAATATGTAAATTCCTTTCTGCCTGACAGGTTTTAAATTGACACCCCGTCTTAAACTGGTTTTATGTCAGAGTGACCTTCCTCTTCAAATGGGAGGCCTTCACAGTTGTACCAGCCGATGTTACAGTTATGATCCCATTCTCTGTCATTGTCAACCTGTCCTTTTTCAGATGTGCAATGTGCAGCCTGTGATCAAAGAGACAGCCTAGTCCTGCTTGGCTTGTCGACCCCCGGTGTAACTGTGTGGTTCTGTCTTTAGTGTGATTACATAAACAGATCAGCGTATAAAGTATCACCACCTTAGAGTTCTTTGACTTATTTTGTCATCTTCAAGTTTATAGTGCCAGAAGAGATATTAGACATACATGTGGAGAGAGCCTTTAAATGCAAATAGTTTAGATAATACAATAATTGCTGATTGGTCAATTGCATGGTTGTTCATCTTAACATCAAAATTTTTCATTATGGTTTTTCAGTGCAGGCAAGTGGAATTAAGTCAAGATATTGCAGTTTTGTTTTCTTTTTGCATCCAAATTCAGTTTCCTGGTATTCATGCACACATATGAAATCTGCAACATGTCCTAATAGCATTCAGGAAAGACTCTTGGGTGATTGGCAGTATGGTTGAAAATTAATGTTTCCAAGCATTTTCAAGCAGGTAACTACTGAAATCAGTCTGCCCCACAGGCGTTAGGAACTATTATTTTTCAAACATACTTTTTAGCACTTTATTCCCGTTGTGGTTAAAAAATATGATATGAGTGTTTTACCTTTGGAAATTTATGTTGCTCTTCTGTATTATTTATTTTTATAAAATAGGTGACCTTATATGATCCACTTGGGTCAATTACATATGCAATGCAGTAAACACATATTTAGATGGTACACTTTGTAGAAAATGAATCATTGAATCATCTTTTTTTATGAGTGATTACTGGTATATGTTTTAATTACCCATTTAATTTCTTTATCTCCCAATATATCCATTTAAACTTGCTTAACGTTTTACAATCAGGAGGACAAGTCCATTGCCACTCAACTCAAGGAAACACAGCAGTTTCTGGGTTTTACAGGGAGTACAATAGTCTGAAGTAGCAAGATGAATATTTAAAATACGTTTTTAATAGCATGTAATGCCATCTGAAGCTCACTCCACGGTGCTACGTAAAAACTTTTCAATCTCTCGGGCTTTCAGTTTAAGACTTAGCAGTGATCACATGTTTTTCACCTTTTCTCATGTTCAGAGATGTCACTGATAATACACATCCACATTTATGTCCAGGTGAACAGAACATCAACAATCTGTAGAAATTAACATTATAACATCCCATTGTTTTTCTTGAGGCCAGTATAAATGTTCTGCCCTTTTCACAGTCTGTATAAAACATCTTCCCAGTTACTGGCAGTGTTATGCTGTTGGGTTACCACCTGACGTAAAACAAGACTCCTCATATGGGGTCAGATGCAGACCAAGAACACCCTGACAATTTCAGCTTGTCCATGAAAATAAAATGTGTTTCTAGAGCTTTAAATGCATAAATAATATGCTTATATCTACAGTGATCATATGAAAAACTGCAAACATGAAGTGATAATTAAGATAGAAATATTAATGTAAAATACTATCACTAAAAGCTAGTATAGCCTGTTTTATAAGGGGTCAGAAATTATAGTTAAAATGAGAACTTCTCAGTGCATTACATAAATTTTCTAACATGAAATGTCAGCCCCTGACCCACTCTTCAATTAATTAGCTTTATAAAGTTTGCCTTTTACTGTAATACTTTTAATATTTGCCTCCTTGCAAATATTCACTGAAATTCCATGTCTTTTGGGAAGTAATAGAATTCTTAGATTATGATAGGTTTCCGATTTTGAGAAAATTTGCCTGCTGTGTCCATTTCATAAATCTCACTGCCTGTTCGGTATTTCTAACAAGACTGTCTAAAACGTTAAGGGAGTCAGTTCATGCCCATTTTCAAATTTGATAGAATGAGTTATACGGATAATTTTAATCTATTTTCAACAGCAAGCTACCTGGTTACTACATGGATCTTCAGAAATGCTACTTTTAGCATCTGAGATGATTAATGACACATAATGTAAGAGGCATCAATTGTTATTGTAAAGTTCTAATTTTCAAATTAATTGCTGTAATATTCAGTGCACAATAATAATAATCCTCTACCATTAAAGTTTCAAAATGAATCAGGGTGATACTGGAAAAAACCTAGAAACAGGTTTCCCAATCCAGATATCAGCAGTTACTTGTATGCATGGTTCACATATACTGGTAAAAATCATCAAAGACATCAGTGACAGAATTTACTGACACTGTCAAGTTTTCTGTTGGATTACTCATACCATTTAAAGGCATCTTTTAAATGGGGTGTGTTGTCAATTAAGAGTCCTGTCCCTTTAAAATATGCCTTTGTATTTCTTCCAAATCATGCGCGGCTGTGTGACTGGTTGGTGAGCGGGTGGGAAAAGATGACGAGAGAATATTCCATCTCCATGGGCCAGTGACTAACGCATGCAGTGCAAAAGACGTTTTTTCCCCCACAGGTCCACTCAGTGACACAGTGAAACAGAACACAATGAGCATCGAGGTTGAGATTGAACAACAGCAAACCTTAAAGGATTATAGCCAAAAGTGGTCTTCTCCAAACTGTGATTGCTGGTTATTTGTTGTGTGTCATTCATGATCTATGTGAACCCACCTGCCGATCCACAGCACAGACGCTGAGCTCCATCACTCTGCACATGCCAGAACTCCCTGGAGAAGGAAATGGCACCTGTGCCAGTGTCTCCTATTCCAGTGACATCACCCTCACGCATTCTGAAAATCTCTGCAGGGAATTTCCATGGCAACAAGGTGAAAGGAAGTAAGGGGCCAAATTCTTGGTATTAGCAGTGCTGTAATATTACCAGTTTATCTATCTCATTAACATTTCTAGTTTGGTAAGCAGCCTGGTGGCTCAGTGGGTAGGGTGTCAGGCTGGGATATGGAACGCTCCCAACTTAAATCCCAGCCCAATCACCAGCTGCGTCCTTCCACAAGACACTCCATGCTAGCTCCCCGGGTGCTCAAAAACAGGTGCCCACTGCTCCCCCCAGGGGGATGGGTTAAATGCAGAGAATGAAATTTCCCCACTGTGAGACTAATAAGGGATTAAATAACCTACACACATACACTCACCGGCCACTTTATTAGTTACACCTGTTCAATTGCTTGGTAACACAAATTGCTAATCAGCCAATCACATGGCAGCAACTCAATGCATTTAGGCAT
>JABJVR010000033.1:3568875-3579731 GCA_025773905.1 Chitala chitala | reverse complement strand
GGTAAGTAAGTAGTATGGAAGTAAATAAGTAACCGAAATAAAAATTAGTGAAAATTAATTGAAAAATTACTGATTAAAGAAAATTTAATTGATTGAAAATTATAACAATTAATCGTTAATTTCCGCAGCCCTAATTTATGTTTATGATTTTCCCTTTACTTGTATAACTTGTGTGACAATTGCTTAACTTAATCGTGTGCACTTTGATTATAGGACAGCATTTACTGTTAGTTAGATACTCTGATACTGTTTGACCTCGTTAGTAACCTGCACATGTACCATCATTGTAAGTTGCTTTGGACAAGGGCATCTGCTAAATGAATAAATGTAAAAAGCTTAGAGCACACTTCCATTCTAATTTCATGTGCTTTGTACTAATACGCCAACATACAAGTAAAAATTACCAAGTTAGCACAATGTCTAATAAACAATTGGGTAACATACAAAAAGTAAACAAATACCAAAAAGCACAACGGCCAAAACAAACGCAGGGTGGTAGAAAGTGCAAGGAAATAAAGTGTAAATTAAATGTCTAAACGTTTATTATTTATGTTTTCAGTAAGGACACTGCCTGTCAGCAGGCCGCACATCTTTCTAAAGCTATTTCACAATTCGCAGCGACACTATTCCAAAAGCATGGCTTTTATCTTGACGTCATATCTGTCGTGACGTTATGGACGTATTGGCAATGCATGCTGGGTAACCGTAGTTTTAGATTAATTCAATCCTTGTATAGATGAACGAAAACTACTTCAATGTCCAGACTGCATGTCGCTAATTAGTGTTGGTGACGTTGGCGGCAAAGTTTGAATGTAGAGGGAAAACCGGACAGTTGCTCGTTACATGTTGTGTTGTAGTGCAAAGGTATGTGTGCAGTTATTCAGCTCAAGCTTAGTAAAAAAAAATGCAACATCTTTTTAAAGTTAAACTACTGTTTTAATGTCTTAAGCTACCGAGTTCGCTAACTAGACTAATGTCCGTAGAAACAAACCGCCATATACACCTATGTTAGTTTGTGTTCCTCTTGCGGTAAGCTTCTGTGCGACTCTGTTTCAGGAAGTTGATAAAATGCAGAGAAACAGCCGCCTGAAACGGGAGGTGCAGATGCTGAGCACGGAGCCCCCGCCGGGAGTCTCCTGTTGGCACACGGGAGATGACTTGGGCTGCCTGAAAGCTCGTGAGTGAACGGTGCAGTTTAGCCTTACGTGTTTATACTCCTCGTATAAAGCATTACACATTACCAAACATTCATTAAGAAATTTTTTAGTTAAGAATATAATACGGCAGTTTTTGTTTATTGCTACTGTAAACAAAGTTAGTCGTACAATTGGTGTTCTCGGGAAGTAAGCAGTATAGTTCTGTCGAGCGAGTATAAACTGAGGTTAGTGTATTTTTGATGTCAAGTATTTCAAAGATGTCTACTCCCATCCTGCATCCTCGCAGTATGCAGAAAAGGAATTCACTGCATACGAGACTATTCAGAAGAATCTGTAGTCTTCTCCACTTCAGTCACAACACCAGCTGTTTCCCAGTAATGAGTGCATTTACACCTTCTGCCCTGTCCTAGATTTATCACACTTGTCCTGTTGTGCAGAACCAAGTGTCTATTTTTCTGTAGTAGTTGGTAAAGTTACTCCTATGGCCAAGCTGTGTCTGTACAAGGAATCTTAAGCTTGATCATACTCTGAATGGCATCGAAGACCATCACCTGTCTGCTAATTTTGAATTCCTGTAGACATGTAAATGCTAATTTTCTGGTTTGGGAAGAAATGTTTGTGAACAAATTCAGAGTATAACCAATCCAGAATTTAGGTTTTAAACCTGTTCTTTTTTTGTCTGAAATTGTTTAAAAAATAGTTTATAAAGAGGCAAGCACAACTAGGTTTTAAAAAATCTGCATATTTGAAAAACTTAATTAGGACCACATATTTTGTAAATGTGAAGTGTTTTGTTGATGTGTGTAGGTGTATGTTTTGCAGTGTTAAGATTTGACCTTGTATTTTAAAAGCACATGGTCATCCACTGACATTCTACCATCAAGTGGTGGAAAGAGGTAGAAGAGTAAAAGTGGACTTGAAACTACTATAAAGTAGCCCCTTCAGTATAGCCATGTATAAAGATTGGGTGGTGAAATTTCCAATGTAGAAACTGTTTTCCACAAGCTGGAATCATTTGTTCAAAATCACATCACTGACAAACATGCATTTTTTTAAACTAATTATAACTGCCTTAAATGAAAGTTGTTCATTATATATATATATATATATGTGTGTGTATATATATATATGTGTGTGTGTGTGTATATATATATATATATGTATGTATTGCCGTTAATCTTTTATTTATTTATATATAAATAAATTTAATTTTTTTTTAAGTGCATCAATGTAAATATTCCCTTGGAGCAAATATGTGTTGTTCATTATGCATATCCTCAGTAATCAAAGTGTAAGAAGAATATTTATAAATGAATTTGTTGTTAACAATGTCCTGACACAAGGTGGCGACATACTATAACATTAAAACCTTACTACCAGTGACTCACTAGGTTTGATGGCTAATGTGTTATAACCTAACACTGCCATAGAACATTCCTTCTGCTCTTGGTCTTGTCACAAACTACTTGCTGTCGAGCATGTCCAAACATTACTTTGACATTCTTTTTGTAAGTTTTGCACGGTTTAAATAACAAATTGCCATGTTATTTGTTTTTTTGTCCTCAGATGTCTAAACAAAATCAGTGACATGTTGTGTAGAGTGGGGCCGATGTCTTGTGTTTTTTTCAGCTGTAATGGCTACATGCCACTTCGGGGCATAGTTTTAAGTGTCTTCTGTTCACGTTTATTTACATCTTGAATCTCTTTGCAGAGATAGTGGGTGCTGTGAACACTCCTTATGAAGGCGGAGTGTTTTCACTTGAAATCAACATCCCAGAAAGGTTTAAATTTTTATTTTTCCTGTAGTTATACCCAGTTTACATTTTATTCGATTTTTTTATAGATTTTTTTTTTTTCCTTTTTTAGAAGATATTAAAAGCCATCGCAGTCTATCATTTGGAAAACATTTTAAAGCATTTTTTTTCACAGATATCCATTTGAGCCTCCAAAGATTCGATTCCTAACCCCAGTATACCATCCTAATATTGATAGCGGTGGACGGATCTGTCTAGATGCTTTAAAATTACCACCAAAGGTATTAATTTCCTTTGTACTATTTGTTCTGCTTCATATAAAAGACAACCAAGTGTGCTGATGTGTTTTAGATACTTATGTGGTTTAATTTAACACTAATTGAGTTCTTTCTAAGCTGTGACCTTCAGGTTTTATATATATTATATAGAATGTGTATATACATTTTTCATGTCCATTTTTTTCAACTGTTGCTCTCCTAAGCACCACAAGTACTGCGTAGATTAATTTTGTCAGGCTAATTAAAAAAAAAACCTGTAGTTAGTTGTACAAAACTGTTTTATAAATTACTCCAGGTGAAGTTAGAGAAACAATTTCATTCACTACAGACTAAATTGCTCTTCAGACCTTTTTTTAAACAAATTTTTCATGTCATTGCATAGGCACATGCCATATATGGACTTGAATCCGTTTTTAAAATGTATTTGTTTACCTATGCATTTGTGCATATGTCTGTTTTTGCTCCTCGGTGAACATGCCATCCTTTGTCATGTAGACCTCTGACAATTATAACTAATTTACTGTTCTGTTTTTAATATACATCTCTGTGTAGTTTGTATGTGTTAGATGAAGGGTTTGCTTAAACGTGTTTATTTTGTATAGGTGCGTGAAGTAACAAACTATATAATAGTGCTGAGGATGTTGAGCTGAGATCTGTTTATTACTACAGGGAGCATGGAGACCATCATTGAACATTTCCACCGTGCTGTCCTCCATCCAGCTGCTCATGGCTGAACCCAACCCCGATGACCCCCTCATGGCAGATATCGTCAGTATTGCCGTTAAACTGTTCCACAGTTGAAATTCTTTTTCCGCCTGTGCAGTCAATATTGGTACCTAAATATATTGCATGTGAGCTTGTAATATAAATGGACAACATTCTGAAATGAAATTGCAGTTAGGTGTAGCAGTTTGTTTTTTAACTTTGTCTTAAACGTTGTAGGATCTTTTTTTAGTTGACCACAGGATTTTCTGCTCATTTTCTGATTTGTGCTAAGGTCACAAATCAGAAATGAGAAAACGCATCTGTGTATCGGTTTTCAGGGGAACCGACATAAATCCTTGTTTTTCATTCACATGTCATGCGTGCGCTACACTGAAGCTCATTTGTTTGGCGCAATTTAAAATCTTGGTTTCAGCATTTGTCTGTGATATTAGATTTACACCGATGTCTTTGGGGAGTGCACAGGGAAAATGGAAATAGTCATGAATAATCTCTGAAGACTCATAACTTTTTTTTTTTTCCGTATTTAATAAGATTGTGCTTTGGTATGTGTTATCAAACTATTTGAATTCTGTGGTAGAAATTAAGATGCCTAGTTTAAAAACAGAAATCCTTTTAAAGTTGTATGCTCCCCTTGGACTCTATTTCCAGTGAATTGTTCATTTATTATTCACCTTGTGCTTTAGTCTGCAGAATATAAATATAACAAGCAGGTGTTCCTGGACAAGGCAAAGAGGTGGACCATGAAACACGCGATGCTTCAGGACCGGGTAAGTTGCTTGAAAACCTGACATTTTTAATCTTTTAAAAATTTCAAGTTCTAGTCTTCAGACTGTTTTGCAGAAGTGAAACTGAATGCAGGGGTGTTTGATGATGGGGTCTGTATTTTTTGTCCATTACATTGTTTTCTTCTGTGCATGAAGCCGTTGTGCCTTTTCCCCTTATTACTAATCTTTTATGAATGTGGTAGTGATTCCATTACATCACTGACTCCATGTATACTGGCTGCTCTCTTCTGGATTCTGGCTCTTGTGGGAACAGGCCTAAGTCACTTAAGATCCCAGCAAACCCCTTGTCATTATAATTTCTTTTTTTTTTATCTTTTAAATTGTTGTGTAAGCTTATGTTTACTGTGAATGTTTGCTCAGTGCCACCTTTTCTGTGCAAGAAATTTGTGAATGACTGAACAACCTATAGCTAATATCTGTTTTGCAGTTTCTATGATATGTGTTTAACTTGGTAGTTTTAAAATGTATGTATTTTAAGCATTTATGCCCATGCATTGGTGGTTGGGTGCATTTTTCACTCTTTTTAGTTTGACGTTATTGTAATTTTTAAAAAATCTTCAGACATCATATTGTTTGTGAAGGGTTCTGATGTTGAAGAAGACGTGGATTTGGAGAACAGTCAGCCTAAAGCGGTACCTCTGTCCCGCAAAAGAGGGCTGCTTGGCCCAGAAGATCCACAGAAGAAACTGAAGACTTGGTCATAGTTTTACTTTGAGAAACTGTCTGTGTATGTTTTTCTTTTTCACTTATTGTAAAGTGTTGTACAGTATTAAAATGTTTTAACACTGTGTGACGTTATTGAGCTGATTTTTTTATTTATTTATTTTTATTCATTAGCCTTTTTCCACCCAAACATTTTATTGCCTGTTGGTGGTTATGACGTAACATGTCTGCATATTTGCAAGTGTGCTGTCACAGTTTTAAGCTGAAGATGAGAATGACACAGTACTATGTGCTTGGCAGTGTGACTGTACATGATGTGGCATGGCTATGCTGTATGGCTAGAGTGCAGACTCACTGGATGACTGTGCAGGGTAGTACTGGCTGGAAATGGATGGGTCTTTTTTTTTTTTTTATATAAAATTAAAGCCTTTAATGTCTTAAAGGCACGGTGCACCTCTGGAGAGTTTGTCACCTCCTGATGTGTTGTGCAAGCATGAGTTCTGTAGTTTCCCCTCAATGACAGCCAGTGATGTGCTGTTAAAGTGCAATTTCCCATTGTGTCCACATGTATTGTTTTTGATGACACTGATGACCACTGCCTGTACCTCAGACAGATAAAAGCCGATTAATTGGTTTGAAGGAGTTAAGTGTTTATGGCTTGATTGCCGTTAGTGTTTTCGGTTAGACTGATTAGTATTCTTGCTGTGAAATGGGTATTTGCTGTAGGCTATGTATTATGTGGTTTTATTATTTTTTGGCAATGTTAATGTGTTCTGCTTGCTTGTCTGTTAAACTTGTGCAATTTATTAGGGACTGCCTTCACTGGTGTGGGACTAATTCCAGCTGTTTATTTCTAAATACGTTTTTGGCTTAAATGTACTGTGTGATTTCATAACCGTATGGGGTTTTTTTCCCTTTTTTTCCATACACAAAAAACGACTCACTGATAAGGTACATGAACGCTGGTTTTAATAAAATTAAAACTAATAATTTTATTTGATCATACTTTTCACTGTTTACAGAAGTTTGAAAATATGTACATCCAAAATAGTAACTCTGTTTTGTACATCTAAAAGCTTTATTTTGAAATATAAAACATTATGCATTTGAATATAATAGGAAAAAGAAAAAGGTATTGCGGTTCGGTGGAATAATGGCGTGCTAGTTCAGAGGTAGTTACACTGTATATACAACATCTAGCCTACTTTACCGACCTTGAGTTAGGGAGGGATAGATGGAGGCAGAAAAGTTAAATACGTAAGTTTTGGACCTTGTTTTTCTTCTCCCTGATATTGTTTTTGTATTTTCATTTAATGTAATTTATAAGTGGACTGCTTCAGGTCCATGAAAATGAGTGTTGTTTGAGCATTTATTCAGCTCTACATTACAACATTTAAAGGGCTCTGTGTTGGGATAATTAACAACACATTGGGAACTGCAGTGGTTCTGTTCCTCAAGGACAACAGCAATATTCAGCCTGCAGCTGAATGGAGACATAATCTAGAGATGTAGAAGTAGAGAACTTGAAAAGTGAAAATTCTTTCAGCAGTGATTTGTTTGAGATTCCACAAGTGTGAACTAAACTAATCCTTGATCAATTCAAATTTGCTGGAAGAAAATGTTCATCTTGATTTAAGTTCTCTGAAGTACCTTGATGTGTCTGTTTTCTACGCACCAGGAGCAACACAGCAAGTGAAGGCACGCCGTTCAACATCAAAGGGATCAAAGAATATAACTCTTAAGAAGGAGGGTTAGCAGTTATGAGGGAATACTTCTCCTAGAAAGAATGGCCTGTTTTTTTTTATGCCTTATGCTAGAGGGCCGTGTTTATCACCTGGTCAGGTACAGTCAGAGTCTTGCTGAAACTTAGCAAAAAGAAGAAAATGTGCATAACAATCTTTCTGGTTAGTTAAAAAAGAGCATTGAAAACAAAGTTTATAGGTGCTGACAGACATTCCTATTGAGAATGTTTTAAAAAACATTTTGTAAAAAATAGAGGTAATTTATAAAACAGCTAATGTCCATAGCAAGATTGTGACACCAATTAACTGGTTTTGTTGCTGTAGAATGAATACAAGAAAGCCTGTAAATGCAGTCATAATGAGCTATATGAAAGTATGTTATGAGGTCTGCTTTAAAAATGGAAGTTTGTGTCTATCTGAATATTTCACCATTCAGCTTTTAATACAGAGATTGTTACCACTGTCACTCCACTGTATGGTCTTTGTTTGGTCCATTTACTTAATGGTGAAAAATGTAGCATTTCCTGTTTCCCATTGCTGAGTTTGTTTTTGTGTGAGTGTTGTATAAGCAGTCAATTAGGAGTGATAGATGGATGGGAAAGGGCTGCTGTTCCTGTTTTCAGTATCCTCATCCTTGGAATGTGTGCCATGGCTAGACGTACTCACGTTGTCCTTTCTGGAGGCTACTTGTTGGCAGGGGATGAGAGGAACTGGCGTGGAAGTTGCTGCGTAGCATATTGGCTCCAGAGAGGGCAAGACTGCACTCTCGTAAAGCACGTCAACATCGGAGAATGATACTAGGGCATGCGTGGAGTCATATGAACTCTTCTCTGTCTCCTCAGAGACAAAGAAGTTCAAGGTCTCCTCCCGGCTGGGCCGAGATCTTCTCCAAAGCAACCGGAGGTCTTCCTTGAAGTGTGGGTTGAAGAGGAGGTAGATCAGAGGGTTGAGGCTTGCGGGCAGAGGAAGCAGGACCAGGAGGACTGACTTAATGGCCTCGTCGCCAACATGGAAAAGGTTGAGCAGCGAGGAGAAAGTGAGAAACGCCACAGGGCAGTAGAGCAGGCAGTTGGTGAAGATGAGCCAGGCCACATGCTTGATCATAGCACAGTCCCAGATGCTGTCAAACTCTCCTTTCATCAGGTCCCAGTAGAGCTTGATGTAGGTGCTGGTGATCACCAGGAAACAGAGAGTGTTCATCATGATCAAGGCCACCATAAAGCCCAAAGTGGTGGGCTGACCGTCTGGCAAAGGGGAAGGCAGGCAGAGAGGTGAGGAGCCATATTCCCCTACCCGAAAGAGGGGCAGAGTGGCCACCATCAGAGAGAGGGTTACACAACACAGGGCAGCCACTTTGACGCTGCCGAAGGAGGGTGACTTGCCGTAAGCCCGGACACAAGACACTGAGACGCTGCACTGCACAGCAGCCAACGTTAGGAAAAGAATAGAGGCCTCTGAGGCGAAGACCGAGAGGAAGCCAGTCGCCTGGCAACCTGCGCCGGTCTCCCACCGTGCCCCGTATTGGGCAAAATCCCCAAATGTCAGGGTATCCACTAGAGCCAGGGTGCCCGTGCACAGACCCATCAAGAGGTTAGCCACGCTAATGGTTCCAATAATGAACTTAACTGGTGAGAGGTAGCTGGGGGAGGTAAACACCGTGAGAATCAGCAAGCTGTTGCCGATCAGCGAGACCAAAGCTATGGCCCACACTCCCAGCCTGACCACCCAGCTGTCAATCATATTTTCACATGGCTTGAAAGGACCTGTGGGTAAAAATTGGAAACACGTTTAGTTAGATGCAGAATTAAACACCAAAGAGTCACTACGCATTTAGTTGAAATGTTAAATGTACCGCTCTGATTATTTACCTGGAGTTGGTGTACACTGAATGCTTGCTTGCAGTTTGGACTCCTCAGCTTCCAACTGGAATTCTTCCATGTCTAGATCATCTGGAACAGAAGACCATAAGAGCATATCAATAATTTTGAAAGACTGTTGTCCCATTTTACTTGGCAGAGAATTAAAAGAAAAGTTAAATGTCCAGGGTCACCCTGTCAGGTTTGCTGATGATAACTAATTACAGTGCAGTAATTTTAGAATATATCAAACAACAAAAATATGTTAATTCCTGAAAGTGTTCATTTTATGTACAATCCATATTTTATGAAATGACATTTCCCATTCTAATTAAAAAAAATAAAGAATGCACATTGTTAATAAGTCTTGGTATAATTTGGAGGATTTGGCATCAGTCAGAGCTATTTGGCTGAACTGCGTATGACTGGAACATCTGTTGCTTAAAAATGCACCGAAGAACTTAGGTTTTGTGTAATTTTTTATTTTTATTTATTTTTTTAATCTTCCATGACAGTGGGTCTGTTTAAAGTATTGAAATGATTCTAAAAGGTAAAATTTTAAAATTAGTATTTTGTGAAGGTTTTTTTAATGCAGTAAAAAGCATTTTGCTGAAATGGAAAATAAAAATAATAATATTGCCATAAAAAACAACCTAGTGATACAAAGGTTTGAAGACCTTTTAAATACGTATATATTTTGCAGGGAAATATTCTGCATGTTTATGAATTTAAAAAATACTGTAATTGCTAAGGTTTTATTTGTGTTGAAGGTATAAACTGCAGGGTCTGATGATATGTTTGCTTTTTCCTTGTTTTGTGTTTAAGCCATAAAGTGTTATAGTATGTTAAAGTCAGTGAAAATGCTGCAAGCTCCTTTCAAGTGTAACAGCTTATTAGTAGTTGTCTGAGATGGGACATATCCTTAATTGTACAGATACAATATATAGAAACACATTATATATTCTGTGTATAATCAAATTTAGCTATAACTGACAGGTTCATTTTCCAGTTGTTCATGGATATAGTGTGTAGACTTGCATTGTCTGGCTGAGTGATCTGTGTTAAAAGCTGACAGTAGTCAGTACATACAGAAATAAATGAATAGATAAAAAGGAGGAATGTGCATTTCTTGAGTTGAATGTTTTTAAAACAAGGAAGTTTTCTCCCAGCCTGTCTGTCTATTTAAAAGTGTTGATCTCATTTCTTGTGCATGTTTTGAGGCATGTTTTTTATTGTCCGTGACAGTTCTGTTCTGCAGTCCCTCCCAGTCTTACAGTTAGAGTCAGCATGGATGGGAAACAGGGCTATGGTCCTCCTGTGGGGGTCTTCCTCCTCGCTGTCTGGCCGTCCGGCCTCCCACTCGCTCCCAGTCTTGTAGATGCTGTTGCACACCCCATATACACAGCACTGGTATGCATACGGCATCTCGATTACCCTGTGAGGAACACCATTAATAAGATCCTTAACTGATGTGTGCTCAAAGGACAGGGGAAGCAAAAGAGCTTGACTAATAAATACGTCTAGTGCAATATATCAGGCAGTTAAATTATTATTTAGTCTTGCTAAATTGATTTGGAAGAAAATGTTCAGTGCTTATTCAGAGGCCTATAACTGTCTGCTGATGTATAGCTAATTTGAGGTTCTCTGCAGAAATGTATATTTGTGCTGTATTTTTCCACTTTTGCAAGCAATGGCTGGTGATTGCATTAATTACATTTTCTCGATGCATTTCACTTTTTTGTCATATCAGTAGCAAAATATTAAAAATTCCATTACAACTGATGTAGGTAGGCGCTGTATATATATATATATATATATATGGCGGCGTGGTGGTTAGCACTGTCGCCGCGCACCTCCAGGCCTGGGGTTCAATTCCTGCCTTGGGTCTGTGTGCG
>JABJVR010000033.1:3553906-3568775 GCA_025773905.1 Chitala chitala | reverse complement strand
TATGCTGGAGAGGATGGAGCCCACCGGTTACACCCTGGAGAGGATGGAAACAACTGATTACACACATGAAAGGATGTACTTAAAGTTTGTATTACATAATCCTGCACATTGATTCCAAGTAGATACACAAGTGCTTCCTATCTATTAAAAAAAATTTAAATCTCAAACTGCTTACAGTATTCGGTGATGCAGTGATGCCATAAAACAGTCAGCAAGACACCTTCACACCCTAGGGGCAATTCAGAGTTACTACTTCATCTGTACCCTATGTCTTTGAACCTGGAAAATACAAGGACACTACAAAAAATGCCAAGGCCTGGACTAAAGCCCATAACGCTGGAGGTAGCAGTTCAAAATGGGATGACCCTCAATGATGATGATTACAATAACAATAACCATTTACAGCTATGTTTATGCATACAATCTTTTAGTAGCCAGTGTGCATACGTAAAGCAAGGGTACTTACCACCTTTCTTATATTCAGAGGAATAGTATATTTATACAGCTGGTATGTACTGGTGATAAACTTCGTTCTGGCAATAATGGACTTAAAACTCTGTGGTCTGAGTTTATGGCACAGTAGCTTTAAATCAAGCATGTTCTTTACTCGTGAGTTACTGTTACCTCTGTCAATATCCGCCGAGCCTCTAGTCTGAACGGCAGCACAGGGAGTTATTTAATGAGTAATGTAGAGATGCATTACGGAACTGGAATTGGTCTAAACACAAGAGGCCCGAAATCCAAACTAACGCCCTTTGGACGGTTTTTCCATCACAGGGATATTCGTGTTTGTTCTGCGGGCTCAGTTAATAATGTGGTCGGCACTATCAGTGCCCCATGTCATCTGGATTTATGTTCGGGAATGATACGCAAAACACATTTCCTGCCATTCCGATCTCAAGTTTAAAACTTCAATTGCTGATCTACAAGGAGCACTTCCTGGCAGCCCGCCCATCCCTGTAAACCGTCCAGATTGCTTCCACCGAAGCTTGATACTCCTCTGCCACATATGGCTAAGTAACGTCCGGAATCCCTTCACGTCGGAGATGACATTATCTGCTCCTTCCATTGCCTTAGAGGCTGTAGGGTCAAATAATGGCCAAGCATTTCACCTTGGCTTCCACTGGAACCTGATCACATTCTAGCAGCCATGGCTCAGTCAGTTTAGAGCCATTGTGGACTCTGCTGTTTCTCATGCAGATATCTCCTTGGTAACACTATGCTGATGGGAAGATATCATGGTTAATAAAGATCCTCTGAAGCCAAGCTGCAGCTTTCTATCACATTCTGCCACTCTACGGGCACTAAAAAACTCTCCAGCGGCCATTTTATCTTTATCTCAGCCTGCTGCACTCACATTTTTTTCCATGCTGTAAACCCACCCTGCATTATCATGGGAGGGACTTAATTTCCCTCATGCCACTACCGGAATTTGAGGGAGGCATTAAGTGTCATTAACGCATAGCCATTTATCACCTATGTGTCAAGGGCACCTGGTTGTGGCAAGTGGTCCATTAGATAGGTCTATCTGACATGCATGGCTAGACATTGGGTGGGTGCTGGGGGAGTTCAGTGCAGAGGACAGGTCTGCTCCAAACTCAGTGAGGGCGGTGTGCAGCTAATCTACCACATTGTGAGATTCTGGGATTGATACACTTAGTGGAGTGCACCTCTGAAGTGAAACGACTTTTGTGTGTATTAATAAATTATGCTGTGCTGCGTCAATGATAATTATAGTATGCCTGGGAAATTTTCCTATTAATTCTCATAGTGTTCCATTTTGCCTCTAGTGCTCTGCTAAGTAAGTACCTTTAATGCATGTTGCATTATCGTTGAATATAGTAACTCTCTGAAGCATTTAGAGCAACAATGCAAATGCAACCTGAGGCCTAAGAAAATGCTGTGATCACCTCCAAGAGTCACGACGCATTGTTAGGTGCACTTTTTTTATGCGCTGCCTTAATTGTGCAGGGATTCCTTTTGTATTTAATGAAATAGAAAGACTTGAGCCCAGACAAACAAAATGGGAGGGTTTCTCCCTCTCCCGACATGTCCTGATGTGATCTTGTTGACTCATATCCTTTGATGGTTGAGTGCTAAGAAAGGGATAAGCCATCGCTATGATTCTAAACACATCAGCAGCATGGCACTAAGTGTTCAAGAGGGCGGTTGTTCCCAAGAAAAAGTGCTTCGCGTGACGCCATCAAGAAAGCCTTGCCTTCTTAGTTAAAGACTACATACTCTAGCTCTCTGCTTAGCTTCAGGTTAAGTCCTGACTGGGCATGACTAGGCCTGAGAGTCACTACGCGTCCCTGTCTTCATAATTTCCACACTCCATGGCAGCCTTAGAGGATGGCTAACTGGTGAAAAAGAGGTCTCCCATCACTGTACCCATCCCAATTATTCTGTCGTTAACCTTTCACACAGAATAAGAAAAAAATGACAGCCCTCATTGCCCTGCTAACGCAAGGCAGCACTAATGAGATCCTCTTTGCCAAATGCAGGTCGTTTGAAGACCATTCAGCCTGGCTGGACTCACACAATGCTTCCATTTATGTGGTGGGGGGGCAAGACTGAGGAGTGGCAGAGATCTATGGGCCCCAGGTTCCCACAGATGTCAAGGGGTGTGTGGTTGCCTCTTCCAGTCTGGTCACATCACTTGGGATCCTTGCACAAATTTATCTGCCCCCAACACCTTTCTGTGGGCTCTACTTATAAGTCAAATTTCTCTGTGGGGGACAATTTAAAACAGTAAATGTACAACAGAAACAGCAATTTTACAAAAGAAAAAGTAATATGTAACAAAGTATCCAGTGTTCTAAAGTATCTTTTTAAATTTGACATTTGTGAGAATTTTCCCAACCAATTAGTTCAATTGACATGTTGTTGTGGGAGGGGGGGCTTCAGTGAAACCACACTCTTCTGGTGGCAATGCAGTTTCATGTCAAGCTCACAGTGCTCAACATGCAAGCACATGCTAGGCAATAAGGCCCCCTGTGCTGGCAGACAGAAATCGCCTCCTTCCTGTTATTGGTTGCATATCACGACACACACCAGTAACCGACCTGGTACAGCAGGCCACACGAACGTGGCATTGATCTCAACCCCATCTTCACCTCCACCCCCTATTCTCTTCTCCTATTGACAGTAACAGGAAGCATTCTCGCTGCTGCCTTGTACACAATTACCTCTGTTCCCCCTGCTCCTGGAATTCTGTTATTGTGACTGTATCACGGCAGGGTATGTCTCGGAGCACTGCTTTTAGGTGGGGCCTGCAAATCCCAAGAGCCCCCACCCAGGATAAATATTCCATTGTTCATCGCCGGAACGTCCGTTAGCTTGTCTGTCAGGGTAGGCATGTTAGCGTGTAAAGAAAGGAAACATCTCTGATCGGAACTTGCTCGACCCCCAAACAATGATGAAACATCTTCCATAGAAGATTAGTGACAATAGCCATGGGTTTCCTTTCAGTCTCAGGCTCATCACAGGAAGCACTGCAACAAACGAACAGAACAAAAGTATGGGGGGAGGTCGCAGGTGAGCTGAATTCCATGTTAAATTGCCCATTGCAAGTGTTGTCCTTGGGATAGTCCATTAATGTTAATAAAATTTGATAAGCAGACTGTTTCTCATTTGTAAAAAATTGTCTTGATTACAGCTGACACTTGTGTTCTGTTGTAATAAACTCTGGAAATTATTTAAAAGCTGTAAGTCTCTATTCTAAATATTTATGACTTCGCAAGTAATAGATAATAATGATGTATAAACAGGTAAACAATGTAAATATTTCAGAATTTTTATGTTAACAGTCAAACATGATTTATCTGAAGAATTGCAAAGCTTTGCTACTGTTCCTTAGAAGAAATGTTTGATATAATTTCTGTGATGAATAGCTTTCAGCCTAATATGGTTTTTGGAGAAAGCTCTATAACAACACGCATTGTTTTCCTAATATAAATACAAGACACACAGAAGGTAAAACAGCATACTCTTTCATGGAACTTTCATCAGTTGGATATTTCCAAAAAGCTGAACCAGGGAGCATGTTTTGCAAATAATTGTGGCAACTGAAATACCTGATGCCTTTGTAGCAAAAGTGAACCTTCATTGTTCAGTAAGCATGAGGCATACCTAGGCCATCTAATAGCCTTTTATGTCACATAGGCGGAGCAAAGACTCAAAACTTGTTTGGATTCCAGAAGGTCGAGACGGCTCACTAGTTTATCGAGCCCATTTAAAGGTTGTCCTGCCAGCACAGTATAGACAGGACAATGCAATGAAACACTCTTCTGCTCTTCAGTGAGGAAATGAGTAATATTACACAGTGGCCTAATAAAATGTAATGAGCCATTTCAAGGTAGCGGCTGGTTTCCAAGTCCAAGTGAAATGTATCGAACTAGGAAGATCTATGCTGTCCAGAACTCAAGCAAGTGTAGGATCTACAAGACATGGTAAAAGGGAAGAAGAACACATCGTGTGAATAGGCGACACACTGATGAACTTGAATTTCAACAAAAAGTTGCACAGTTACTTTGAAAAATGAGCCCACTATAAAGCAATTTGAAATTTTATCATTTCTAGCTCTCTGAGCACATAATTTTTCAAAATAAATTTCAGGTGTGCATCTCATTTGCATATAAAAAATACATAAAAATTGGTGAAGACACTTCATAAGTACTGTATTTCACCAAATATGAAGTCAGCCACTCTGATCAAGAGCTTTCTCAACAAAAACATCTACGACACGACTCACTTTCAACAGCTATTTTTGCAAAATGACTTGACCAGAATTGCAATAACACCTCCCCTTAAGAAGGCATTTCTGGTGCACTTATTGTATGTACAAATTCACCAAAATCAGTATAACATATTCAATGGTCGTTAGTCATGTATCACAAGTAGTCACTCAGGACAAAGTGAATTTCATGTAATAGCTGTTTGTCAAACTGTTGAACAGGATGGTTGCTTAACTCAAGTTTTACTGTAAATCGTGGTACAGAGAAGTCTAGGTTGTGGTACAGATACAGGTATACCTCAACTTACAAGCATTTTAAATTACACTCTCTTCAAACTCTAGATGCATCCACTCCCGGTCGTAGTTGTAAGTCATTGAGTAGTAGTGTAGTGTACACATGGCCAGACAACAACAAAGCCAACACGGGCCTAGCTCTTTTTAAATTTGTAGAACTTAATTACAAAATGCCAAGAATTAATTTCTCTGTTAAAAAAGTACAAAACCAAGTAAATTTAAATATGGTCCTTTCCATAAACAAATGAATAAATATAACTGTAGAATAAATTTAAAAAAAAATTTATTTATGCCAGACATTTATTTCTACATTACAAACTTCCAAATTTATTTATGGATGTCTTCATCTTCCATTATCTTAACTGCTTATTCCTGGTAAGGGTCACAGAGAAGCCTGGAGCCCATCCCAGGGCATGGGGCCAACCCACCACAGGGCACACACACACACACACACACACACAACAGGCAATTTGGACACACCAATCAACCTAACCTGCATGTCTTTAGATGGAAACCAAAGCACGTAGAGAAAACCTACAAAGCCCAGGGAGAACGTGCAAACTCCACACACACACAGACCCAAGGCAGGAATTGAACCCCAGGCCAGAAGGTACACAGTAACAGTGCTAACCACCACACCACTGTGCCACCTGATCTCTTCATCTTTCATATGGAAAATGATGGGCTGTACTTTTAGTCCATTGGTTTGTAGAGCTTTATTCCTTTATGGCAAGAATTTATTTGTTCCAAAAATATATATATAATACTTTCAGTTTGATAGCTTATACATCTCGCAGAACCCCGCGTTACTCCCACTCGGCTGTGTGCCTGTGTCGGAGATGCTGGAGTAAGTTTGTCATGCTGCTGCTTTTATCTGGCACAAACTTTACAATGCTTTGTTTGCTTGAGCTTTGCGTAACCACAGCATGCTCACACGACTGAGGAGACACTTCCGGTTTAAAAGACAGGGTCTTTACTTGGTGACATTTACTGCCATCATGCTACTGTACTGGAGGTTGAGCGGCAGGACAGTTTCACAAAGAGATGATGTCCAGCCTGCTGTAATTCCACAGCTCCAACTAAGTCCCCATTTTCATTTTTACACATTGTTATAAACCAAAACCTCGAAAGAATTGATCACATCGCTCATAAACTCAGCTAGTTGTTCTTTTCAGGGTTAAGTAGTGTAAATGTTTTGGAATGTTGTTTTATTTGCTATTAACTTTAAACTTTTTACATTTTTAATTTATTTTAAAATGTGCTGTATTGTGTAATCTTGCTACGAACTGTATATTTCTGACTTTCTTGGAAGTACAGCAACCAAAAACACTGAAATGGTAATTTCACACCAATTTTATTACAATGCACATAAGCTATGTTTAGTGTAGATTCATATCATTGTTTACCTGAGAAGAGATTTTTATAATTTCCTTTAGAACTAATTGTGCTCTGAAAATGACATGATTTGACTGGATTTCGTTTTAAATCAGATTAACTTAAAAACATGCGGTGCATATTGATGGAATTTGATTACAGGGGATAAAAAACTGTCTTCTTTGATCATGTGCCATGGAACAGCACATGTACCTCTGTACGGGCTGCGGCTCTTGGGTCTTGTATTCCAGTGGTGCATTTCAGCTAAAATGACTGGGATCCAGCCAGCGTGATTCTGTTCAAGCAAACCTGTCTGGCTGGCTAACAATGCTTCCTCACTTGGAACCATAACTACCTGTCTTTCATTACCTGGGTACATTCCAAAGCAAGGAAGTGTCACCAGCAGCATAGTGCCAAAAAAGCACACAACTTCTTTGATACCTGGGGCCAGCTGTCATCTTTGGTTGTGTGTAACACAACCTTTTCTAAAAGGGTGGCACGGCTTGTACACTGACAGGTCAAGGTGTAAGTGGTCAAGTGTATGGGGCTGTTGTCCAATATGGGCTTCTGGAATGGGAGGAATGCAGTTTTTGGTTTTCTAAACCCTCCCACTAATGTTTTGGGGGGGGGGGGGTCCATTACTAGGAAGGTGCCCGCAAGAGGGAAGTCTGGAGCCAGACACCTGATGGTGGGGGTGATAGGAGTCCCAGCCCATCAACTGTAATTAAACAACTCAAAAAGACACACAAACAGGCAGAGGCTGGTAGTAACAGGAGAGTCATAAGCAGTAACAGGGAAAGTAATGGCCTGTGTATGGGTTTGTCTATCTTTTAGCCTGATGACACCATTTAAGTTATATATGACCATCCTACTTGGTATGGGACATGTTATTTAGTCAAATCCATAAAGAGAAGAGCCCCTAATACAGCCGAGTCAACAAGCAGAACAGTGGTTAAACAGCTGAGCTTCAACTAAAAAGCAATAGCCTGTGGGGCCAAAATGACTCAAACATTCACCAATATATTGAATAATACCAGTGTAAAAACAAGAATCATGTTTTGGTTAGAAGTTACTCTGAATATGTAATGATTTTCCCCTGTTTTTACTTACACAGAAAGCAAACCATTTCAGAAATTCCTGGGGAGAAGAGATTCTGGGAAACGAAGTCACAGGCAAGCATTTTGCGTCATTGAAAGTTACCAGAGGTACTGGAGGTACAAACTGGAACCGAGATCAGTCAAAAGCGTTTATTTACTCTGCTTTGTACAGTAGCCCAAGACCAGAAGCAGGACAAGTTTGATGTGGGGAGCGTGTAAGAAGGGTAGACTGAATGACTTTCGTAGGACTGTTTGTTCCACAACATGTGACTTGTGAGTGTACTAAACACACTACACCCCCCTATCCTACTTGTAAAGCAGTCCCACCCCCTGAGCGAATACATTGGGCTGAGGCTGAGGTGCAGTAAGGGACAAGCCTGTGGTCTCCCTCCTCCCTACATTTGTAAGTCAGTGGGTGGTCTGCATGCCAGCCTGGCTGCTCATGTTCCTAGGCCTAATTCGCCTGTCGTTATTTTTTTTTCTCCCTCTGACCTGGCCCTTGTGCACTGCCACTGCTGTAGTGCGTCATGTAATGACGGCAGTATGTGGTTTTCAGACACGGGTTCCATCTTTGTGGAAACGGCTGAACCAGACTTCACAGTAGAAGAAAGCAGAATTAATAGGAGGTCAGGACCTGAGCAAACTGGTATAAGAACGATGGCAGTAAGTGTGCGGTTTTCATTCTTGGGGGGTTTGAGAAATGTTGCAAACCATGGTTATTTTTTTTTTAACAAATTGCTTGAATTTTTGTTATTAATTGCAAGGCAACAATAAATATCTCTTTAACATCATTACAAACTTGTGGTCAACATTACAGGAATGTTGGTTTTGTGTACTTTTACGTTATGCTAATAAATTTTACAAAGTTAAATGAGCAAGCATGTGTGTTTTGTAATTCAAATATGTGTCTATAAACTTCAGAATGAGTAGTGGAGTTAAATAGCTAACAGAGGACAGGACTATTGTGAAAGATTCTCCAGTCTCTCAGTGTTAGATTTTGGAAAAGTTTGAAAATAGTTCAATGGCATGACTAACATTAATATCCAAAAAGTGATCATATAACTGGTGTAATAATCACCCAAATAACACCAGAGTTTTCTGGTCAGTTTATCTATGTGGGTGAGCTGAGATTTCATTTGTACCACAACGAGTGCTACTGTTCAAAAGCCAGTCAAAATCATGGTTTCTGCAATAGCTGTCGTACCCTAGGGTCCTGTTTGATTGACTTATCCCAAGATCTATTTTCCAGAGACTCTGATCCTTGTGGGGAGCCTCCTGTCTTGGGAAGTTAGGGTATAGATACTTAACAAAGAGACAATTATCTCTATCCAGTCTAATCCACAAGTACAAAGGGATAAAACAGAGGAGTCCTATTCCTGTTATATGGTTATAGAAAGGTAAAATTTTACAACATTGCAATGATTAGAAAAAGACAAATATCTAAAATGTCTGAGGCAAATCTTAGATCTCATTTCCCAAACCACATGCTCCAGATAAAGAGTGAACCAAAGACGGCCTGAGTGCAGGAAGTCACCCTGTGGACACCCGGGTTTCCGGCTGTTCACCACACATCAAAAGCCAGGGTTCAGTTGAACAACCACTGTTCCAAAACCTACAAGGTTGTAGAAAACTGAGGTGGGACCATTTAATTCCTGCATTTTAGTTAATCTTTTGTCTGTGACTCAGCACTTTGTGAAATTAAGAACATTTTAAGATTGTCTGCAAGTTGTAGACCTCTGTGCTATGCATTTTACATTTAAGGTCTTCCTGGTTAAAAGCAAATTCCACGCTAAAATGACTAATGCATATGTCTATCTGAGGCAGTGAGGGTCTCTTGTTTTGCTTTGCTTATGTCACTTAACATTACGCATTAGTAAGGAAAAGGGCCCTGCCACATGTCCACAGAAAAACCTCCCATGATGCTTCATCGGTGCAGGAGATTTTACCTTTAACAGCAATTATTTTCTCCACATTACAATGGTTAGTAGAAGACACATGACATGATATGGTATGATCAGCTAAAGTACTTTTGCTTGTCCACATTTAATTTTGTAAACAGCTTTATCAAAACTTTTCCACTTCTGCTAGTACTGTACTATCGCTTGATGCTAGAATCCAATTCTACAAGCTTGTCGATGTATTTTTTCAGGGCCACTTCTGAGATTGCTGCATTTCCCCATCTTGCATGTTCCCCATCTGATTAAACACTGCATAGTAGAAGTTGTGAGGAGTTTAGAGAAAAACAGAGAAGTGGCATTTGTAATCTAAGCTCATCTAGCTGTGTTGTGGGCATTCAAAAGCAAAGCCCCATATGCCACTTAAAGGTTTCACTGTCTCTCTGATGCAGAAGATTGAAGTTCTCTGTCAACTTCTGAGTTAAGGTGAAGTTACATGCAAAGCAAACCTAATTGAAACAAACAGGCTAATGGAGGACTTGCTATATTTTTTGTGTACAATCCAAATGATTTGTATATTTTTTGAGAACCTGTCCCGTTAATAAAAGTAAATGTTATGTGATTAATGATACCTAAATTAACAAAAGAAGCTTAACGTAAAAAGAAAATGATTGTGAATCCTTAGCTAATGGCTTTCCATTTAGGAACATGCAAAGTGATGAGTTTAAACAGGCGGATGTGCAATAAAAGGACAAATGTTAATTAATTAGGGTTAGGGTGAGGGTTACTGGAATGCAGTTCAGCATACTCTTGAGTCTGTTTGAAGGCCTTAGATAAACAGCAAAGGCATCCTTTGGGGACACAGAGATGTTGTGGAACTGGATTAGTGCTCTTGACATGGTGCCTCTAGCCTGCCTGAGAGACAGAGCGATAAACTGGATTTGGAAGAGGAAGTCATGGTTACATTTCAGCACGACGACCTAAGCAAGTTTCATTCCTCCATTTACTCCCCTTTCTTTTATGGTATCTACCCTTGCTCTGGCAACCCTCCACAGTAACAGTGATAACCCAACAAACACAAAACGTTCAAATAATGTTAGCTAAACGTTCCTAACATTCCCTAAACGTTTAGCTAATGTTATTTGAATGTTTTCTGTTTGCTGGGAATGATTCTGAACCTTGTATGTGTGAGATCTCCAAAAGGGTATTCACCTGGTTTACACAAGGATTCTTCAACCACAAAGGTATTAAGCATTTCCTCTCTGACTCTGTATACAATCTATATAAAGCCAGTTAATGTTTTGCTATCTTTATAGGAATCTTTCTGCTGCAATGACAGGGATTAAGAAATACTACAATACTATGCATGCATTATTTTGACAGAAACTCTGAGAAATTAATTGTTCATGTGAATAGAATGTGTGGCACGTAGGTCCTTTGTGGTCTTTGAGATGGATGCCAAGCTGTGTCATAAACATTTCAAAAGCCTCAGTGTTTCAAAACTTAGCATTTAACTGTCTGTGTTCAATCAACATTTTTTCCCCCTCCGAAACAATCTTTGCCCCCTGAGACATCACACACGAACATGTTAAATTCTTCCATTCTGTATAGGTGTTTCAAATAGCTCCCTGTAAACAAACAGAGGCTGAATAAACACATTTGTTTTTGGTAACTCACAGCAAATGTCTGGCTGAAGGTTTATAATACATACATAAACAGACAGGAACTGCAAGCTTGCTGCCTGTGGCACCTTGACCCCCTAACCTAAGTTTCGGGGGTGGGGGGAGGTTTGCAGGAATATGAACAATGAAGCTGGACCCACAGATTGCTCCAGCTGGCAAAACCATTTGTGGTGGTCCTTCACCTAAGCATGGCTCCAGTCTGGAAACGTTCAGTTAAATTTTAACATCTACACTTTGATAGCAGGTGCACATTATATTATACAGAAAAAAATGGCTGTTATGTCAGTCATTTTGTGCAGACAGGGTAAACAAGGTGAGGGGAATTTTAAGAAATGCTGAATGTATGGGTAAAATTTCTGTGTAGGCCTCAACATAGAATTGGTCGCCTTGTACGTATAATGAAAGACTAGAAGTATGCCTCCCTCCCCATGATCTTGTTTTCTGAATGATTATTCCTCCGCAAGGTGCCTTTTTAACATATGCCCTTGATATAAAAAAAGAAAAAAAATCATCTGTGTACATGCCGCAAGGTGTGAATTCCTCCTTCCTCCTTTTCGCTTGTATAATCAAGTATCAAAGGAAAGCCTATTTGCAGGCTTTCAAAGGACCAAAACTGTTTTTATGTGTTGCCCTTAAGTAAAAATATATAGAGTATCACAATAAAATTTTGTCATGTCACCTGAGGCAATATCTTCATACACATTCAATAATGAGAAGGCAGTATTGAAATCTAGCACTAGCTCAGCAATTTGGATTTATTTTCCAATTGGGTGGCACAAGCTGTCCCTTCAGCCAGTCAGCGCATTTTTTTCTTTGTTGCTATCCAGGACAGCATGAGGTGGGTGATTAATATGTGATAGTTAAAATGAATACCCGAATTAATGCAACATACAATGATGGATTTATTGCCTCAACTGAGCCAGACTCCTGTGCATGTGTTCCACTGCTGCTTTGATTCTGTAGGCTTTCTGCAATACTTAAAGACCGACAGGAGTTGAGATCTCTCTGTTTGTTGGGTAATGGTATAAATTTTCCAACAACATAACTCAGCTGCTCATGGTATACATGCGAGAAGCTCACACCATCCATTTTTCACCACCAATTATTTTGTTTACTGTTCAGACGCTTTTGTACCGGCATGACCTTCTCGCTCCAGTTTCTAGCATGTCCGAGGCTGGTGGCCAAAGCTCAGTATGGATTGCCTGCAAACAATCACGCCTGACAGTTGTTGAGGTTTTGGCCATTTGGATGGGGTGAAATCTCTGATGACTCCTACTTATTCTGTTTAACAATCATCTGGAAAGACGCTGAGATGTTTGGGGGAAAACAATTAGAACAGTCTTTGTGCGTTCCATTGGGAAAATCAACAGTTTCTAGTTGTTTCAAACACAAGTTCTTCTTAATCTATTAGCATTGCTGCATGAAGCTGCACATGGTCAAATGCATTCTGTCAAAGGACCACCCTTTGACAGCTTCCATTCACTAAGGGAAAGAGCAGAAATATACAGAAACGCGTGAGGAGGCCATCCCTGAGAAACACGAAACCAAATAAACCTTGGCTAAAATTGGTGGGTTTATCAAGTTTTTGAAAAAGATTAAACTGCCATAAGTCTATGAAAATTTGGATTGAGTTACATCAAATTGCAGAGAAAGGCTAAAGTAATAGGTCTGGTGGTTCAATGGGTAGGCCATCAGGCTGGGATACAGAAGTTTCCTGGTTTGAAGCCCATCCACAAGGTGTATCCTTGATGCAAGACCTCCAGTATTAGCTCATTGTAACCTGTATGTGAAATGTATGCCACTTTGGATAAAAGTGTCTACCAAAGGAGTAAATGTAATAGCTTTGCTCAACTGTCAGCCTACAACATACTGGTCACATGGACATACTTGGTATGCTGAGGAACCGACTCAAATTATTATGCAATTTTTAAAAAATGCTTCATCTTTGACCTGTGATGGACTGGCATCCTGTCCATGGTGTCCCCTACCTTGCACTCTAGGCTGCCTGGGACAGGATCCAGACCACCTGCAACCCTGTATAGGACAAGTGGTTGGATAATGGAAGAAATGGATGGTTTTTCTTGGAGAGTAAAGGAGAAATGTATGGAAAGCAAAAGATATTATGGCAATTACCACAGACATTCTTTACTAATGACTGCTTTTGTTAGAGGTGAAGAGACCCATTCAAATAATAAAACAAAAGTGTCCTCCTGTCAGTTAAAGGGTCTTTGGCATTGCACCACTTTAAAGTAGGATCTGAAAGACCAGCAGTGTTTGTTTTGCTCATTGCTGTTTTCTTGGTCACATGGAGAACGTTGTGGCGTGCTGCGTCTTCCACGGCAGTCGCTTTGCTTATTAAACATTGTGTCCTCTGATCTCACTGATTCAAGACAACAAGAGGAACAAAGAGGAGTCCCCCCCCCTCAGAAACCCACATCATATTTTCAGCAGGCTGGGTGAGGGGGTGGGGTGGGGGGTTACTTCGAGGAATAAACCAAGAACTTGCAGGAGGTATTCACATTAGAACACATGGCTGTGTAAGCTCTGCTATCGTATTTTGGGGGCATTTTTGTTTTTGCTATTATATTTCTTGTCAGCGCCATTAAGCTATTGGCAGTTATACACTCATGTCAGTATTCTTCAGCTTAACAGTTTTTACGGAAATTGTGGTTTTTCGGGGGCTAATGTGTTGTGTGTGCCACCATAACAAATTCTGTATATTCAGACACTACCAAATTTGAGATGATGTTTTTTCTTAATTACAAACTGAATATAATTCTTCCAATGTTTGTCAGCAAGGACATTCCCAGTGGTTTCCAAACTGTGAGGTGCTGTAGCACTGCAGATGAGGCACACAGAAACTACCATTGACCACAGCCGACCAAAAAATATGTAACTAGCTACATAGCAGACATACTTTATGCAGACTTATAAAAAAAACTACTGCCAATAAAAATTAAAAATATATGGAGTCTTATGTCGCACACAGTATTTCTTTACAGTTCATGTCTAGGTTAAGCAGTTAAGGAGTCTGTTGTTTAATTGTTTAATTAACTGCTGTTTAATAAGTATTAATTCATTTTTGGGGTAGTAATGAATAAAGTACAGATGCCAGGAAAGGAGGTTCATCTCTGTTTGTGTTAAGCATACTTTGACATGGCGTGATGTTTCAGTTAAAAGCATCACTGTCCAAAATTACGAGAGCCAAACTCTAACGCCTGAAATCTAATAAGCAATATCTGAATTTAGAATTTATCAGAACCAGGTCTGTGGCAACAATGTGTGATATGCAAAGAAGTTCTGTCTAGTGACAGCATGGTCTACAACAGTAGTGTCTTTTTCATGTAAAAATAAATAACTTTTTGTTGCACTTCCATGATTTTTACATACTTAAAATAATATACATTGTGTACTATTACATACTGTACAATTATAGCATATGAGTATTAATCATTGAGGGTGGAAAGTGGTATGTTTTTGGGGGAAGAGGTGTTGGGGAGCCACAGGACCCTGGACTTTGTCTGAGGGGTCAGTGTCACAGTTAGAAAACCCCTGGGAAAGCTGTCTTTTACAGCCCTCTGTGCTCTAAATGGACCCCCTTCCACAACACTGGCATAATCAGGTTTGTTGAATCATGTATTCTCACCACAGTTTTGATATAACATGTTTGAAGGACAAATGGAACATGTTTTCCAAAATGCAAGCACTTGTAACTATCCATCCATCCATTATCTTAACCGCTTATCCCTGGTGAGGGTCGCGGGGAAACCTGGAGCCCATCCCAGAGCACAT
>JABJVR010000033.1:3521935-3553806 GCA_025773905.1 Chitala chitala | reverse complement strand
TGTTCTCCCTGTGCTTGGTGGGTTTTCTCCGGGTGCTCCGGTTTCCTCCCACAGTCCAAAGACGTGCAGGTTAGGTTAATTGGTGTGTCCAAATTGCCCATTGTGGGTTGGTGCCCTGCCCTGGGTGTCCCCTGCCCTGCGTGTCCCCTGCCCTGCGCCTTATGGGCTCCAGGTTTCCCCATGACCCTCACCAGGAATAAGCAGTTAAGATAATGGATGGATGTTTTAACCATATGTACCCCCCCACCACCCATTGTTTGGAGTTACAGCTGCTTCATTGTCAACCTTTATATTGAAGGCAAAACGGCACATATGCAAATAAATGCTTAATGAAGCCTGGATATTCCTGTAAATCTGTGGCATGCTTCTTGTTAGACATGAGCCCACACATTTTGCATTTTGAAGTTTGACATTTAAATTATTTTATATTTTCCTGTGTGTGGATGCTAATATTGGCATGTAGTTATTTATTTACTTACATTGTAAACCATAAAATATTAAAATACATTTTTAACTGTCTAAATCAATCCTACGTTTTTGTACAAGCACGTGTGAGGGTGAAGCGGAGAGCTGTGTACACAGTGCAGACATTCCACACAGCTAATCAGGTGAGATCCACGAGCCCATTTTCCATGGATGTTGCGGCAATGTTTTTGCAACGCTGTGAAAGGAGGACTTCCGTGCAGCAGAATGCCAACACGTCCAAACTAAGTCGACTGACGCGTAAATTTAGCTGTAAGGTTCACCGTTCCAGTCTGTCCGTATTTCATTTTTCAGTCCACGGCGCTGGGACACCATTGTGCCTCCAGTGGGGGAATTCGATAATGTTAAAGAGGGTTTGTTTTTTCGCGATGGGGCTGCATAGAAGTTAACTGAACCTTAGTTACCTGCACCCGTATGCACCCGCGTGAGGGGTCAAGCTAGGGATCGAGGCTGAGCGCTGCGCAGTGAGGTCGCGCTCACAGGCGCTCTCCAGATGGCGTCTCTTATCACTTCAAGTCACTGACGAATATTTTCCCAGCTGTCCAGAGTCGCTCAGCAAGTAACAGCGTAGCCACGACGACGGTGTTTTAAATGCAAGTGTTCCACTTCATTGTGAAAGGTATTGTGAAATAGTTCTGCAGGCCACCAGTAGAACTATTTCACAATACCTTTCACCCTCATTTTGTAGTTCCAGTACTGCCCTATTTTCCCCAAAATAATATGCAATCACTTTGAGGTGAAGAACATGCTGTATTATAGGACGTGAACAATACATTGTAATTAACAGCCCTACAACCAGTTATAAAAAGTAACATACAGCAGGATGTCATCACAAAAAGGTTAGTTTGCAAGTCCTCCTTATTGCACCTATGATTAAGGAGATTTATAATTACAAGTTTAAATAGATGTCCCATACAGTCCCTTGCAGTTGTTATATTCAAATAGTAATTAAAGACCAATGTCTGCATTGTGTGTGTGAGAAATCTTAAAACATTGTGCTGCAAGAATTGCATTATTGGCATTCTGGTAGCTCCTATTATTAGTAACTTCCACATATAATGTCTCCTTATGGCAGCAGAGCTTTGGAAACAACAGCCGCTATTGTGGTTTGTCACTCCACAGTACAGGAACATGAGAACACACCTGTAGGCCTAACAGCTTCTTCCTGCAGGCCTTCAGGCTATATTATTCAAGCATGTTTCCTGCACTACGCTTAATTTGCTGCTCCCCTCCACAACAACATACCACTTAAACTCACTTTTATACTAACTCCTGCCATGTAGTTTCACATTTTTTGTTACTTAAACTTGCTGTTGCACTTTTCTGTGTTGATTCCATCTGACGAAATGCTTTGAGTTTTAAATAAAGGTCTTTTTGTTATGTGTCTCCTGCATTACTTTGTTGGGGAGACATAAGCATGGAATAAGTTCTTCATTATTATTATTGTTTTTTTTTTTACAATTACCTTTGGAAATTAAATTTGGCACTGCAAACAACAGTGGTTGTAATAGCATCTTGACTCATGACAAATTGTTAAATGTACTCTATTACACTGCAGACATTTATGATAGTGGCTTGAAGTTTAATTTACTGTGGATGGACACAAACATCCATCCATTATCTTAACCGCTTATTCCTGGTGAGGGTCGCAGGGAAACCTGGAGCCCATCCCAGAGCACATAGGGCGCAGGGCAGGGCACCAACCCACCACAGGGGACACACACTACAGGCAATTTGGACACACCAATCAATCTAACCTGCATGTCTTTGGACTGTGGGAGGAAACCAGAGCGCCTGGAGAAAACCCACCAAGCACAGGGAGAACATGCAAACTCCACGCACACAGACCCAAGGCAGGAATTGAAGCCCAGGGCTGGAGGTGCGCGGCGACAGTGCTAACCACCACGCCACCATTCCGCCTTGGACACAAACAATCCACTGTTATACATTCTTTTTTGGACTTTGATATCAGTGAAAATGTATTGCCTAATGATCTGTAACACCTGCACTAAGTTTGGACAGGTGCAGTGATTTATGTATTGTAACAGAATTTCTAAGCATCTGACCTGACATTCCCGCTTGGAATATTGTTTTGTAATACCTACTACAAAGGCCATGACTGTGGTGGTTTTTATTGGATGAGCTTAGATATGTAGATTAATTTGATATTGGGTCTTTAAAGTGATGATATAATTTTTACTGTTTGCTAAGGTATTGGGGCAAGTATATAAAGCTTTAAATAATCTTAAATGGCATAAAATTGCATAGACATTTGGAATAAAAGCGTGATCTTAGCTAATAAGAGTGCCTTTGGGAGCAGATAAAACTTATTTAGCGGATTTCCTGAAGAAAGTTAAAAGAAGACCTAGCACCTCAGAATGGGATAAGACTATGTCTTAATAGCATTTATGCAAGAAAATGTCCTACCAGATGAAAGGACAACTACACACAGAGATGTAGCTGGCAGGGGGAAGGGGGAACACGTCCCCACAATTAAACATAGACTGTTAAATATATTTAATGATATTGTTATGATATATCATAATTATTATTATGCTGTCACACTCACTTGCCCCACCTATATCAGTACCCCATGCCTAAGGACACCAGAAGGGTGAACCTTGAGCATGTTTTCACACCTTTAATTTTTTGTTTACTTCTTTCTGTAGTTTCAGCTTTGGTGTAAAGGACCAATTAGCATCACTTGCCATTGTGAATATATAGGATGGACCCACGCTTAGCTGTTGTTTAGAGCCAAGGCCTAGTGAGCTTGCAACATCTTGGTTATTTACTCACTCCCCCTTTCTCCCATATGTGTCAAAACAGTACAGCAAAAGTCAAAAGTATACAAGCCAATGTTTACATTTAACATGCAAGGACATTATAATGTATAACTGTACAATGGAATGCGTTATAAATTATTTTTGGAAATTATTGACAAGTACATTAGTAGGCAAATACGTCCTGATGATCTTGCATTCAGCTTATCCCTTTTAGTTATAATGATACATAATAATCATTATTGTTATACTGTTGAGAAAATCCCAAGGCTGTTACAGCCTTAAATTATATTCAACTTTCAGAAGGGCTCAGGTGGATTTGTTGACAGCTATATGGTCATGTGTACTATCTTGTTATTTATGAAGCCATCAAAGTTTAATGCTGGAAATGTTTCATGACTTAAAATTGTTTTATGTTCAGTATATAACCATTCAGTAAGATGGTTATATATTTCACCATTTTTTATGAGCGCTGTTTAAATTGCCTGGTGGCTAAATGGTTAGAACATGCAGCTGGGATATGGGATTTTCCTGGTTTGAATCCCCCACAGCCATGTGCATCTTTGAACAACACCCTTATTGCGAGCTCCCTGTCCACTGCACGTGGCTGGGTATCCACTGCTTCCCCTTTGATGAGGTAAATGTAATTTTCCTCTGGATTACATGTAATTCAATTACTGAAGATGCACATTTTGGGCCAGGCTAAAGAAGTGAACTTTTTGCATTTAACTGCTCTTCTTCTTTATTTGTGAACTGAGGAGATGGCAAAAGGCAAAGAATCCTGCAGACCACGGCCAACGTGATATGTAATAGAAAATCAGGTGAGCACGTGTAAACTTTGCTTCTGCTCCTGGGCAGGCCTGATGTTCCAAACAAGTCAATAATCAGGGCACTAGCTTGATGCCATGCCCACAGTTGTCATGGGTTCAAATCCCCCTTTGCATACATGGACTTCTCCCATTCTCTTTCTGCTGAAACGGGATGCATCACAGTCCCAGAACAGGTAGTTCAGGTGAACTGTAAAAGTACTTTGCCTTGTCTGCACTTATTGCCTTAACAGCTCCATGGGGGACTCTGAACTATAGGTTGGATTGAAGTGAATGAACTAATATCATATATATCATGCATGTAAAACAAAGACAATAATCTAAAATCCATAAATCATTAGCATAGATAAAAAGGATGTGTGTGTGTCTCCTCCCTGACAACTCATTTTCATTAGTTCTACTTTGATACAGTTTTTTACATGTACAGAGCACAGTTTATGCCACAAAAAGGCAATCGGTGTGACCGGGCTCTTGACTCCCTGTCTTTTGTTGCAGCTGCATTTCTAGGCTTGCCTGCATCAGCCCCCTGTCCCCCTCCTCACCTTGTGTCTTCCCCCATGTGCGTGTCCCCCTGTCGTGGACAGACTTTCACAGCTTTTTGACCCGCCTATATTTATTTGGACGTTCACTTTTGGAAATCCAATGTTAAAATAATGCGCTCCTCAAGTGTTGTCCGTGTCTGTTTTGAAAAGCCTGACAGAGAGGCACTCAGACATTTACATGGCTGTAAAATTGCTTTTAGTTTAATAACGTGCCGTTACGCATATTTACATTGTCGTGCGGATTTATTTTTATGATATTGTGATATCCTGTACGATTGTCACCAATGTATTGCAGGCCACAAAACCAACTATTCATCAGCATAAATGTCTTCATAAAAATCCAAAGCCTTTTCCCATCAGTGGGGACAGAGAAGTTTCCCGAACATTTTTTTGTTAAACCACTCCCACTAATCGCACTCATGCAGAATCCCAGTTGATTTGAAAGACACATAAAAGTAATATTCCTAGTTTGATTCCTGGTTTATCAGCTTTTAACACCCACTCCAAATGCAGTAACACCGGCAGGCTTTTAACACCATCACATTGTAAAAAAAAAAAAAAAGATTGAATAAATGTAAATGATGATCATGTGCTGCTCTTCATACGGACGAGTCCAGCAAATTGTAACTACAAAGCTGGTGTTATAACATGGAACAATGTAGACCTTAGAAACCCACACCATAATAAGCTTAGGGACTGCGTCAGAGCTGATAAACTGACCACAATGTTAATCTAGCAGAAGGAGACACTTTGCATAAATGTGATAAAAGATTGGCACCATCCCAGGGGGAATACAGGTGAGGTGGGGAGGGACCTGAACATACAGGTGTGTGTGTAAAGGAGAAGGAGAGGGGTTATAAAAGCCACGGCCTGACAGACTACAGAAAAGTGAAGCAGAGCCCTCTGATCTTGGATTGCACGGGACTTTCAGGCTGTACACTGAAACGAACACCCCAGACTGTCTCGCCACGAGCCCTGCCTCTCCCTGAAGCCTCACCTTTCAATCTGGCTGCAGTCGCTGCAGCTGCACAAGGTACTGCTCTCCCAATACCAGCCATTGTCCATTCTCCTCTGCGCTTCACGTGCTTGCCAACGCCGCTTTTGTATTGCTGCAATCTTCTTTGAACATGATGAACCCTGCAATCATTCTATCATTTCTCTGTAGCGATGGCCAGAGCATCTCTGGAAGCAGGCTGCTTTTTTAATGTGGTGAAATCACAGAAAAGCAAAGCGTTTCTTGTGTTTTTTTCTGGCTCTCAGGACACGTGTTGTCTGTTCATTTTCAGGTCTTCCTGTCCAATATGCTGGCAACACTGGAAACAGTGAGTCTCTCGCTAAACAAGCTGCTTTCTCTTTCTTTATCTGGTCGTACCTCAGCACAGACCGGCAGCCATGTGAGCAACATGATGAGCTGCGCACTTACTGCCTTGAAAGTTACATTGGCTACTGTGTCTAATGTTTAAGAATTTGTGCTTGCCTGTGCTGAATGTAGAGGCTGCTTGCTGAAGGGTTCAGCACCTGTGACGCTCTAATAGACGGAGGTCGCTGCTTGTTCTCAGGTGTTGAGTGAACGCTGACATGTTACTGATTTTGCAGCTTTTCAGGGTGTTAAAGGGGTCAGTTGTACGGCTTGCCCCATATTTCACACAGTCTTCTGTGGCTGCTGATCAGAATCAGTCTGGCTAGGTCATCTGGCTGTCTGCTTTTGTGCTAGATTCAAACACTTGCTTTGCTGTTACTATTTGATATCCATCTTTTAAAATGTATTATTATTATTGTTATATTAAATAAAACAATACAAAAATTATTGCAAAGATACAGCATAGAGGTTTCAGCAAAAATAAGTTACACTGGCATTCTGAAAGATCTCTTGTGCTTTCAAAACAACAGCCTTTAAGTTTTGACTGTCTTAGAGAGTGAACATTTAGTGAGTTAATTTATTTTCAGATGGAGAAAATGTAATAAAATACATACATCAACATTAATAACAAAAAACAATGAAACTGAAAAATGGGTGCAGTCAAAGCCAATGCTTAATATTCTACCCCTTTACGTAAATTTTAATTTACTCAATTATTCGTATAATTACGTTGATTCAATTACTTGGCAACCAGAGCAGCACTATCTATTCATATCTTTATATATACATATCATTTCCATTTTAACCACTTTTTAGAACTTAAATATATTGTCACATTCTTTTATATTTAAATTAAAAGCATTCCACACATTCACTCCTTGAACTTTTTTAACACTTGTTCCTATTTTCTTCTTTTTAAATAAACACACTCCCCTTAATTTGTAATTACTCTCTCTCCTTTCAAACAGCGCCTGGACAGTTTGTGGCAATTGATTGTTTTTTACTTAAACATATGTTTCAATATTTTATACTTTGCTAGATCTCTAAATTTTAAAACGTTCAAATTAACAAATAAAGCATTTGTTGGATTGTAATACCCAACTCTACTTATAATTCTTACAACTCTTACAACTCTTTTTTGCAACATAAAAATCGGTCTGATTACTGTACATTTCTGTTGAGATGGAGATAAACACATGTGAACAGACCTTAGACACTGCATCCTGTGTGACAGCACTATTTTATTCTTCATGCAAAGAATCCTCAGATGATGACTGATAACTAAATACTTCATGTTCGATGCAAATGACTATGAAAATGTTGTACTTTTTGCTATCCAAGCAAGCCTTAGGAAAATGTAGTGTTACGAATACAGATTTCTTGGGGGGGGCCTGTTTAACAATAAATGTTTATAACGGACAGGCCACCTTCTGTGCTGGCAGATGTCCTCTGTATGTAACTATCCTGTGCAGCATGAAGATGGGGTTTACCATAGGCTTACAGTGTGACATTAGGACTGCTGTTTCTTACCAAAATGCTGTCAGATTAATGTGCCAGACAGTTTTCTGCCAAAGTCCATGAGTACCACTGACATGCTCTCACTCTCTGGGTGTGTGACAGGACATCTGTTGAGCTACTGTGTGTTTGCAGGTGTGGTACCTCCAGGACATTGACTCGCGGGACTGGGCCATGTCCCATCCCGCACAGGTTGACCTGGATGTTATCGAGGAGTACCTGCAGGAGCACTCACAGGATGTTCAGCCAGGCCACAAAGATGAGGAGGAGTCTGGTGCTATAGGTGAGGATGCATAACCTCACGTGCTTTGGAAAGACATAAAGAGGCTTGGAAATTTTTTTTCAGCAAAATACTCACATAACATATTACTTTGTTAACACAGAATATAAGTGCTTGAAAGTATTCAGGAAAGTTTCTTATGTCCTCAAAACAAATGTTCAGCAGTCTTAATCATATTTATACTACTGCTCTTGGAACTCACGTAGATCGTGAGTTTTTTTTTTATGAACGTGTTTTGTTATGAAAAAAATAATGATTTATTATCAAAAATATGTTGAACAATTTATACACAGAAATTTCAACCAGTTACTAAAGTCGTTTTTTCCCTTTTAAAAAGTTATAGCATGACAAATAAATGTGTGTTCTTCATAATTGGGTCTTATCTTTTACCACATTGTCACTTTCTAATATAAGTAATGTCTCTTTTGCACGCAACGCTGCATCTGCACATAACCTCAGAGGTCTTGTTGCTGACAGTGTAATGTTAAATTTGCATACAGAGAACAGTTGGCCCGGGCATTTTGCCTATGAGTGGCACTATGACGCTCCACCGAACACCGAGAGAGACCAATGGCGGCAGCCTTCTGCTTGGGCTCACCCCTCCCATTCTGAGGTGCTAGGTCTTCTCTTATCACACCCATTTACAGTTATTGCGTTACTTAAATTTAGAGATACTTACAAAGCTGTTTCAACACTACATTATTTTTTTTACAGTTTAGCATTAGACTGACCATTAGATTGCATCATGAGGTGTTTTCTTCTACTTTAGATTGGAGTTGGAGCAGGTGTGTTTGTGTGTGTGTGTGTGTGTGTGTGTGTGTGTGTGTGTGTGTCTGTGTGTGTGTGTCTCATGATGCAGTCTAATGGCTTCTACTTTCTATAAGTTTATACTTCAGTTTAAGGATAACTTTAGGAAGGGTATCTTCACAGTAAACGTCATTTAAAATGACAGCCATGTTTATAATTGTAGCAAAAAAGTAATCAAAAATATTTCAAGAGTTTTAAAAATCATGCAGTCTTCACTTGTCAAATGACTGTTGCACAGCAGGGTCTTAGTAAGCACGGTGATGAGGATGCCATGTCCCCCTCCTTGATATTTAAAGCTTTGGTCCATATAGTAACACTTATGTGTCACACTGTATAGCTGTGTTCCCACCAATGTCAAATTTTCTCCCACACCTAAGTCACAGGGTCACTGCCAGTTTGCCTATGATGTCAGTCCAGGCAGGGACTCGGACTCCCAGTCCACCAGCTCCGGTTGCCATGAGTACCCACCCTCACCCTTCAGGGAGAGACGAGGGAAGAAGGTGTGCAGCCCACCCACCCTCACATCAGTCACAGGTATGCTGACCACTAGCTGTGTGTCAGAGCACGATCCGTCAGCAGATATCCTAGTAGCACATCAAATGCCACTCCTAAAATGTATCACTGTACTAAGCTGTCAGCACTGGTAGTCATGTTATTGACTGTAATATGGTGTGGAGAACCCTTCAGCTCAACATGACCCCACACCCTCTTCTCCACAGCAGGCCGAAAGAAGGAACGCCTCTTCCAATTCCTGTACGAGATGTTGCAAAACCCAGAGATGCGCAGCTGCATCTGGTGGGTTCCACCAGGCAGGGGCACCTTCCAGTTCTCCTCACAGAACAAGGAACGCCTGGCTGAGCTGTGGGGCCGGCGCAAGGGGAACCGCAAGACCATGACATACCAGAAGATGGCGCGTGCCCTGCGGAACTACTCTCGCACCGGCGAGATCCGTAAGGTGAAGCGGAAGCTCACCTACCAGTTTAACGAGGGCACCCTCAGAGGGCTTCAGATGGATGCAGGCAGGACTGCGGAGCGTTAAGTGGACGGGGGCTTGGGTGTAAAGGGACAGACGCAAAGTTGATGCAAAATTCAGGTGTTGCTCACCTGCTGGAGCACACACACCTGAGTCTCAAGTATTTGTGTGAGAGAAAATGATGCCACAGTTGCCACTGTACACCCCTTCAGAACTTAGAGTCCTGTTTTGCCTTTGAAAGACAAGGGGCCTTCAACGGCACTGATATTCACATCTCTGGTTTCATTGTTGACCATTTCCATGTGATGAACACCCAGCAAAGTCACAGAGAGAGGGAAGATGGTTGTCCTTGAGGATTTTTTATGAATCTCCGGATTGTCAGTTTCTTAGAGCTACTTTATAAGTAGAGCTTGTGTTCATTTCAGACTTGTCTTTTATAAGAAGAAAATGTACAGCGTTTGTTTTATTTCTGCTATTTTTACATACACCACAGTGAAGAATGTGTTAAAATGGGAAAGTTTCTTTTTAATACATTTTCAGAAGAAAACCTGACTGCGTGTTTCATTATAATACTTATCCATCTTTAATTCTCTGCTTTCATCTTATTAAAAATGCTGACAATTATGCTAGTAAGAACAACAGTTTGTATGATTATGTTGTTTCTGAAACTGAGCTTTGAAATGGATACTTCTGAGTTTCCTGAGTTTGTTTGTTTATCAGTATATTAACATAGACAAGAAAATGGTACATTAATTGTAATTCTTTCATGATTTTTCATTTAAACCCTACAAATTTCAATAGGAGATATGACTTAGTTGTACTGTGCAGAAAGATTGTATTGTGATTTTCTGTTCTGTGAGCTTTATTTTAAGGTAAAATTGTTAGGTAATTATCAATCAGGAGGTTGTAGAAATGCTTACAGAGAGTTAGGATATGCTTGTGGGAATAATAAATGCACCAAGCAGTTCATCAGAAAAGGAAACACAACAACGGCAGCTTTAACTCATCCACCTGTCAGCCCCACCATCTCTGTAGGGTCCCACAGTACCTCCTACACACACACACACAAACACACACACACACACACACACACACACACACACACACACACACACATACACCACACATGCGTAGATAAAAATAGAATAGGATGTGGATCCTATGCAAAACAAGTTTACCTCAGAAAATGTCTTTATAGCAGGTTACTGATTTACATGACATACAAAATGTTTCATCTAGAGAGAGCAAAAGCATCACAGGTCTAAAATAAGAATGGAACCACCAAGCAAAATCAAGGAATGGAATTATGTCTTGGTATTGTACTTGTTTATATACAAGCTGTTTCACTCACCCAGAGAAAGGAAAGACTTCTTGGCCTACTCTTAGTAATACTCTGCTCTGACAGAACAGGCATTTGAGGATTGACTGAAACATGAAATGTGTTAAATTAAAATAAATTACAAAAATATGACAATGCAACAAACAGCACAAACTCTTGGTGATAATAAAAAATGGACCATTCATTCTTATGCAAACAAATGAACATTTCTCTGATGAATTGTAACAGAGCTTAAATTTTAATAAAGCCCCTGAGTGTATGTCTATGCATGACAGTATACAAATTACCTTGTTGCTCAACATATAAACAAATAATATTTCTGCATCAATTCTAACAAGCGAAGTCCTCATGTGAATTTCTTGTCACTACCCACATCTCCTCCCCACACTGATGACATGCAGATGTTATCTGAGTCCAAGGTATAAAAACCCTCCTTCTCAGTCTGACTACACAGAACCACAAACTACTTTAGTCAGCTGCCACTGGAGAGAAAATTATTGTCACCATTTATGGAGACTCTCAGCAGGAGGCCATCGATGACATAAATGCCATTTTCACTTTCTAGACTAAAAAATGCTTTCTTGATAACTGGAAGCGAAATTTCGCTGCGCTTCTTCCTCCTAAAAAGGATCATCAAAAGGAGTTCCTCTTGAGCTCTGCCCGCAAACTGCTGCCCCAGCCAGCTCTTTCTGAATGGATCAAATGTCGGTGCCATACGTGGTCTTGGAGGTGCTCATTGCTGTGGCTTGTTGCCTGGGCAACATGCTGGTGATCGGGGGAGTGAAGCTGAACCGCTCGCTGCGCCAGCCCACCTTCTTCTTCGTGGTGTCGCTGGCAGTGGCCGACTTCTTGGTGGGCGCCTTGGCCATCCCGATGGCGTTGGTGCTGGACTATGGCTGGTCAATGTCCTTTAACAGTTGCCTGTTTATCGCTTGCATGGTGGTGGTCCTCACCCAGAGCTCCGTGCTGGCTCTGCTGGCTATTGCAGCGGACCGCTACCTACGTGTACGTATGCCAATCAGGTGAGCTACTACCTTCATCCTCCAACAGTTGGGCTTGTTAGTCTTCATCTATTTCCAAAGCTTAGCTTGGCAAATACATGTGTATGAACCAATGGACACTCTCCTCTTAGCTCCATATGCATCAGACGAAGCTGTGCAGCCTGTAATTGGAAGATTTAACATAAATGCTCCCTTTTTCTGACATTTCTTTTATCAAGCATTTAAATACTTTAACAATGAGATGGTTGATCAGTGTTTGACCATATTAGCTACAGTTTCCTAGTAATGTGAACATCTTCACTTACATGGCAACAAATGTTTCTGATTCTGATTCTGATATGAAAGAGAAAAATATCAATGTAAATAGGTACAGTCAAGAAAGCTGTCACAAGCATAAAATTTTATGATATAATGCAATGAAATTAAAAAAAAAGCTTGCGATAAATATTAACGGCTGGTTTAAATATGTACAGAATAATTTAAAGCAAAAGCAATGCTATAAAAAAGCACAATTATATATATATATATATATGATCACATTTCTTAGTGTATAGAACAAAGACACATGTAAACATTGAAACTCTAAACACACAAGAGAAATGATACCTTGTTAATATGATGACATACATCTTTTTTAGGTACAAAAGAATTGCCACACAGGCACGTTCCTGGGCTGCAGTCATTCTGTCCTGGCTCATCGCCTGTTTGCTGGGTTTCATTCCCTTTTTTGGATGGAACAAAATGGGCAAAGAACCTCCAAACTCCACCATTCAGTGCACATTTCTAGAAGTCATGTCAATGGACTTCATGGTATATTTTAACTTCTTTTTGTGCATTCTCCTCCCCCTGGTTATAATGACCTTTCTGTATCTGCTGGTCTTCTACAATATCAGGAAGAACATGCAGAACAAGCAGTCTGCGACCTTCTTTATGAAGGAGCAGAGGTTGGCCAAATCTCTGGCGCTGGTGCTCATCCTCTTTGCCCTGGGCTGGCTGCCCTTGCATATTATGAACAGCATAATTTTGTTTAATGGTCTTGAAGCCGTTCCCATACGCCTTGTCCATGTGGGCATACTCCTGTCACATGGGAATTCGGCTGTCAACCCCATTGTCTACGCTTTCAAGGTCCCCAAGCTACGCAGGGCCTATCTGCAGATCTGGAAGAGGTTCGCCTTCTGCCAGAGCGAAGACTTTTCTCAGAGTGACAACACTCTCGACCAACTCGATGGCAGTAACCCAAACAGCACCGTTCAGAGGGAGAAAAACAAAATTCATCCAACTCCTGTGTCAATTGATGTAAAGAAACAGTTGCAAAACCAACTTTAAAATGTTAACTTTATTGCATATCATCCTGTTCAACTGACTTTATTTTTATAAATTTCTGTAAGGAGAAAAACTGAGCTCTTTATCAGCACAATGAAATGGTGAAATGGTGTTTTGAAGAAATTATTCACATGATGAAGTGAAAAATTCTGGCACTCACTGAGCTGACATAAGTCAGACATCTTTTCTTTTTTTTTTGCAGAAACTGTAAAAAGTGCCACATACACAGGGCTGTGAAGATGTGGTCTTTCTCAACTTCCTTTTTGAGTAAAATCCACTTCCTCAAAAATGTCAGTCTGAATCTGTGCTAAAACATATTTTGCCTTAAAACAGTACCACAAAAAAAGTTAGACAAATTCTGTTCTGCTACTAGTAATTGTGTAACTCTGTGAAAAGCTTCAATGGGTGAAATTGAGCACAAAAATTGAGCAATGTTCTTCTGATCTCAAAATGGTATTCATTACTTCCCTCCCTTGTTATGACTGAACAGCACATGGTACAAAAATAAAATTATTCATAATGTTCTGGTAAACATTCTTGGGGAGCCATGATTCTGTTAAGGTGCTGAACACCACAACTGATTGAATAAGAAACTGAATGTAGGTAAAGAGGGTAATGCAGGGGCTCAACAGGAAGCACAGTTGTGTCACACTTCCAAACATTACACATTTGACTTCAGACCCAGGTTTCTGTGTGCATAATTTGCATAATCATGCTAAGGTTGCATGGGTTACAATTGCTACAATATTAACTGCCAAATGTTACACACTTCAAATCCAGAGGTGTTTCTAAAGGGCCACAGTGGTATGTGTGTGAACTCCCTTTGATACATACATGGCCCCTTCAGGGTGTGTCCTGTGCATGCAAGCACAAGCTTAAAGGCTTTATCCTCCCTGACAACCAAGATTTAATAAATGATTCTACGCAGTCCGTGTGCTTAAGTAGTCACAGTCCTGGTTAGATTTATAACAACGAAAGCAAAGCAACAAATAGACTTAAAGTTAATTATCCTGCAAAGAAGTATATGCAAATGTTGTACCATGCCGGTACACAAAGAATGCAAAAACACAGACAATCACAAATGTAATTGCAGCAAAAGATGTATTTCTGCTTTTTATGAATTTTCTAAATGTTATAAAGCATTTAAATTTTGATTCCAATGTTTTGATAGCAAACCAAAAAATTATGGGGTACTTTTTTAGTAGTGTTTTATCAAATGTAACACAAACAGGTCAAACAGTTGGCAATAGTCCACATACAGCACTGGCATTATACCAATGTAGTGGAGGCAAAAGTAACATTCACCACACCATGTAGATAGTCAAAAATGACTGTAAAATCCCAAATCTACATATGATAAAAAATAACGAAGACGAATTGTCTTAAGGCTGTGGGTTGTCAACAGACAGTGCTGAGTGTCTGAATATGATGACTTTATACATAAATTTTAATGTTTACTGTAGGACCCCAATATCCACAGGTTCACTTAACTGTGGTCAACAGCAGGGGAAAAGAAAATTTAATTAAATACAAAAATTACAAAAATATGCAGTTCACAACTTTTACACCATGTGTCAATCAAGTATATACTGTACAAGCAAGCATAAACATGATGAAGAGGGCACACCGAGTGACACCGGTACTGAATCGAGTCCTTTGTTTTGGTAATGGTGGAAGCTGATGAAGACTGCGCAGTGGGAAACTGTAGCATGGAGTAGATGATAATGAGGTTGAATTTTGCGTTTACATTTGATTTCAACATTTATTCCTTTAGCAGATGCCTTTGTCGAAAGCCACTTACAAATGAGTAATAGTACACATGCATATTAAAACAATGTCGGCAGTATTTATGGATATGGAATCCAGCTAATAGTTAGTGCTCTCCTACAGTCAAAGGTGCACAAGATTCAGTTTAGCAAGACTACCAATAATAAAACAGCAAATTAACTAAAAACAAGACAATCCAATACAGTGAACCACAAAGAAAGTTTGAACAATTTTGGTAGTGGAAAAAATTATAACATTACATCTACAAGTGAGTAATTACAACCCAATTACAACAACAGGCGTGTTCCAGAAGGTCATTTTATTCTGTTTTTAATTCCAAACTGAAGACTTTCCTTTGATATATTAGCTCTCCATTTGTTCTCCAGTTGTGTGACTGGTGATCCTGAAGACCAATGGGCACTCTCCAACTCACAGTCAGTCCCATGAAAGTTTAAAGAGAAGCACAGATACAGAAATATAAATCAAATATGATCGGGGACATAACAAAGGGTTATTATAAGGCATCTGCTCCTATCTGCTGTTTCAGCCAACCACAGTAAAGCTTGGAACGTAATACCCGTGGGTACAGGGGTCCTACTGTATGTGTATATTTCTGAGTTGTGACAGTGGCACTGAGGCAAATGTTGAAAGGTAGACCCTGAAGTACAGATGCCACTCTACTTATGAACATCCAACTTGCGAACGTTCATAGATACGAACAAACGCTCCTTAAGTTCAATTTTTGTTCGGAGAAAGGAACTGGGAAACTGCAGCTAAAAAAATTTTACGTGCATGGTTCTCCATTCAGGTATGGCATTTGGCCGCTACATACGGCAGCACTGGAGCATCCGTTATCTTATCCCCCTTCTTCACTCAGCTTGCAGACCGTAAACTCATACACCAGAGTGCTCTAAGATTTATCAAGTTTTATATCGTGAATTATCCAGTGCATTTCGTATCCATTACGGTTGGTGAAAAACATCAGGCTAGTGATGTTAGTGGTAGTGCTAAAAAGCGACAAGCCATATCCATGGAAACAAAGGCGGTGATAATTATTGTAGCGACTGGCATGTGTGGTGGCGGGTCAGCTGCATCAACAATGACGTCACCCCGAGGGTCAAAGACAAGTGACCAATTGGCTTCCAGAGTCAAAGAGTCGAGTCTTTGGCTCAGTGGGCAAATCCCTTGGCTGTGGGTAACCTGAGATGGAGGCCCAATTGCGCCATCGGCCCGTTACATTATTATAATAATTATTGTTATTATTACTACAATTCATTAACATCATTTATACTTTTTGTTCTTTTTATTGTGTTTTTAGGATAAGACAACAAATGTTTTATGTTTTAATACAACTTTACAGAGTTTTACATTATTCTTTAAAAAAACTTTAGCAACCTAAACAGGATAATGCAGTTGCATATAATAAATATTTAAATACACAAACATTTCAAATATACAACAGTAAATAATACAATGAACTATCTGTTGATTAAGAGTTTTTACAAACCTGCCTCAATTAAAAATTTGGAGTCTTTATTTAATATGACATGATGTAATATTTAGGTAACTTGACCTACTGGAACAATAACACTGAAGGTATTTTTATTGGTATTTTTAGTACAGTAATTTAGAAACAGGAGTGTGTAACATAAGCTGTGATGTAATTTTTGAGATGACCTTCACATGACTACCAGTACTCAGTGTATAAATAAATGTAGCAGCACAGTGCAACGACAGACTGATGAAAATCCTATGAAAGTAGTATGCATGATCTCAGACTTATGAGAGGGAGGCATTGCATTTGTGTTACACCTAACAAAACAGACCTGTCATGAGAACATTTGCAGACATATGATGTGAAAATACAACCAAGCTTTATCACATGAGAAGTATTCATAGGAAACTTGACCAAAGCACCAACCACCCCGCTGCCCATGGCACTAACGCACACTACAGCATTTCATGTCAAGGCATTGCCCTACCCACTAACTTCCCCAGCAAACATTAGACCTCTTCCTACAACAACAGTATTGCTATATCTGTACAATCGCAAACTGTGTTGCACTAGAAATCATATCACTCCTATCGCTCATCAGTGGCAGATTACAAACTGCATAAACCAATGGCTTTGCAGAGTGCAAAAATAATAATAAAAAATATATATATATAAGCACGGTGCTTCTGACATAGCTTTCACATTAATTCAAAGACAACTTTTACAATTAGCCTTTAAGAAGTTTTATTACGAATACTGCATTCACTGAGTTGAAGGTCACAATGTTGCTCAACGTCCAGGCAAGCAAAAGAAAAAAAACACGTATTTTTCTGAAATGCATGCACTTGAACTTATTATATCCGTTTAGATCAGTTCAATCTGAATAATAAATAATACAAAGAATATGCACGGCATTACAAGAATTTGTAAATTCACTATATTTGCTACAAAAAAAAAGTCTTAGGACAAAACGCTTCCGTTAATCTTTTATTTCTTCAGTTGTTGATATGTATTTCTATCGAAGATCCAAAAAAGAACTCACCTTATAGAACACTTAAGATAACACATTAACCTGGAGTCTAAGACAAAATTTTAACAACAAAACGCTTTCAAAACCTGAATGTATGGGCTCGACTAATACAATGAATATGGTAGACATTCTGTTTACATGGGACATCAGACTCGAACTTTTCTGCTGCTCTTATATATACTGCGAGTTATATACGGTACAGGAGTTAAGAGTGCGACTTACATTTTAATACGCATACATCGTAGAACATATGTGTCAAACTCAAGGCCCGCGGGCTACAACCGGCCCGGAGTACAATTATATCCTGCCAGCGAGATCATTTTATATATCTTTTTTAATGGCCCGGCGATATAAACCGCCGATAACACGCAAACTACAAATCCCACAATGCAGCGCAACAGCTGCCTTACCGAACGATAGACTATCTGAGATCATTCCCGCGTCAATTATGTCAGATCAATCAAGCGTCTGTTGATGTATACAGCCTTAATTTCAAGTCAAAACTAGCCCCCAACAATGGCCAAGAGAAAAGCTGATTTGTTTTGATTCGTGTTTATTTCAACTTTTACTTAAAAACACAATTTTTATTTATATTTTCAGATTTTTTGCAGCATGTTCATATTTTGAATTTGTATTATTTTTTACAGGCGATATGTTTATGGAGAGCAAAATATTTTAAATTTATTTATTTTGAAATAATATTGTATCCTGTGTGTTTCGATTCATATTTATGATCAAAAAACGTTTAGTTTCAGTTTGTTCAGTAAATGTTTATCCTGTTCGGCCCGCGACCTAAAGTGTGCTTTGAGCTTTGGCCCCCTGTGCAAATGAGTTTGACACCCCTGTCGCAGAACATGCATCGTGTGTTATTTTTATGAGGGGAGAAAAGACTCAAATCGTAAATACATATGAACATAATGCAGTTGCTTCATTTATGGACAATATGGACAGTAATACCTACGAGTAATAGTACTACTACGAAATAATGTCATTTTGAGGCAAAAACTAACGTTATTCTAGCTCCAACATTCCTGTTTCCAATAGTCACTTTCTCGTTGACTGTCTACATAAACTGCCAAAGTACGGTCTATAGTCGTACATTTCATTACCTGAAAAGTGACAAAGTTAATTGTCATTTTAGTACCACCCCACGCGACTTTGCTGATATCTTTATTAATGTTTTTTAAACAATTCGTCTGAATCTTTTTCTTCGTCTGAATCTTCATACGTAGAATAGTTACGCCACTTCCTCTCCTTTCTCCACTTATACATAGGTAAGTTGACTGCATATACCCTTAGTGATAAAATATGTACAGAAATTAAGTCTTCCATCGTATATTTCTTTGTATAATTTCATAATGATTTATTTTGATAAATTTTCAGGTGAAGCTATGCCCCATAAACTAGTATTGTGCTGACACTCCGGACCCATCACACTTTTCGGGTTGTTTGTCTCGGGCTTAAGGGGCTGTAATTTTTTTTTCTTTTTTTTTTTTTCACTTACCGTGAACTTTGATAAAACTGCAATATTGTCCGTTTTTAGAATATTAATATTATAACTTAACTTGATTTTCCATTGTTAGTAACGAACGGGCTACGATGTAGTGACAGTGCTTGTACAGCAGAGGGCATTCACGTTTCATGTTATCCACCCAGCCTACAACGAAAGTCGTTCACAATAAGAAAATTTAAATTAGACCCATTTACCTTTACTTAACCTTTTATCTTTACCTTAATGTTGTGCTTTTTTCCTTTTAATAATAATTGGTACAACTATTACAGAGCATAAATATATAGAAATAGTAATGGTATATCATACATTATAAATACATTTAAGATGTCAAAACATGTAAACAAATGTAAAAACTGATTTAAAAATGGCACGCAAACCTTGTCGATGGATCCCATATTCACAAGTAAACAGCACTCTTTGAAGTCATAATAATCACTAATGGTTTTGCACTGAGGATTTGTTATGCTTCTCTTTGACTTGGATGCAGTTTGGCAAGCATAATCAGCTATGGATTCATGCTGAGTAATTATACACTGACCATTTTTTTCTCTTTCCTGATCGCAGAAGGTAACTAAGCTTTATCAATAGACCATGAACTTGTAACATCTTAAGCTTTTATTAAGGTACACATTGTCACATTAATGCCAAGATGTGGAGTCACATTATAGAACAAGTCATTAACTGTTTATGAGCAGTGTTGATACTTAGACCTTGCTATAATGTTAATGTGTGAATGTTGCATTCCACTTATACACAGACCCCATGTGATCACAATGCGTACTTGCCCTCATAAGTTCACATGCAGCTCACATCATACAATTTTATAATGTTTTGTAAGTGTGCAAGGACAACACAGCAAATCAGTGGCTAATTTTACCAAAATTATTAGAGGCAAATTAATTGAATTAAAAACGCACACACACACACAATATTTCCATCCACATGAATTGTACAATTTCTGTAATTTTCGGAGCTGTTATATATTTTAATTATTGCAGTGATATATTTTCACGATAGTTGGTATTTTAACTGCATCGGTTGTTATTTACTGAGCTTTTGTTAAGCACTGGAGTACGTGAAGGTGTGTGCCCGTTATAGAACAGCAGCCTTCTGTAAAGGTAGTCTCATAACAGTCAGTCTGTTCTTTGTGGGATTCCATGAAACTAGACCCTGCAATGACCTCATGACAGGATGTCAGGTGAGCCGCAGGGGCTCTCGGAGGTAGAAGAGGATTAGCGTGCTACTAACCTGTTGTTATTGTGCGTGCATGAATGTCCTGTCATGTCACTTCATGTCACACAAACGCCAACCCAAACCCACCCCCTCATCAACTCTCTGTCTATCTGTGCCTCAGTCTGGGTTTGTGTTGTCGCTCCATCCAAACAGCCAGTGAAGAGTTAAAGGGTGGTGCACTAAGCGCTTCTAGACAAGATGAGTTATGGCTTGCCACTGGCAGGCAGGTGTCAGCAAGAGAGGTTGCATTGGGCAGGTGAGAGGCCCGACATGCTTCTGACGGAGCCAAGCGAAAGTGCTCTGCGGACGTTGTGGAGCAGGTGTTCCTGCAGGCATCGTTAGCGTGCTGCTGTGTCGCTTGCTGCACAGGTGACGGTCATGGTGCGAACGACTGGCAGGTGAGCCGGTTCAGGTAACGCAGAGGCGACAGGCAGGTGGTGACCGTACGCACGGCTTGTTTTACAGCGTTCTTGTACAACATTGTAGTCCTGGGTGTTTGTGCAGAACACAGGTGACAAGACTGTTGGCAGTCCTCCTATTTGCCCCAGGTGAAGACAGCCTGCATTAAATCTGGCTGTGTTCCATGGCTTTTTTTTTTTGTATTTTGTACATGGCTGCTTCTTTGCTAAATACCTCGTTATTGCTTTTTGGGCAGTCTACTGGGGCTTCAGCAGGGGAAACTTAAAAACAGTCTTTGTGCATGTTGTTTTTGAGATTTTATCCCTTTTCTCACGCATAAAGGACACACTCCAAAGGGAATACTGTAAAACTCTATAAGGCATACCTGCAAATACACTGTGCCACATCCTTCTAATTGAAATCAAGACAAATGTCGCCAAAGAATACCACATTTCATTTAATTATTGGTTTAGATATTTTTATTTCTGCTGACACACATCAAATGTACATTTGCTATTTTAACTAACTATTTTAAAAGTACATAAAATAATACTGTTATTACAACAGTTGATTGCAGTTATCGTTTCCACGATTTTACTAATTCAAAGTAGTAAACACAAGCTTAACTAAATGTTCTTTGCATTTTATGCAAAAATACAGAAACAAACTAATAACATTATAAATTATTAAATGGTGTACATGTTAAAGTATTAACCTATTAAACTGATTTACAGACATAAAATGAAAATCAAGTCAGAACTACTAAAAGAAAATACACATTATACATATATAAATTATGAATTCCGTAAACCTTAAAGAAATTACTATTCTGATACATAGTTATATAGTTTGAAGTACACATGTTTATGTATATATTGATGCTTTAAAGCAGTTGTAATTTTGCACCGTCCCTTTGACATGGTAAATTAACTCATACATAGCAATTTTTTATATAAGCCATCCCTGTAAGAACTGTGTTTGTGTGAATCTCGTACCTGTGAATCTCCTGGCAGTAAATTTTCCTCATAGTGCAGTTGGTATTACCGAGTGTCACCTTACCACACTTGACTCAAGTACTGCTACAGGGGCTTGATCCACACTTTATTCAGCTATGCCGTTCTTTGCCCTCGTTTCGTGACGTCGTTGCAGTTAGTGTGCCCCTCAAGGAAGGCAATAGACTGTATAGTTATAACCAGCATAGGGTCTGATCCCCAACATCAAACTATACAACCTACTACCTCACCCCGCATGGGCACAAGTGGGCAACGTTTGGCTGGTGAAGGAGGGCTGTCCAGAAAGGCCAACACTATGGACAGCACAGTTAACCCAAGCATCTTCTTCCCACACGGACTGTCGAGTGGCCGGGCAGCTAATAGTGCAGCGCTCAGTAGCTCCGTTCACACTAGCTGTACTCGATGATGATGCCTTCATAGGCACAGTTCTCAAAAGTGCTTCACTCATGGATAGAGCTCATTAGCACTATAGTAATGCATAACTTTCCTGACCATGACTGTCCCTGGTTTAGACTGCTCCAACACCCATTATGTGGATTGTTTATGCCCTTAAACTAAAACTCCCTTTCTCAGCATGTTATAGAAGTGCGGTGTCACTCGTTTACCTCTTGTCGTGTGACAAGGAGAGAGTCCGTGCTAATATTTTTGCAAGGCAGATGAACCGGTGGCAGATTCCCTCTAGTCGGGCACAAGAGATGACACGCGAGGTGACGAGATGCCCCGAGTGTCTTGACTGTCTCCTTAGGAAAGACAGTAGATTGCATAGTTATCTCAGAGGGAGAGCAGCCACTCCACAACTATTCAATCTACTACCTCAGCCACAAGGACAGCGTCCACAGCACGGCCCCGCCACCCCTCCACGAAAGCAACGGACGGGAACGCTGAAAAGAGAAGACGATTCTCATTAGTTGCTAGAAGACCGCATATACGTGGAGTTACCGTGCAAGCAGAGTGAATGGGAATGCTGAACAATCGTTAGCACAAGTGCGTTTGCGGATGGGAGGACAGCCATGGCAGCTAGCTGCAGTGAGGGAAACAGCTCATTTACAGCAGAGCACACACTCTGCGCACATGTGCCTCACCTTCAGCATTTGGGGTGAAGTTGAGATTTCTTACTTGTAGCTCCAGGAGGGGCCGCACCGTGCACCATGCTTCGATTAAAAGGCAGCCTTTGGATCAATTACCAAGCTGCGGTTGTTATGTACAATAAAATTAGGTATAAACGCACAGCTTGTGTGTGCGTGTTAATTGCAGGTCGCTGGTGGAACTGTAATACTGACGTGCGGAAAGGCAGAACCCTTTGTGCGCAAAATAAGAGAACTGTTGCAACTTTTAAATGCTTTCAGCTGATCTTTATAGTTCATCGAAAGAACGTGGCTCTGTGCACCTGAACAAGGAATTTAAGGAAATTGTTCAGACATGAGATCACCTCAGAGTGTGCAATTTTTTAATTTGTCTTTTTTGTTTTGTATTTTTTACTAAGCCTATTCAAAGCTCAAAAGCAAAATTCAGTTAAATTCAATTCAATTTCTTTTTATATAGCGCCCTTCACAACAATGTGCCTCAAGAAATTGCAAAATACAAGTACAAAGTGGTGAACACCAAGGAACATCATTGTCCTTCAATACTGAAAACCATGAGAAATCACCAGATCTCAGGGACTAATCTGAACTACTCGTAGTAAAAAAACAAACACCATTACCAGAGTAAAGATGAATACAGGTGTACTTATGTATGCCTAGAACCTGGCAAATTAACAAGGTTTACAAAGGTTCAATTTTAAAGAGGAAAATAAACACACACAAAAAAACAACGTAGCCGCCACAAGGAAAAAAAAAGCACTAATTTGTAAAAGCCCAGAGCGTAACTCACTGGCATCCAGAAATGCTGGCATGTGATAGAGAAAAGCTGCTCAAGTCTTTGCCAGGAATTAGTGCCCATTTTTGCCAAAAACTGGGCGCTTTCCAGCCCGACGACCCTGCAGAAGGTTGTTGTTTAACAGGCTGAAGTAAACAGCCGAATTTAAACATGGATTCCCAGCTGCTTTTCGAAGCCTGCACATAGCCGCGATTCTGCTACTAGACAGAAACACACACACACACACACACACACACACACACACACACAAAACAAAATGGCTGCATTTCAGCCATTTTAGTGTGCGGAGCATTGAAAGGTGTGTCTAATTAAATATACAAGTGCTTTTAAGAAAATACAGGCAAGATTTCAAAATCAACCTGTTTGCAGTGAATGAAGGAAAAGTTTCATAAGCTTGAGATTTGGAACTGAAATCCAGCACAAGCCTGAGGATTTCTTTTCCTTTGTCTTTTCCGTTTTCTCTTCCGTTTGCGTCATGTGCTTTTTCAGACTTCTAAGATACATTTACAGTAAGAATACCTCAAATATCAGAAGCATTACGGTAAAGGAAATCGAAAACCAATTTATAGCCTGAAAATAAGTGCGCCATACTTCATTCTTGAACATAACATCCTAAACAATGTCAGATTAAGAATTTTTCCAAAAACAAAGTCAAGCATACAGTAGACCAAAGACAGTCTGAGGACATAAGGACATTTAGGTAGGTTGGAACAGTGCATGGACAGCTGTCTGTCTCATCGCTTGCTTTCCTACCTTTCAGTCTGCTTGAGGCAAAAGCCTTCCCCAATGAAGCAAAGTACTCAGTCAACTGGTAAAAGTGTCTGAATGTCACTTATGTGACATAAGACATCTTATATCCAGTGGTGGGCACACAGCAGCAAAACATTTCCTTTGAACTAATATACATGTTTGCAGTTATGGACCTTATGACACCTATAAAACCATTCAAATGGCTGCATTCATTTTTGTCAGAATTTTCTGGAGTCAAACAATGTTAGCTAATGTTGTGCATGACTGTTGTAATAACAAATGTGAATATGTCCAATACATCACTATTTTGTAGTAGTGCCCCCTTGTCTTGCTGGTTTGTGTTCAGTAGAATACCATTGAGTGGATAGTGGTAGACTTTGAATATAGACTGTCAATGCATAGGAGCGGAGTGTTTTTTCATTGGACAGTTAATGTAAAACTAACAACAGTTCTGTGATTCATTTCTTGAACAATAAAGGGAGAAATTAAATAATTTTGAAGGGAGCCCAAATCTAATTTCTTTACAGTTCGTGCGCGTTTTTGAAGTTGCATGTTTTGCTGCATTATTTAGTTGCTTCTTAAAGGCACCTTCAGTCATGGTACAGCTGCAGCCCTGTATGTTTACTGATGGAAATTAATTTAAATACCTTAGATTTAAAATTACAAAAAACAGCAACAGAGGCATTGCACCCCCTTGGGTGTGGCTGCATGAGTCTGGCATCTCAGGGCTGAACAGGAGTCTTGCAGTATGCAAAAATTATAGAATGCTGATATGGGAAAAGTCATGATAAACTTCCATCAGGGGGACCCAGGATTCTCAGTATTGCCTTAACTTCCTGAGCATCAGCTCAACAGCGTTGCGATGGTACCTGACAGCAGCTTCAGCTTTAACTCGCTGGCCAACATAATGCCAGGCCATCACCCGCTGTGGGAGCACCAGCTGGAGAAGGCAGGGCCCCAGGGTGGCTGGCAAGCCCGGAGGCGCTGCGCTCTTAGGTGGGGGGGTGGGGAAGAAGAGGAGGAGGGGCAACGTCCTGCTTTGCATAAATTAGCTTGAGAACCAGGGCTGGAGCAGCTCATTAGCATTCAGAATTTCTTTTTGGCTTAATTAACGCAGACAGTGATTGAAACGTTTTGGCAAAGAATTAGGAGCTATTAGAACCAAGCCGCATCCACTGACTTAGAATGAAAAGGCAGACGGCCACAAGGAGGGTATGAGGGGTGGCTGGGGGGCAGCTGGACTGGAGGTGGTATGGAATGGCTTAATTAAGATGTAGAATTAATTAGATGATCAGTTGGTACACTACTCAGTTCTGGAGTAGGTGTTGCTATAGTCATGGGACTATGGCATTTGGACATAAAGTAATGTTATGTTTGGGAATGGTTCTAAAACCATCTCTTCTGAGTTATATCATGGTTGTGCTGACTAAATGGTGCGTGCACATGTCCTCATATGTATGTAACAAGACACTGAATGTGCATCTACCAAAATGTCTGTGTGTATAGGAGTTGCATAAAGTGCTTTTGATAAATCGCTGTTTCTTCATGAATTCAAAAAGTCACAAAGCTGCTTCCTGTAATGGTGTTTAAGACAATTCAAGCAAATTTTTTTCCTCAGTCTATTAAAACAAAGAGCTGTTGGCATTGTATCTGTGTGTATTTGCTTTAAATGTCAAAATATTTTGAGCCCTGTTAACTCAATGAGAGCTGTGTTACTGCACAGGGCCTCATGTAGTTTCCCTTTCGGTATCTTGTAAGGCACCGGTTTGTAGGCTTTTTCTCTTCAGCTCTCCAGGCCCTGCAGCCAGGCAGGTCTGGACCTACTCTCTGCTCAGTACCGAAACCTGCTTAGAAAGCCAAATGCTAGAGTCAGCAGCACCTGCGTCACGCCTTGTGTTAAGTATGCTTAAGTGGATAAAACATTCGGATAAATTCACACATCACTCAAAAAAAAAAACCAAAAGACTAGCCTCAGATTTTCAAATAACATAGAATTTTGCATAAGGCCTAACAAATGAACTTGATGGATTTCACCCAAGTCAAAGTGTATTTAAAACTTGTGAATAATACAAATCTTTAATGTACTTTTACCATCTAGTCTGTGTGTTCAAAAACCAGATGTTAAATATAAGTGTACTGAACTGTGACGACAAAAAAAAACTGCCACCCACCGCACTTTGTCCATATAGAATGACTTTTCTATGACATAAGATACTGTTTACCCTTTTGAGTTATAATTACATTCCCCTTAAAAATACAGATGGCTTTAATGTACTATGAGATGTCAAAGTTTCAAACAGTTTTGCAACACGAATAATTAACATAAGTAAATTTCCAAGTATCAGGAACTCTACGAATGATTTTTAATTATTAACAGCTGCCCCTGAAATCTATGGAAAATCTCTTGATTTCTAAGAAAATTTTAGAAATAATACTTATCTGTTAGCTCACAGTTATTCGATTTTTAAACATTTGAAATGATTACGATATAACAAAGCACCAGACAAAATTACTGTTTATTAATGAAACCTGGAAAGTCTAATACATGCAAATACACCTGCATATGACCTTGGGTTGAGAAAGTTATCCAGACCACAAAGGTCTACAGTAAATGGCACATTCATATTTGCGTACACCTCAGCTCTTTCTGCCATTGCGGCAAAACAGGAAATGTTTTTCTGAGCCGGTTTCCTTTTCTGCTATGAATGAGGTGACCATTCTGAACTTTAAGCCAGGGACTCCGGCAGCCACAAACATGGCCGGTATGGCACGGCAAGCAGGTATTCGAACTGATACATACAGACAGGAAGAAATCATATTGCCCCTCTATACCTGAGTGCCTTCATTTGTCAGACCTTCCTGTATTTTAACAATGAGGCCATCTAGTCATAGTTCCAAGTTGAAAACTTAAGACATGGTTATGGGCATGCAGAGCTTGTCTGTAGCTCACTGTACTGTGAGCTCACCTTACTCCAAGGGAGAGTTTTCAAGCACCTGCTCAGGCCACCTCAGCATCACTACAAAGTGATGTTCACTTCGTGGGGCAGCAGCAAATCATACAGGTTTTGTTAAAGTGTACATGTGGAAACTTCCCATTCTCACACTAATCCTTAAACATGTTACTCCTTAACTTGCATCTTTTAAAGTCTGCAACAGACATCAGAAGCCTTGATAAAGCAACATCAACAGAAGGTCTTGAGATCCTGAGCAGAAATTTGCTTGCAAGGACGTACTTGTTTTTAAGTTACATGCATACATAGCTATACTTAAGGTTGTAACTCATAATCACGCCAAAATATACTGTACAAGGAGATGCACACGAGTCCTGTAACTGCCTAAACACTCAGGATTTTGGGAGGTTACGGTGCACCGATTGAAAGGCCATTTTTTTTGTTGCGCATGAATATCAATCAGAAAATGGCTGCCGTGTTGAACATTGGCCAGCTATGCCAAGCAAAATGCCCTGTCTGCTCCAAAAACACAATTAGCATGTAGTAGTAAATAAAAAAGGCCAATTTTTTTCCAAACTATGGAAACGAAAGCGACGGGGAACAAGCAGTGTAAATCGGCTGAAACAGGAGGCCTACCCTCCATCTGTGCACAGTAAGGACATTGCAGCCAATTCTGCTGATCACCCAAATTAAAAAGACAAAAACTAAACACATGACCTAATTAGCAGACACCCAAATTTCATTGCCAGCCATCAAGCTATCTGTAACATAAGCAACTGGAACAAATGCATAAAAATACCTATCGATAAGCTGGAGTTTATCCGCGGGAACCGGCCGAATGCTGGGCGGACCTGCGGCGAGTGGAGACGAGACGACTGGTACAGATTCTTATGTTTTTTTCTCTTTTCTCTGAGCTTGGTGCCAAGAAATGGGCAGCGCCTGTGTGCCAGGCTGAATTTCAATGAACGAAAGAAGGAGGTGGTGGCGGAGGGGGTGTGCGTGGTGTGGTGGGCAAAGTGGGGGAAGGGAAGGGGGGGCGGTTGGCAGCGAAAGAGTGAAAGCCTGCAATAAAACACAAACGAATAAAAGACAATGGCGTTGCTTCGCTTAATTTGTGACTGTGCGCCGGGTAAACCCTCTTTGACACAACTGTAACTCGAAATATGGCTGGATTCCGGTGCAAACGTTATTTCTCTAAATGAAAGACGACGGGACCGTCCTTCTGAGGTTGTAATTTATCACTCATGGCGATGGTTGGCAGCATTTTGCCGTTCTTCTCTGTTTGTTCCCAAAGGTTATTTGTTCAGGTCCCCCCCACCCCGCTTATTTAAAATGCATCGAGGGAATTTGACTGAGATCACCCTGTCACCATCTGTATTATCCCTGGCTGTCCTGGCTAACATTTTGTCCTCTCTGCAATAAGGTCATATTTCTGATTATTGATATATACTAATCAAAGATAGCCCGAAAGCCTTTTTTTAAAGTAAGAAGAGGCAGCATCATGTGTCGGAGTCACGGTCTTCTTTTTTAAATTAACGTTGCCCTCAAACTCTTGTTTGTTTATGAAAACATCTCCATAAAAAAAAAATGGTACTTGGCTGTTTTAAATGTTTGGAGTTACTAGATATAAACATTATTAAAAATTACAATGTTTTGCATGTCAATGAATGTTCCATTTATGAAAATGTAGAACTGTGCTGAAATGTACAAAACAAAAACAAAAGGAAATTAGATTCTTAAAATAATTTAAAAGCACGACACATTTATGTTTTTTTGTACAATCCACAATATAGTGTTTTGTAGCCACACAAAACATCTGTGAATTTAAATATCGCTTATTTTAGCTTGACATGTAGTGTATATACTGTAGAGAGTAATTTTTAAAATACTCAAATATAACATACAGAGTTGTATGTTTGGGGAAATCTAGAAATTGACATAAATGAGCATATGGCCTAATAACTGGTAGCATAGCAAGTGCATTAGTATGAAGAGGTCACTGAATTTGATGGTATCAGAGACATGGGGGTGAGTATTTAATACAGCTTGTGTTATGTGTTTCTCAACATATACTAAGGACCCAAACTGTAATTAAAATTTGCAAAGCATTCCCAAAAAGCAGCTTAAATTCCATCTGGTACTTGTCATATGTGCTGTGTGTTGGTCTTGATTTAATGACATTATATAGGCTGTTGCAGAACATCTAACCAAATGTTGTGTTTCGCATTTGTGTCAGACAGTGCCTATTCATAATCAGAAAACGCTGCGCTTACAGATTCGTCTCGGCGACCGCGCTCGCGGGCCAGAATTGATTGGTGCTCTGGCACTGCATGTTTCGAAGCCGCCGCTGTGGTAACGCGGTGCTTTCGCTTTGCTGTTTACAGGAAGACTTTCAAGGGCACAAGCCTGGCGCGTACACGATTTCACCCAACATCAGTAGGACTACGAAGAGCTAATACACATCCAAACGCAGGTATTAAAATTAACAGCAGCATCACTTGTCTGATGTAGACCCCTTACTAAATTCACAGCTTGTTTTGTTGTTCTTATAGTAAGACTAAAGTTTTTTCAAAGTTTCTGGTAAATTTGAAATCACAGTTCCATGCTCAAGCATATTCACAAGCCGTATGGCAGTGTTGACTGTTGCCAGAGATTGGTAGAACGGCTTTGTACATGAGACCTAGTTCAACACTGTTTATATATCATTCATTATTGTTGATCCAATCTGTCTAAAAGGCATTGCAAAACAACTATATTAATTATACTACACCAATGCTCTCTGTAATGTCAAAAACATGTACTGTTTTTGTAGTCACATTGATGATGACTGAACATTTCCTTCCTGGAAACCATTGTCCATGATTTTTTTTTTCCATGTTTACTTAACAAAACCACAACACCTTTAGGGTGCAGTAAAATAAAACCATGTTTAGTCCTGAAGGCTCTTCACATTTCTCTCATCTTGTGGTTGAACACAATAACTGCTTATATGAATGGTGGATTTTATAGCTGCTGACATTTGGTGACTGCTTTCTTTGTGGACATTTTGTGCATTTTGCGGTTGAAAAGTGTCCACATTTTCAAAAATTAGTCATTTAAATGCCATACTTATTGCACGGTCTCACCTCATATGAATGGACATGGAAAGGTGAACCTCAGCACACAGGTAAATGTACATACTGCACAGGTACATATACATGGGAAGTGATAACTCCAGCACACAGGTAAATACATGGGAAGTGATAACTCCAGCACACAGGTAAGTACATGAGAAGTGATAACTCCAGCACACTGGTAAATACACAGGGGTAATAACTCCAGCACACTGGTAAATACACAGGGGTGATAACTCCAGCACACTGGTAAGTACACAGGGGTGATAACTTCATCAATCAGGTCTCATAAGAAAAAGAGAGAAGTGATGTGTGTCATATAGATATGATATTTCATGTCACTTTTAACAATTATTAACTACTGTAAACTACTGTATAGATTTCAGAACTTGCACTCGCAATAAAAATCAGCATGTTCAAACATTCATACATGAGGACACAGCACATGTGACAAAAATCCACAGCACACAGATAAATACACTCGACCTTTAGGCATTGCACTGTTGAATTAATAATCTGGGTGATCAATTCACATTCCATCCATTCATTTTCTAATAGCTGTCTTGTGCATTTACATCCTGATGAGGCTTGTGGTTTATTTTGAAGTTGCTTTAGAAAAAATGAACTGAAATATGTAGCTGCATAAGTTAATTTGGACTAAACATCTGTTGAGTGCCTACATTTGTTAACAGATTTAAATGTTTAGCGCTTAAAGTCTACAGCCCATTTACAGGTCGTAATAAAGATGTGTGTAATAAACAGTGAGATAAAAACACCTTGGAAAGTGACACAGTAACAGCACATGTTACACGCCGTTGAATATTAGTCATGCAGGTAGTACTGGTGCTAGCATAAGGCTAAGTAGGCAGCTGCCTGGAGTTCATGCTTCAGAGTGGCACAGTGGATGGAAGGGGAAATATTTTTTTTAAAAGGAAATAAGTGCGATTAACAAAATGTAAATTGTAAGTTAATTAAACCTATGTTCAAACTCCATCTTAAACAGGTGATATATCTGTGTATATGATCTTGCCTTGGATGCTCATGTGCCCAGCACAGTGTCAGGAGTTTTGTATTAAAATACATACTAGTGTATTGGTGTTTGCTCTCATGTGGTGTCATAGTTTTTTTTTTTTTTAAGTTTTTTCTTCATGGTGACAGAGGATGTTTATCTGTGTGCTTCGATAGTGGGAGGGAGGGGGTTTTGCACAACCAGCGGTGATAATCAAATGTTGTGTGTGAACGGGCCACTCACCCGGACCATGTGACATAGAAGTTGGGACTGCCTCAATCGTTCCATTAGCTGCTGCGTCGTATTATTCACACCACGTCAGGAGTTTGTCAAAGATGTTAAGCTGAGCAAAGCATGGCACTACCAAAGCAAAGTGATGCCTATTAAGAACCTTGTTTCATTATTCCATGCTATCTTGATTGTGTGTGTGTGTGTGTGTGTGTGTGTGTGTGTGTGTGTGTGTGTGTGTGTGTGTGGGGGGGGGGGGGGG
>JABJVR010000033.1:3497177-3521835 GCA_025773905.1 Chitala chitala | reverse complement strand
TTTACTGATAATTTTATTGTACATTATACATTTACATTATATGAGTGTAGCTTTCTGAGCATACGCGCTTTTGCATGGTAAATTAGTAAATTTCCGCGTGCCGTTTAAACGCAATTTGTTGTAACGAACTGTACAAAACCAAAGCACCAGCTAAAGCAGCTACTGCGTTCGCAACTGATTTGTATTTTCAAACGTGTGGGGTGGGGTTTTCCAGGGAAGTCTCGGCCCCCAACTCAGTTGATTGACGCTGATTCATAGCTCCTCCTTGAAACTTTTTTTTCTTGGTTTTTCAGTGTTGTGCGTTGATTTCATACCAAAGTCATACTTTGCATTCCACCTTTACTGTCAAACTCAGAGAAATATTTATTGAAAACATAAAGGCTCCTCAAAAAATTAACATATAAAATTTTAAAACTTTTTCACACGCGCTTGAAGACGGAGAAATACGAATCAACCAAAGGTAAATGATCAAGGCTTAATGCGTTTTCTTTGTCTTTGTGATTTTGTACAGTATTATGTAGCAACTACTTGCATGGAGTTTTCGAATCTTTGTCATTTTTGGCATTTTTTTCCCATTTAACGCACTGAGTTGGGGAGGGCAGAACACAAATATGACTTTTTGTGTGCAGTTCTGTGTGCATGCGGAGAAATTTTTACTGCAGTGACTAACAAATGTAGTTTTAATTAAATTCATAGTTTTATTTGCGTTTTCCCTTTTTGTCGGTACTTCAAAGAAGCTGAGGATGTTTCTTTTTCTTCCTCACAGTTTATTGACTCTTTACTTAAAACTTCCCCAGCTTTTTCTGGAGGGGGTGAGCATATTCGTGTTATACCCCGGGAGGTGAAGGAGAAAACAAAAAACCCCAATCAACAAGAGGATTGCTTAACTAAACGCAGTTCCTTAAGGACTGTATTAATCATTTCATAGGTAAGTTCAGCACACGCACACACAAATAAACCAATAGCATTAAAGTTGCCCTAAATATTAGGATGTACTTTCTTTTTCTTTCCTGTATATACGGACAACGTAGTACTTTTTTTTTCCTGGTAAACTTCAGCGCGAGCAGTTTTCAATCACGTGCTAAACTCTAATTTACGTAATTTAACGCGCGTGAATTTAATAAGGTTCCACTGCTTTATATGGAACCCTTCTGTCAAGGTTTTCTTGTTGTGTTAAATCATTTTTATTCATTTTTGTTATTATTGTTCTTATGTATTAGCAGCCCATTCCATCATTGGGATCAGCGTCGTAGCTACTGTCAGTTAAAATAGTTTTCCTTGAGTTACATTTTCAAGCGTATGTTCAAGTGTTTGCCTGTCATCACAATAAATTTGTCTCAACGGGAAATTAAACATTTGTATCGCCCCAGTGATAGTGATTTACAACTTTTTGTTTCTCAGAAAGAAGATCGGGTGCATTTATGATCACGTTAATTCTAGTATGCTCTAAATCAAATGTGTGGTCAGGCTAAGAGTAAATGTACAGTTTTACCAAACGAAGTGTAAGCCGTAGCATATGAACAGCTGCCCCGAAAAAGCGCAGCGGTGGAGTGATGTGCCGGGATATTAGCTTATAGCAGCATAAATAGCCCAGATATAATTATCTCTGATGATTTGGTCATGTTGACAGAACAGAGATCCGCTTCCCTGCCATGTGGAAGTGGCTGGCTCCGATTTCTTGGTTGCGCTCAAAAGGGAGGGAGATGAGGTCCTTACAACAAAAGGCTGCAGTTTGTCTTTTTCGTCCAACGGTGTTTTTATGATTGCCAATATTTTTGCTTTGTCAGACGCTTATTTTCATAACCACTTGGATAATTTAAATGCGTTAATGTGTTTATCTTAGACACATGTTTTACATTTGTACTCCGGGATGTCCGAGGTGCATCGGGACGCATTAATGTATCCCTGGACTCATTCGTGTAGCTTTTATGAAGGGCTTTTCTTAATAAGCAAAAACAGCATAAAACTTTTACAGGAGTCTAAGCGCTTTCTGATTTGTTCCTTCCGTTGTTGGTTTTTTTCCCTCGATATTTGTTTGTTTTGTTTGGTTCGTTTATACAATGTGGAAAACTTAAAAACGAGTACAGTAAGCGTAGTTAGAATTTTACGTCTTTATTTTTGTGGCGCTACATGTTTTCCCCCGTGATTTACGGAAGACACGCAAACTCATACAACATATCTCAACATGTCTTTACCACTGTTGCCTTTGTATTTTATTTTTAACAGTTTTAAAAAGCAGTACGTAGTGACAGAAGTGATATTATTGTGTTTTGTTTTGTAAAATCTCGCCCCTGGCTAAGTTCATGCTTATTTTTATGGAGATGAAACTGCAGACAGCTTTCCGCCAGCTAACATGGTCCCCTCCCTATTATACAGTGGTTTCTAGGTTTAGCCTTTGCCTTAATTCTAACTAAAGAGTAATTAGTAGCTTTTAAAACTTAAATGGTCTAATTTTGCAGTTCTTGCTACTACTTTTAGAATGACTGCCAACAGAGGTTTCATAGGAACTGTTAGCATCTGAAAAAAAGTTGAGGAGAGCGCCTAGTCTGATAGTTTAGGTCAATATAGAGAGGCCTAGATTAAAAACCGGAGATCTTTTTGAGTTAATATATTATCTGGGGTTTTACACATTAGCCAGAGATTTTTTGGCTTTTGTGAAATAATACTATACTCTCTTGGTATTTGTATTTGTGTTTTATACTTCAATGTAAAACATACTGTTTGTTGATAAATTGCAGTTTCTGGCTGCCTGTAGTGTCACAACAGGATATTGTCATGGTGACTCATCTTAATCTACGAGAGGAATAATTTTAGTGGCAGGAGCATGTTATGAAATCCAATCGAAACATCTGATCTAGACCCCAAGTCAAAATGTCATTGAATATATAGTACCTATATACTTTTTAAATTTGTGTGTGTGTAGACACTCCTTTAGCTAACACAGTAAATTGTAGTTTGAAGGTTTTCACTAATGTAGTGAGGGGAATCGTATTTTGAAGGTTACTGAAATTGTGTTGTATTTATTATACACTACATTTACTATGTTTATATAAAGTACATTGTATTATCATTATTACTGTATGAAATCAGTTAACCCACTTAAACATGGCTTTCTTGGGAGAACATGCTCTTCAGTACAACTTGATAATCAAGAGCAGACAGGCTTTTCCAGTTTCAAGTGTTTGTGGCAGCTCTGAAAAGACTTGCAGCCAGTCGAAGGTCTGATTGCACACCTTCCTTCGAATCCAGATTTCTGTATAGACTACTTGTATCCATCTGGAGGTGCTAGGATATACCGTGTTTGTCAGACATTACATTAAAAGATACATATTCACTCACAGCTGGGTTGGGGATTATAATAAATCTAACCCCACCCCCTCAGGTCTCAGAGAGGTCCCCCTTTTTTTCCCAAAAGGTCACTGGGTTGATTGATCTCTTCTTTTGTACTTTGATTTCTACCGCTCCTGCAGGCTTCCCTGTCTGTCTTGGCTTAACCTCCTAAGGCACCGGAAGGCAGCGGACAGCTATCAAAGCACACCCCCTTCCTGGCATCCTTACTTACCCTCCAGCGAGGGTCTGCTGGATGTACGGCCGTGTGACATTCACAGGCCGTCGTTTCAGAGTGAGCTTTCAGGGTTTCTTTGTGTAGGGAGTGTCTGGCTGGTAGGGTGCTGCTGTTTAATCTGTTGATCTGAAAGGTCCTAACCGTATCCCTGCATAGATTTTCATCGTTTCGATTAGCCTAGCCTTGCTTTTGTTAAAGAACCAAGGCAGTTGGTTCCAGGACAGTGGCCATGCAAAGTTTAGTGGCATTTTAATAGTACTGTGTGTCAGCCATAGGGCAGGTCTTGGAGGTCATACATGGAGACTTTGTGGAAGGTACTGCAAGAGCTTGCCTTCTGATTCTTCAGATGTAGGATACAAATCTTGTTATGAACAAGATTATCAGGATTATTGTAACTTCTCATCATTATGGTTTGTGTAGAGAATATATGAGTATATTCTCTGGATTCCTCTCACTGTGGTCTGTTCTTGGGGAAGACAAGCAACCTTTTTTTTTTTTTTTTTTTAAGATCTGCTTGTGAACTTTCAGATGGAGCTGCAAGCAATGACCACCACATTCTCTGACATCATGCCTTTATATAGGTCCACTGCTATTTCTGTACTGTTATTCCAACAGGCAAGACGACCTTTAACAAATCGCACACTTTATTAAAACCAGGGATGTGTGATATGATTTAATATATTTTTCTTCCTATTGCAGTGTACTTTGCCCTTAGATTATAAAAATGTATAAGATGTAATGGTACTTAGACTGTAGCAACATTATAATTTTTACGGCGGGTGGTTTGCTCTGAGCGTATGTAGTACTTTTTTCCATTAGTTTTATTTTAATTGTATTTTGTATGATTTAAATACTGATATCTGTTCATTTCTCTGCACTGTGCATTCTAAACTATGTATTTAATTTTCATTTTGAATCTGAAATTTCATCTTATTTTGGCAGTGTCTTATTTATTTATTTATTTATTTATTTATTTATTTTTCCTTTTATAAACTTTCAAACCCTAGCGGCTGCTAATTTGCCCACTGAAACATCTTGGAAACTTACAAAGGAGCTCATAGATCAATAGTTTTCCAGTCTTTATAATCGACACTTGAAACAAAGAGAACTGCATGGATGTGTTAAATTCATGAGATGAAATGTGTGTTACAGAAGAAACCACATACATGTATGTAACATTTTAAGAAGTAGTTGACCTTTTATGTGGAAAATTAAGAGTTTCTTAATGTACTTTGTATCTGAGCTCATTTTGAATTAATCATTTTGCCTTCTGTACAGCTGGGTGTTTTACAGGAAATGTTTAGTAAGTACCGCACTAAAGTAATACAGCAGGCCTTGTGAATTTACCTGGCATTCTTTGTTATTTTCTTCCCTTTCCGCAGTGTTACCTGCTATCTCCAAAACTAGTGTAGACGCTTCCGGTTTACAGTTGTCCAAAAAAAAAAAAAAAAACATGAACCTTATGTGAAAAGTCATTGTGTCATTTAATTACCTCACAGGTTTATTTAGCCATAGGAATTCCTGTTTTGGGATTTTAATACTGCCTTTTTTCAGAGTCATGTCAGTAGTCAGAAATCATTAACCTTTTGAAACATGCTGTATTAATTGAAAATTGATGTACTTAGTACTACTTTGCCACTTGGCAGAATTCAAATCCAAAGGAGAAATGTTGTGAAATGGACATAAAATCTTTCATAAAATTGGGCATAAAAAATAAGTCAATTTTGTTTCCCATGTAATTGACACATATCAACTATTAAGAGTAAAAAATACAACTTGCAGAAATTGTGTTTATTGTTGACTTTTTACAGATAATGACTTGGCAAGTGTAGTAACTGAACTTTATTGAAAAATTACTAGTACTGGGATCTGTTGGAAAGCATTTATTATCTTTAATAAAATATGGATGTGTAGCTGATCATGTAGTTTTTTTTATTTGTATATTTTTTTCTTGTAGTTTACAATTGGTTTTTATTTTGGATTTTCACATTTTTAAACTACTTCATGAAGTGTCATATTTCAATCCAATGCTTTTTAATTCAATGAATAAATATTAATAATCAATTAGGAACAGACTAATGTAGCCTCGAAACAGACTGATCTGTTTTCGTTTTATGTATTATTCAATGTGTTTGTGGTTTCCATTTTAATGTGTTGATTTACAAGAGTCGTTTACTGTGTTAGTGTGAGGATTCTGAATTTCCACACATTGCTGTGTGAGGCAGACATCTGTGCAAATAAGGTTTGACTCAGCTCCTAAAAACAAAAATTTGGTCTAGCTGTTTAGCGCATAAGCTTCTTGGGTAAAATTGTCTGTTAAATAAATAACTGTAATAATAACATATAATAAATGACTGAATAAAATGTACCCCCCCCACTCATATGTTCTCTGGGGTTACATTGAGTGTAGACCTTGGGAGCTGTCATAGTAAATTTAATTGATGTGTTTAGATGCAAAGCAGGTGGTTTTAACTGTTTATTGAATCAAGTTAAAGTGTCTTTTAAGTGTAGGCGTAAAAGACAAAAAGCCCCCTCCTCCTCCCCAAGATTTGAACGCTCTGACCCGTCATCTAAATGTTCAGTTCTTTTATCTCAGGTATGTATACTCTCATAACCTACAGTCAGTTATACGCTCCCCACCATCCCTACTGTAAAGTGTGCAAATGATTTGGAACCCTTTTATTTATATTTTTTATGTGGATTATTTCTGTGAGACACAAGTTCATGCATATGATCCATTTCCTAAGCTGCAATGAGTGGTTTTTATATTTCTTAATTTTACAGCTTTGAAAATGTCCACTGACATACTGAGCAGTTGAGGGTAAATCTGGAACGAATTAACATAGTGCTCCTCGGAGAGGCTCACCATTCTGCTCTTCAGAAATGAAAGTGGCCTTGCTTAACCTTAAGTCTGTTCTTAAAGAGGTAAACCTTCAAACCCTCGTACATGTTATTGTGTAATACTGGCACCAAAACAAGCCTAGCATGTTTTGCAATGCGTTTCTTCTGGCCTGAAATTGATTCATATCACAATCCTGAGAAGTGGATGTAGTCAGACTTGATTTTCAGTCATTTTAACCTTAACCTTAACTAATTTAAAAAAATTAGTTTTTTTTTAAACTTTTTAAAAATTAGGTGTTTCAAAACTTTAAATATTGAATTTCAGTTTCTAATGAATAGAATGTATTGAACCCATAAGTACTGAGTATTAAATATAAAGAACCATCATTTTTGTTTCTGTACAACTAGAAATGCCTTGGAGTCAGTTGTATTAGTTTTCTGCAGAATAATTTTTTCCCCAGTGTTTTCCCCTGAAATTATTTCAAAAAATATAATTATTAAAAGTAGAGGCGATAAATTTTCTAAGGTTTTCCATCCTATTTGTCAGACTTGGTATGACAGTTGTGGTGCTTTTAATGAGTAGTGGTTAGTTCAGCTTCTGAGACAGGGGTGGTACTTTTTTAGGATAAATAAGGAAGGTGAAAAGTAGTATAGTGTAGATTTAATTTTCAGCTATCATTTAAAATTCTAAGCTCTAACCTCATTTTGAATTCTGAGTATTAAAAATGTTTGGTATTCACTCATTTTAGACTTGAACCTTTTTTTTTGTTGCACAAAGCAGTAGATTTAATTGATTGGTTGCAAATACGTTTTTAGACTTTGAATATGATTGCTTACGTTTTAAAGTGCAATATTATTGGAGGTTGCAAAGCATTAACTTATGGAGCCAAATATTCTGGAACAGTCTCTCCACTAATAATTTCTATAATTTTTTTCCTTCCTTATTTGATACCTGTGAGAATGTCTGCATGCACTGTAAGTAAACATTTAATGGTGGAGTGGATGACTTGGATTTTTCAGGGTGTCATATTTCCAGGGAAAGACTTGTGGTTTGGATCGTGGCTTCCACCCGTGCTGGCGGAGGAGCAGGGAAATGTGCCTGTAGACCTGTGGGTTGGGGTCGGTGGTGTTCTTAGCCATGCCAGTTGACTTACACTGTCCTGTCAGCAAAAGCCTAATGGATGCTCCTGTTGTGCGTAGGTGTGATTGATGGAACAGCACCTCCAGTGATGCTCTGCCTGGGCAGGGATGAAATGAAAGAGCATAGTGCACCCTGATAGCCATAAACATAGTCACCAGCAGAGACTGTGCCAGGATGCTGTGATGGACATGAATTAAACCACATTTTAGATATTTTCTTTTGCTTTAATCCTCCTCATGCCCCCCTATTCCCACCTTAAAAAAGCAGGGTTGCTTGAGCTCAAGCAGCGCTGCAAAAACCCTCAAAAAGTTGGTGTCATGTTGTCTGTCATGAAGCTCTCCTTGACTGATTTAAAGAATTCCCTCATCAGTATCTGAATTCCTGATGCTCGTCATTATTAGGTCTCTCAGACTTCTGTGTAAGTCGTTCACCAGCCGCTGGCCTCTGTATGAGATGGTTGATTTTGCACCTCGTCTGGAAAATGTCTGATCGGACTGCTGAGTCAGGCAGTGAAATGAACTATATAGCATGTGCTTGGGTTTTATTTTTCCTTTAGTGACTGAAAGATTTTGATTTAACTGTGTAAATCCATGTTGCCCTGACAGTTCAAGGTTACACTTGTTCTGTTAAATGTTTACCATATTGCTGATATTTTTGAGGACAAACTAAGATTTGTTTTTATTCACCTACAAGTAATTTTCATTTTTAGAAATTAAATTTTAAAGAATGATGTGTTAATGTCTTATCAAAACTGTCACGTTATAATTTCAGCTTTTTTTAAGCACACTGTAGCCCTATAATATTCTTTCAGTTGTTTGTCTCTTTATTTAATCGCTAATGTCAGAGTTAGCATAATGCTAAGCCATCCATCGGTTTCCAGTGTTGAAAACCATACAGATAAAGCTTACAGAAACCTTGCACGTGGTCTTCATAACAGCGAAAGCTTCAAAGCTTATGTGGGAATTACGGGTGCCCTTACTAATGGGACGGTTATGTATTTAAGGACAGAGGCTCTGAACAGGGATTTGTTATGGTACAGTCAGGTTTGCGAGATCTCTGGATCTTTGTTACTTAGCATAAAATCTCTTGGGCAGCTGCCCAAGTTACACTACTTCACACCTGATTCAAGGCTTCTCTTCAGAATATTCCACTCATTTGTCAACATTTGGGTACTGGTCATGTCCTCCCCCCTTACTTTAGGGCGGTACTTTGTTTTAGTTGTACAGTTTAACTCATTTATGTGAGTAGCTGACTCTCCCCTACCTTCTGGCTCTCACTCACAGCCAGAGCACGTCTGTGAGACGTCTTTCTCGCATGCCTGTGCGTGTCCGTCAGGCTGTGAGTTCAGGTGTTTTCCTCTTTGCTCTGTGCTGATCATTCTCTCCTCTCTTTCTTGCCTCCTTTCAGTTTTGTCTGCAAACAGCTAGCCTGCACTGTCCCTCCCTCTGCTCTCTCCCTCCCTCTGCTCTCTATGTGATTGTTTCCTTAGCTCTGCGCCAGAGTGGAAGTTGGAGGAAGTTATTGAAGGAGCCAGGGAGAATTTATTAGAGCCAAACGGAGGGCTGCAGAGGGCAGTTTTATGTGGTATTGCTGTCAGGGAGTGGGGCAGACTGTCTAAGGGTATCTCGTGAACCCACTACTCATAGAATTCAATGCATGTTGTCCAAGTTTTCCCTAGAAGACTTTATAATATTTGCCGAAGAAGAGAATACGTTTTGTTCACCACTTGCCTGAGGACAATGTATGTATGTGGAAGTATGGGCAGATGTCCTCAGCATCTCGAGAGGGACAGGAGTGGTTTAGTGAGGTGATAAGAGGCCTGGTAGGCAGGGTTCAGGGGAAGCAGCCTGAAGGTGTGTCAAGAGCCGTTCGTCTGCCTTGGTGACTGGTTCTTCAGGTTTTGTGGGGTAAGGTGTGAGGGAGAGGCAAGGCCAACTGCGGGGGCTGAAGGCAAAGGGGGGGTGGGGGTGAAACTGCAGCCAAACGCTTGTTCCCACCTGGTTGGCAGACCTAGTCCTGCCAGGTGGCTGGTGGCTGCCCAGCAGAGCTTGGAGGTTCTGCGTTTCTCCTGCTCAGCACCCTGTTCCCCTGGCACATTTTTTCTGCGATTGCATCTGTTGGATTCTGCAGCAGTCTCAGGAATAGCCCTTTTGCATCATACAATGGCATGTTTCTGCTGCTGTAAAGAGTTGAGTATTGAGGCATATGTACTGTGTCAATAAATTACATAGTTTGTTTTGTGAGTCTTCAGTAAAATATGCACCCTTAATACCGTGTGTAACCTGTGATGACTTTCAGAATCAGCCTACATGTCCTCAAAAGAAGTTACTTGTGTAAACTATTCACCGAGTTCTGACTCACACTGGTACTTCCAGTGAGACTGGGGTTTCTGGATCTCATAGATCAGTAGCAACCAGTGTCCGTGGGTGGTAACCATCCATTCCTCCAGTTTCTGAACTGTACCTACCTGTAATTTGATTATACCAAGCAGCTATGCATCTGCTCAGGATCCATCGCTGTGTTTATGTCCGGGGGGGGGTTTGTGTGTGTGTGCGTGCGCATGCGTGCGTATGAGTCTGCCTGTGCATCTATGACGGGGCTGTTTGCGAAAATCAGTATGTGATAGGAGATATGGCTGGTCTGAAACATCCCTCATACCACAAAGTTGCCTTGGAAACATCATCCCTTATTTGCAGGTAGTTTATTGCTAGTATTACAAACTGCATTTTGTGTAAAAGGCTCTGCTTTTAAAAGATATCCAATTACAGTTAAGCAATATGCAAATATACATGCTTAAAAAAGTGCATAGGCCTATAGCACGTCTGAGTGGTTGTGAATATGTGGGTGACACTTACACTGACCTAACTAGTGCACAATGAGTTATATGTAAACAATCAAGGCATAGGTACAAACAAAGATTTGGGGAAACTATAGGACAGCAAACCAAATGTATTTGACTAAATTTGTACAAAATTAAATTATTCTCTCTTCCGTGCAGTATGTTTTTATGCTTCCCTGTCCAATCCTGAAGTAAACTGCCTTCATTTCAAACATGACAGCTTCTGCAGTGCCTGGGGTAAAGTCTTCCTCTGCAGTGCTGTCAGTTCAGAGGATTCAGGGCTGCAGATAATGATTGTCATTTGAGAGAGAGAGATTGATTGATTGATTTCTGACCCACTGAGCAACTTGTTTGAGCCACAGGTGGAAATGTGTTCTTGACTATTGACCCTTGTGTGGATACACAAGTGTGTTGAGTTGGTAAAAAAAAAAAAAAGCATAGCATACATACAACTTTAGTGATGTAGTCTTGTGACACTACAAAATCCTGAAGCATACATTTGTGTGTGCATCAGCCGAAGAGCTCGGGATCTCGTAGTCTAGATCTGAATGGCTGCTCACTCCCTACCTAACACCCTCCCCCACAAGAGCAGGTTAGAGACAAATGAGATGATCCATGTTCTACCCAGCTGTCCTCACTGGTAAGACCAGGTGGTCGTAGTACTTAGTTCAGCCGACCTCTCTGCTCTCCCTCCTGAGGGCCACACATGTGGCATATGACAAAACATCTTGACCATATAGGTGAACCCCCTGAGCCATAAATCAAGGTGAACTTTCATAATAAAACATTGCCAGCAATGGGCTTTGCAGACTAAATAAATTCTACAGTAATCTGTGATATATATTTTTTTTCTTTTCTGAAAGTACAGCCTCATAATAAGTTTGAGACATTTGTGCTTTTTTATGTTCCTCTGCTGTTCTGCAATAAGCTAATATTTAAACAAGTCTAGCTGCGGCTGTGTGAGTAATGGCTGTTTGCAAAATGTGCAGCAGTTTTTCCAAAGGAGGGTTTTCTCAGAAATAGTTCAGGGAAATTTGAGGTTAAGATGAAATGCTGCAACTTAGAAGAGAAGATGGATTCAGTTTCCCAGGTGCATGTGTTGAAAGGTTGCATTCCTCTTGCATTTCATTTCTGCTTTGGTGTGACCAAGTAAGCAGTTGGTTTCCTCTAAGCTGTGACATGAATTAATGGTCAGTGCTGCGTTTACCTGCCTTGATTTGGGTTTAAGTGAACACTTGACATGTTGTGTTTAGTCTGTACCATGCTTTGAAATCACTGGGTGTTCAGCCACACTTTCATTTGCACGCTTGAGACTAACTAGCTCAAATCTGAGTCTTTAGCTGGTTGAAAACATCAGAATTGTTGTCATTAGGTTTTGTGAGTATTTTCTAAAAGGTGGCTAAATTAGTTTGCTAAATTTACACAAACTGTAGTTAGGAAGTTGCACATTTTATTGTGGGTGCTGTTTTAGAAAAGACGTTTCTTACAGAGTGCATCAGCAGCTGTGAAATGCAGCATGAACAAGCATCTCATAGAGCGCAACGTATTCTGAAGAGATCCAGGTAAAACATGGAGGTCTGCATGGGACGCTTAGTTAATCACGCTACTGCCTGCACCTGCACAATACTAGTCGCTTTTGTCCTTCAACTTGTTTGTTCTTTACAATTTTGTCCCGCACTCATGATTCCATTCTGCTTTTACTCATTTTGTTTAAAAAATAAAAACGTAAAAGCGCACTGAATCTGACTAAATGTACCATATGTGGTGGCTGAGAGTGTCAGTCGACCCAGAGGTGTAGTATCGGTTTAGGCCTGTATTCACCAGATAAATTGGCCCCTGAAATAATTTTCAACTTTTGGGCTTAGGCTAGGCCTGCGGAGCCATACTTGAGTTTTGGGCCAGGCTAGACCACACAAGTCAATAAATAGTCCTGTTTCATATAAAATAGTTTCATTTACTGTATCTTGTTATATGATAGGTTATTTTATTATATGATTAATAAGATGGTCAGAGTTTAAACCAGTGCTCAGCCTCAGGCACCTGACTTTTCATTGCTGTATGCTGTATGTTGGCACATTTTGTGCCTTACGCAAACAAATGAGAATTCGCTGCAAACAACAGTGAAGATGGAAAAGGATTTCCAAGTATCAGACTTAATACAACAGTCTTATGTGGGTCCTTTGAAAGCTACGTCCTAAGCTGTGAATCCTGAACCATCTCCAGGATCGGCTGTTACATGTAGCCTGTGCAGTCTGTCTTCTAGGTTATTTGTCTATGTATTCATGGTACTGCATTTGGGTAGTGTGATAAAGTGGAAAAATACTACCTTACAGGTGTGAAATAGCACTTGTTTCGTGAGAATTTGTATTTACAAGTGAGGAAATACATAGGTATGGACAATAAAGAACTTTATCAGCTGTGATTTTTATTGTTGACCTTTTACCTTTTCATGTCCTGTGATTGGCTGTGGATATTTGGACAGTCACAAAGCTAAGTCATCCATAGATAATTATATAAGAGAACTTTGCTCACTCAAATTAAACCCATGAACACATTAACAAAGTGTAAGTGCTTACTTACCATGCTTGGATGGTAACTAATGATTACACTAATGTCATTAGGTATAATTTCTTTATATGGTTACAGCACTTATCACTTGGAGGCAAAGAATGACTAGTAAATCTAGCTGATACATTTCATACATTTTTTTCAGAATCCTTGGAAGAACTGTGATGCAATTATTCATGCACTTGATACATCATTAAAATACTACAGTATCATTTAAAAACATTCACTGAGCAGCTGCTGACCTTTAGTTGTGCTATTTTTGAGCTGGATTGCCCAGGTGTGTGTGTGTGTGTATTTTTTTCCTCCCATGACAGCACAGACAATGAGTCTTTTGCCACAAGCTGTTCACATGTTAAAGCTGACCAGAAGTCTGCCTGGGCCTAGCTGTTTTAAGCCTGCGCCCATAAGATTCAAACTTGGACCCACCCACACCTGCATTAAATTTACTAATTTGAGGCCACAACCCATCTGCAATTAAATTTTTTTGCTCTGCTTCTAGCCAAATTTCCATGACAGCCACCACAAGATTCCATCCTACTTCCACATTCATTCCCACAGAACCGGCCACATTACTGTCGAGCACGCCTGCACTTAAACGTTTTTGTCCTCACCTGCAGAGATGTGTCACATACTTACATATTTTTGTAATCATTTTCTAAAAAAAAAAATCAATAAATATATTAACTCTTAAATCATTTCATCTACTATACAAACAGACACCATAGCGTTTGAAACTGAAGTATGCATTGTGAGTTATGCTATATGTAAATACAAAATTGCGTATTGTATTGCTAACAAGTAAGAAACATCCCTATAAACTATAAGTTTAAATATTAAATGCATAAACGAAAACCGCTAAAGAAATATTAGCAAAGCCTGTAATTATTAACATGCATTAATGGTCTGCTTGAGATTTCAGTGTAAGAAGAGAATGTTGCTTACAGAAGAGTTTAAACGTATTGCGTCTCTGCACTAGAACACAACCACAAACACTGAAAGCTCATTCAGAGGGAACAGTGGAAGCCGCAGTGCAAAGGACAGGGTGTGCTAGCTGTGTTATCTTCTATGTAAAATACGATATAAAGATAGAACAGGACAGCTAATTAGATTGACTTGGTTCAGTCCAGTGAACTTTCTCAAGCTAAACTGTTAAAAAAAGCCAGTCCTTTGTACTCGTACATACAGACAGCTGTCAGAATCTGCAATGCCCCCCTGTGCATGTGCATACATGTTTGCAGTCAGCTCAAGTTATTATACTGTACAAGTGCTGGCAATTCTTTACTGTGACCTTTCCATCACTGAAGAACTGCACGGAACCGATGATTCAGACATCTCCGACTTTTCTGTTTCCAACAGAAAACAATCCTGTCGGGTGACACGGAAAGTTATCCGCTGTTTATTTTGCTCTCTGCAAACTTTGTTAGTTTGCAAATTGTTGGGGAAATATCTCGTTAAACTTTCTAAGTGATTGCCAAATTATTTGATCTGTATTAAACGCTAGTGCAATAAGCAAGGCCCATATTTTATTATAAACAAAATCATTATAAATTGTCAAGTAAATTGAGAATGTTTTAATGTTGTAGTTATTATATATTTTAAATTATTGTTACTACTAAGTACTATTATTATTTTGCAAGATTTGTCCACAATTTAATTTTTTTGGCCTACCTCCCGACTGTATTCTTTTTGAATCTAGTTTAGAGACATTTCTGAAACAGTGGCTTTGTAAGTGCTCTTGTGGTTCTAGTAGTGTGAGTAAGCGTGGGGCTGTCTAATCTGTAGATAAATGGGTGATCAGAGAATATAAACAAGGTGTAAACGGACACTCGGAATGACAGCTGCTCTCGCTGAAACGCAGCCACCATCAGCTCCAGCCACCATGAAGAATGTAGCCATAGTTTGTGTACTTTTCCTTTGGTTGCTTTCTGTAATACAAAGGGCACTATGGCACGGCGTTCCATAAACGCGTGAGCGTGAGGGGAAACTGTGTTCATACATCAACTTGTTTACGGTTTTCTCTGTGGCAGGGGACGTATGGTTTATTAGTGATGTTAGACCTGCAGTTTCTGAAGTAGGCTAACTGCGTTCCAGTGGCCTGTAAATAGTTTGTTTGAGGCTTCAGTTGAGTTTTTTGAAGGTGTGCTGTGCACTGGTTGTTGTGGACGTGCTGGGGGTCAGTCTCCCCACTTTATAGTCTCTGTCATTGGCACCACTGATGCTGAAGGACCCTGTCTGCCAGTTTCAACACTCAGAATCCCCTAGTAGTTTTCATCAATGGAGCTTTCACTCTTCTAGTCAATCCTAGACATTCAAATTGATCTTGGGTTCTGCGTAAACATGCAGAGGCACCCACATGAGGTGGTAAACCTTTTACTGTCATTCATGGGTGAATATATTTATCATAAACATAAAACAGTGGACTGGCTTTTCAGCTAATAGCTGCTAATGTTTGGTGTTCTGTTCTTGGACATGTATATACAAGAGTTGTGTCAATCACATGTGACAGCTCCTACTTTACGATCAGCATGGACCATGGACGCTGGCCAGGGCTGCTTGTTGTCCAGGACCCTCAAGCTTCTGAGATCGATTTGGAGACCTGCCCTTGGCTGGGGGGTGGAAGGGGGGGGGCGTTTTTCAGCACCAACCTTGCCAGCACATTCCGCTCAGTGCAGGCCCTGTGTCATCTGCAGCTGAGGCAGATGCCTAAATTGGTCTGCCGATTCCCTCTCCCCCGCCCTGTCCGCTCCCCTTTCATTTCCTCACTCCTTCATGTGACTCCCCTCGACTCCTGTCCTTTTTTGGGCAGGGATGCGAGGGAGCTCCCAGAGGCCGAGGAAGAAACTACGCGCCTTAATAAGGGCATGTCTGGAATTTCAGCCGTGCTTTTGGGAGCTGCTGAATCACGGCGGGGCTGCGACACACGGACCCTCCGTTTACTTACCCTCACGTAGCTCCTGCCATAGCGAGGCGGTTGGCACAACCGTTGTCAATTTTTGTCTCGTGTACCCATAATTTATTGTTATGCAAATGTATGATGTCATTATTCTCTAAAGACGCAGAATCTTGTTTTAACTGACAGCTTGCTGTTATTTACGTCCCAAACCTAGGAACCAAAGAAGTTCAGATAGAATGGCATGGATTGGCGTTCAGACTTACTAGTAAAAATCTAAATGATTCCAAGTCTAAATGAGTGATAATTGATCACATACATTTCTGCATAAGCCTTTTTCTTACTGACCAACAAATTTTTTTCGTTTTGTTTTTTGATAATCATCATGACCAACAGTCCCTCTGTTGAGGCTGTTAATAATAGGGTTAACACATCCCTCCGAAAGCTGGCCAAGGGGGAGCGTTTTATGAATCTTGGTTGAAACTGATTAAATTGCCAGAGGGAGTAGTTAAAGCTGAAGTGCCGCTCATTGCTTTCAGACCTACAGATGAAAGGTGCGATACCAGAGAGCAAAACACAAGTGGCATGCCCATATTCCTCTGTGTTTACCTGCAGCATCTGTTCAGGAAAGAACAGTGTCTTTTTTATTTTTATGATATGTTACGTTGTTACTTACATAGACCACTTCTAATTTGCTTTTGTAAATAATTGCAGTAGCTGATTATGGTGGACACCTGCAGGTGGTGTGGCGGCCCTGCAACGAGGTCATATTTTCAGGTTCCCATATTACTGGGCTGGAGGGAAGTGACCGTCCAGCCTCAATTGAAAAATCAAGCACAATAAAAGACTACAAGCTTGTGTTTCTCCTTATGTCTTTGGCCAAAATTGCAAGTCGACACCTCTTCACAGACATGTATCTACTGGATGTGAGAAGAAACCAGCAGTGTGATCCTAATGCTGACTTCTTCCCAGTTTAAACGTACCCTTTTAAGGAAAGAAGGAAAACGTCCTCAGTTGTCACTTCTGTTCAAAAAAAAAAAAAAAAAAAAACAACACTTAATCTAGATAGGGTTGTAGCAGGAAAATATTGGACAAGAAACAAAAAGGAAGTGAAGGGAGGGTGTGAGGACAGCTTGGAGATTCTGGGCGGCTTGGTGAGCCCCAGACAAAGTCAGTGTCACTCTTCTCCAGGAGAACCTCTGAGTGAGGTCTTTAAATACGACACAAAAAACCTCTCTGGTTTCTCTGCTTTGTTTTTATAGGCCTTTGAAGGTCTCCTGTTAAATGCTTTGGAAGCTTCAGTGAGAAATAATTCCTGGTTTTCACAGAAGGGTCACCAGACCACGTGTGGAAAGCAGCGGCTGGTGTGCTGTCCTAACGTTAGATGGGGACTCTGGGTACCATGAACAAGCTTCTTGAAAAGTGCTTAAAGTCCCTCTCTGGTTTCAGCAGTGGTGAGACTACAGGAAGATGATGCTTTATAACCGCAAAAACGTCCTGTGGCAGATGTTTATTAGCTAGCTTTTAAAATGCCAGTATAACGGTGGGGATAATCTATCGTCACTTTTGTCGTAGAAATTCTAAAAATAGGAGTGATTTGTCATCGGAGCATAGAATTATGCAAATGTTTTCCAGAGATCTTTGCTTTAACGTAGTTGATATTATACCTTAGTTTGACATGGCTGTCTCACCAGAACGTAGCATGTAAATAGCAAATGTAAATTGTTTTTAGATGGAAAAATAAACACACCATGCATTTGTCTGACATATAAAGTCGAGTGACAGAAGCGTACTTCTGTGTGATGCTATTTATAGTCTTTGGTATGGAGTCTGTAAACTCCCTTTTGTAGTTATTGCCACCTATCTAGACCGTTTAATAAAAGCTAATTTAGGAAGTCATAAAATTTATGATCCATAATCCACTGTTTGATCATCCTTGCATCAGATATTTCTCTGAGATCAGTTTATATTTCACAGTACCGGTAATCTGTAGATCTAAGGTTTTTTTTTTTTCTTCCTTTTTTCCTTATTGCATCTTTGTTAGTTCTTGTGTTTCAATTTGTGGAATTAACAATATATCTGAAGTGCAGAGAACTGACTTAAAATGGAGAGAGTATTTGTGGCTGTTTGTAAATTCTGCTTTCGAGAGCAAATTAGTCACACATAATTGCTAGTCGTCCTATTAAAGTAATGACATCAATTTAACTATAAAAACCCTGAGTTAAAACGCATGTTTATCCTGCCTAGAGTTTAGGGTGTAGCTCAGATCTTCAGAGCCGCAGCTGTTCAGTGCTCTGGCCTTCTATGCCCAGAGTTCAGTTTTCCCAGATTTTGGTTTTTCCATCCCAGTCTCCATTTGCACAACGCACTCTGATACCTCCTAGCTAGTAAGGGCTAATCTGACATCCCAGCATGTGGATGGTAACTAGTTTCCACTTTTCTCGCTAGTTGTGAAGTCAGGGCTCGCCTCCGGGCCCAACGGGGAGCCGCCACGATTGCGTCCAACGAGTGGAGCACCAACGGCAGCCCAGAGGAGGGGCGTGATGATGGGGCCGACGGCCTGGACAAGACCATGGACGGGGACGCTGAGGGGGTGTGGAGCCCCGACATCGAGCAGAGCTTCCAGGAGGCGCTGGCCATCTACCCCCCCTGCGGCCGCAGGAAAATCATCCTGTCCGACGAGGGCAAGATGTACGGTAAGAGAAACGTGGTCTGAGCACTTCTGTACTGACATGCATGACGATGCAACGTCCAGTGTCATCCCCTTCTGATACAAGTTCCTTCCTTTTTGTTACAACTGAGGCTGCTGTAGGTGAAGTTTAAGTCTGGCAACACTGTGGTCCAGTAGGTCACATCATGCCTTCAGGGTTGTGTCTTTTAATCCCACCCACATCTTTGTGTGAACAGAATATTTTTCAGTACGCCTGTGGAGTTTGTTTTCTTTCACAGTGTAAAGGCATGTAGTGTAGGTGAATTGCCAACTAATACTAACAGGCAGCCCTGTGTAAGTATGTATGTGACTGTGAATGCATTGTGTTGGAACCCTCTCCAGGATAAACAATAATGCGTGCCCTGTGTTGATTGGAAGGGGTGTAAAAAATGAAAACTGATCATTTGCCTTTTTAGTTTGAGGGTCAGAATGTCTATCAGAAGAAAGAGCACTGTCATGTCCCAATGAGAAAATGTTTATGGTTTATTCCTTGGCACATGAGTGTTGGACATACAATCATTAGCAGGAGTAGCACTGGACTGTTAGCTGCCAGCATCCCATGCAGTACAAGTATAACTATGGAAGTTATAACATGGCACATAAAAGAACATGTTGCCATTATACACTGCTGCTGAGACAAACTTATGTTATTGCTGTGAGATGTGCTTTTTAATTCCGAGTGACAGTTATGGAAAAGTGCTTCCTCAGTTTGTGCTAGCATAAAGCACTGCTTATAAAAGAGCCCGAAGGTGAATTACACAGCTGCGCCTCCTGGACCAACATGGCTGTGTGGCAAAACAGGTGTCTGTCTTTCATCACACCCCTCACTTCACGTGGCCCATAATCAGTTCGGCAGCTGTATCTCCATTGTGATGGTGCTAAACCTGTGTGTGTGTGTGTGTGTGTGTGTGTGTGTGTGTGTGTGTGTGTGTGTGTGTGTGTGTCCCGCGCGAGTTTAGTCTGTGACCCTTTCTCCTCGTGTAGAACGGGCCTTGGAGAGAGGCCGACATTCCAGGCATTTTTTTCCCTGGCTCGTGAGGGACAGACATTCCTGGGCGGCTCAAGGCTCGGGCCCGCTGGTGACAGGAAATAGAACCCTGACACGACAGAAAGGGAAGGTTTGTTTCAACGGGCTGGCATTTTCTCCTTTTGAGGAAGTGCCGACCGGTGCGGCTGCCCACCCCCTCGTGTCCCGTGGTGACTATCTTCTTTCAGAGCACCCTGCCCCCCACACCACCATCCCTGTGTGTCACTGAGTCACTCTGTAGGGTGACACGGGAGAGAGGACACTGACAATGCTGGTGGGGCGGGTGTTGTTTTAGATGGTGGGGGTTATTTAATCTCAGTGCCAGTGCTTGGTCTGTCATTTCCTTTAGCTGCATTTGTGTGTTGTGGACATTTTGATGTTTGGCAATAAAGAATTAAAACCCACTGACTTGTGGATACACAAACATCTGTGTCTCAACCCATTTAAAATACATGCTAATCCCAAGAAGGACATTTCTTTTGTATGGTTGTGCATACATTTCTGTAAAAATATGTTTAGACTGGAATGAAGTAGAATTTTAAGGAGGTTGTGTAAGACACTTTGAAAAGCTGCTTCTTCCAGTCTTAAAAGAGCAGTGATATGGTGTTACCCACAGTTACAGCCTTTGATTATTTCCCTGTCAAAAAGTGCAACCGCTGTTCTTTTTAGGTCCTTGGTTCTGTCAAGGTGCGTCAATGAGAATTCCTAGACTCTTGCACGACCCTACCGTTAATTGGGGAAAATGCGTTGTGGAGAATCGAAAGCACTTACTGGAACTGATTAATTGTGAACCTTGCTGAGCTGTAATGAAATGCAGGGACAAAGCTAAAAAAAAAAGCAGAATGGTTTTACTAAAGCAGGAACAGTTTAAAGGAATTCTACTAATGCTGCATCCAGAAACTGATGATGTTAAATGGGTCCATATACTTCACGTCTTTGATATGTTGCCAGGTAGATCTGTTTGAAATGCCTAAACTAACAGCTGTTTTCAGCTGCATTTCAGATATTTCAACCATTGAAAAAACATGCTGTGAATGGTATTAATAAACTGATCTTTATTCATGCTCAAAAAAAGATGAAAAGAGTTCCTGTTGTTGGACATTCTTGTGGTGTAAATGAGGTGTTCCTTGTTTAAACAAGCACATGCATTTGTGTCAGTTATTTTGTGGATCTTTGAAAAGGAAACAAGAACTTTTGTCGTGAAATAAAAAAATAAAAAGACATGAAGTTATGATGCAGGCGTGATCTCACTTTTTCAGATGTTTTTATGTCCCAGAAGAATAACGAGGTCTGGCCGTGTACTCGTAGTTGTTTATCCAGACATGGGTGTTTGCTGTTGTCAGCTGCAGGCGTGGAAAAGAAGATCCAGTAATGAATGGGAGGCCTGCCTGCCGTGTTCTCTCAGCCAGTGTAACTGTGCTTATGTAAGTGTGACCAACAGGGCATTCCCCACACTGAGCTGTGCTTTGTCTTAGGCAGGGCTCATCAGTTAGGTTTTATATATAGAATTATTATTAAGTAAATGTTACATTTTACATATGGCAGTTTTTTGGCAGCACAGGATAATGATTACTGTAATTACTTTGAATGACTAATTTAGTGATTTGGAAATTTACACATGCTGCATTACAGGAACAAAAAAATTTCATTCTGTTTTCCTCTTTTCTAACTACATCAGATCTTTAAAGTACGTTGCAGTTTGGTTTTTATCTTGCTTTATAATTTTGCCATGACTTAAATATGTCAGAGGACGGATTCCCAGACTAGTGAGAAGTTAGAGATGAAAGCCCTTTCTTTACACTGGATTATCGTGTGTGTGTGTGTGTGTGTGTGTGTGTGTGTGTGTGTGTGTGTGTGTGTGAGTGAGTGTGAGTGAGTGAGTGAGTGAGTGTCAGTCAGTAGTGGAGGGGAACAGGAAGATGTTCCACGTAGTAACATATTTAAACCAACGTGAAGTATCTGTGTCTGAAGTTCAAGAACTGGGCCGCACTCCAGCCCCTTTCAGCTGTCCTTGGAGAAAGGGAGAGGGTAAAACTGATTTCTCCATATGGTGCAAGACAAAACCACAGCCATGAGACCCATACATATGTCACCTGTAGAGTGTCTGGTGTCACACAAGAAGCTATCGTGCCTTACACAGCTCAACAGCAGCAGGACTGCCAGAGTAGAATGTTTGCCTTACAGAATTTATACTATGCAATCACATACATTTTACAATGATAAACAATATTGTTGTGTGTGTGTGTGTGTGAGAGAGAGAGAGAGAGAGAAATAAAATTTTACTATCTCTACCTAAACTGTAACCTTTTACAAAAAGTACTATTAATATAAATATTTATTTCTATGAGAAAAATAGCAGACTGATGGCTCAATGGGTATGAAATCAGAAGGTCTCCCGGCTCAAATTCCAGCCCAGTCGTCAGCTGTCTCTCTGAGCAAGACGCTCCATGCTAGCTTCCTAGGCGTTGAGAGAATGGCCGCCCACTGATTCCCCAGGAGATGGGTTAAATGCAGAGAAGGAATTTCCCTGTTGTGGGATTAATAAATAAATAATGAGATGATACACAAATATAATACAAATTTGTGTATTTCCATGATAAAAGCTGGCAACAAAGTAAAAGGTAGCGATTAATTAAGGGTGTATGTTATAATATTTACCACCCTGTCATGTCAAGGAAGTGTGTAGGGTTGTTTCACCATACTGCCTCGCTAGGTTACTATAGAGCACTTGACGGGTGAAGTTGCACGGACCTTTCTCACTGCTTAGACTCTTTCATGAATGCAAATGCTGATTCCACATTTTTGCACAGCGATACATGCAAAGAGTGAGCATGTGTGGGATTTAGTATAATTAATACTGTGAAGCCGTAATAGGAACTCACTTGCCAGTAGTGATTTGAATGAAGTGTTAATGTTGAAACTTGTATCTGTTCAAGGAATAGTCATATCTTTTTTCTCGTTATATTCTTATGAGACTGAGAATTTTGTGTGTAATTGCAATAAAATTTACATTTTCTCACCTGTTGATCTACCACGAGTAACAAAGAGTATTGATGTGTGGGATGCACAGGTTTGTTGTTGTGGGATTAACCTTTTTGAACCGGTACTGATAACATCTCTGGGTCAAAGGGCTCCCTCTGATTTCTCCTGACCTTTACACTGTAAGTGTCTTGGCTGATGTCATTGTGGTCCTGTTTACACAAGTGGTTTGTTTCTTTCTCTGTACTGTGAAAAATGAACAAAATATCCACATCTGATTTCATTAAATCAGGCATGGGTTCTGAATTTTCTTTGCTTTTATGCTACCCATGTTGTTTCAGAACAATCGTAAAGCACGGTGGAGGATGATTTGAATTAGAGCGGTCCCATGTCTTTGTTATAAGACTCTAGTGTGTGTGTGCAGACAGCCACTCAAAGAGAGATGTTCTTTTACGGTTTAACTCCATGTTTTTCTCAGCAGGTCCTTGAACAGGTCTGTGCACGTCCTTGAAGTTACTTTGCCGAGAACTCGAGACAGGATCTGCCATGGTGTGCGGCACACTTACGGACACGTAGATTTTCGCTTGCAGTTGCTTTGTTTCTCTCTCTCTCTCACACACACACATACACACGCACAGAACTGGCTCTCTACTTTCCTGTTTAGGGCCAGTTACATGGTTTTGCTTTTGTGTCCTTACATGGTGTTCTGTATCTCAAAAGAGAAAAAGGAATACATAGCGTACTGAGCTGGTTAAACATTCTGACACGCAGTCACATTTAACATCGATGGCTTCTCAAGTTATAATGTGTTGCATAAGTTTAAACTCATGGAAACATAGGAATGTGTTTTAGGGCTACACTAATTTCTCATTTGCTTGATTTTTACCTTCTTCCTAAAAAAAAAAAAGTCAAGGTTTGGCCTAGAGAGTCTTTGAGCCACAGCAGAGATTTATTGAAGGGTCCTTTCTTATGACAGAGAGTGGGGCACATGCAGTCATCTGGTAAATGTGCTGGGAGGGAGAACCGCATGTCTCCAACAGCCACCTGGTGATAACCGTACACCTTTACGCACATCAGCAGCTAGAAGTGTGTACGGCATCACTGTGACCCCCATGAGCCAGAACAACAAAGGCTTTAAGCACTCATTCAACCATAGCTCTAAAACAGGCCATTAGCCAGTGTTTTTGTCTGTATTATAAGAAAACTAGTGAAGTGTTTGTGATCTAAAAAAAAAAAAAAGGGTTTCAGGGAAAAAAAGATAAAAAAAAAATGCATCTGAGGACATGTTAAAGTTTAGGAACATTTTGGAAGCCAGGGAATTTAAAAAGCAGGAGAGTTGTGTAGAGAGATTTGATTGTTTGTGGTGCCGTTGCTTCACGTGTGCATGCAGATCTTAAAGGTGTGCTCAGGTGAGCTCTGCACAGCTTTGGGGGGGGCACTGAGGGGCGCCGTGTTTCTGCTCAACTTTCAGCCACTCCTCTCTGCTTTCGATGAGAATAGGCCAGCTCTGCCCATATCTGTCATCTTGGTGTGTCTGCTTCTACTGCCTGAGTTTCTGTGTGCCTCTCCTCTCAACAGAGATTACATTTTACTCAGAATATTAGACATTGTAAAAATTCCGCTGATTGTGTCTCCAAGACCGTTTTTGCTTGTTGTTTTCCTATTTTCTATCTGTACGTAATCTCTGGTGGTAGCCTCTAAAACTATCTGGAATGGCAAGGGCAGGGGTTGAAGCCCACCCAGAAATGAGAAAATTAGACGTTGACTTTCCTTTCTTTTTCTTTCTGTTCAAGCCTGGATTAAGTACCTGCACTTCATGTGATCCCTTGTGACAATTTTGAAAAATTTCATTCATAACAGGGGTCGCAACCTGTGGGTCTGGAGCAAGCGGCTCCTCCCACCCCCACTCTGCAGTAGCATTCCCAGTAATGGGAGAGGGACCAAAAATGCCTTTTTTTGATACTCAATGTTGTAGACCCCTGGTCTAGACCAGGGGTGGGCAGTCATGGTCCTGGAGGGCTGCAGTGGGTGCAGGTTTTTGTTTCAGCCAATTCATTCAATTTAATAGGTAATTAATTTAATTACATATCAATTACAT
>JABJVR010000033.1:3473719-3497077 GCA_025773905.1 Chitala chitala | reverse complement strand
AAAACTAATAAAGTTTGGTGAGATTTTCTGGATTGACCCAATAATGATACAAAAAAGTTAATAATGTTTAATTGACACTAAGATTCAATTAAAAGCAGAAATTTGCTGAAGCAAAAACCTGCACCCACTGCGGCCCCCCCAGGACCATGATTGCCCACCCCTGGTCTAGACAAAGTTTCCAAGGACAGATAGAATAACTTAATACACCAAAACGGTTTTACATACAATTTTTTACTCTTGAAATTTCCTGCTGTTCATTTTAGGCATTTTGTGTCTGTTTTGGAGGCTTTAAAAAGGCACAAATGACCTTCCTGTTATGTATGTGTGTTTTTACTTGTCTGAGGGTGTACATCATACACACAATTTTTACAGTAATTTAGGGAATGTTTGGAATTAAGCAGTTATGAAAAAGCCAATTTAAATACTTACATTTTTGACTAATGAGGTTGACTATTTAGACACTGTGAAAATCTTGATTAATGTGACATGTTTAGCAGCCTTTTTCAGAATTATTAATACAGCCAAAATATGGCAACATTTCTCATTTTGCATGGCTGATGACCCTGTACCACTGGCAACGTGGGTCAGCGTCAGATGCCACAGAATCTAAAATGTTCTGTTCTTGGTTGTCATCATTATTGTTAATTAAATGTTAGGAGTAAGTTTTCTGTGAATATTAACAAGGTCAAACTGGCTGTATTTTGAGATGCTGGCATGCAGATAAGTTATTGAACTGTGACGTCTTTTTTTTGCTGGTGGGGAGGTAACTGTTGGGTGTGGGTTCTGGCGTCTGGACAGTGTTCCTTCTCTCCATTTTATCCTTCTCCAAATCCATCTCCACGTGTGAATTTCCTTCATTTGAGAAAGTGACTTGCATGCTGGTTTGAATTAGTTCTCAGTTTCCCCATCACTCTTATCCAGACAGTATTTAAGTGATTGGAAGAAAATTTACTTAGGCTTTGTGATGGTTCCCACACAGGTTGGGCCCTGCCATGTCCTGGTTTGACCTCCTGGTAACTGTGTTGAAAGACATACAGGCTTTTTAAAAGTACATAGTTTCTCCTATGCACTTGAGTTTAGTATTGTATTTTTTAACCATTCAGCAGATGTTTTTCTAATGACACATGCATAAAAAATTTTCTGTTTATTTTTTCTTCCTTCTCTGCTTACTTATTAATTTGGTTCCTTGGACCAAAGTCAGTACTTTACTGCTATTTATTTGGCACATTAATTATTTGAATTACGCATTATAATTACGTATAGCTCATTTGGTGTCTTTTAAAAATTATTAAATATCCTGCTTTCCCCACTGCACATAATGGTAATTGTTTCCAATTTGTGCTTTTTAAAACTCTTGACTCTTGGCGCGGAAGTGGATGTAGGTGATTAACCTCAGTGCTTCTGTCGCAGAGGTTAATGTGCCCGGCTTTAATAAAGGTTTCAGAAGTCAGTTATGTTCCAGAACTTTAGCAGCACGAGATGACTCCGAGGTCCGTGTGTCTTGCGAGAAAACGAAGGCAGACCAAGGCTCCGTCGTGGTGGTGGTGCTAGTTGGTTTTGCAACTATATTTGAATTGGATGCACCCTGAAACCAACCCTGCTGCTCTGTTTCCACTTGGATCCATTAAGTGCTTAAAGCAGATGAGTCGCTTCCTTACGAAGGGAACGTAACCAAACCACCACAGACTGCAAAGGAAGCATTTTTATGTTAGACAGGGAGCTGAATAAATGGAACCCAGCGGTTTAGCCATACTCCCCCCTTCAGTTTCCCTCTTCATCTTGGCCAGGGAATCAAAGGGAGTGGACCTGAGTCAGCATTTTATCTTTAAACTGCATGTTTTTTTTTTTTTTTTTTTTTTTTTTACCATTTATAGGAAGCTTGGCTCAGTGTGAAGCAGTAAGATGCTGTTCAAAACTGCTGGTCAGAGCTGTTGCTAAAGAGGTGGAGCGTGAGTACTCGTAATCCTCTCCTCCTTGGCCATGTTGAGATGTTTATGTGTCGCGTGTCTTTGATGGTGTCGTCTCTCCACCACAGCTGGAATCTGTCCAGTTGGTGGAGTGTCAGCTAATGCTCAGAACCCCACAAAATGGAAGTTTGTGAAAATAAACAGAAGCGTGACCTTCAGGGCTCCGTTTTTGTGACTAGCTAACTAGTGGATTTGAAATTTTGGCACATGGACAAACCATTTTATCTTTTTAAACGCTACAGGTCGTGCTTGCCAATGAATAGATTGGTTATGGCAGGTGTCGTTTCAGAGGGTGCTTCATTGATCTCAGGGAAGACTGCGGAGCTGTGTGTGTGTAAAGAATAGTGGGAGAAGGGATCACAGAATGGCTGTCAGTTTTAACAGGCCCCTCCTCCGCCCCTTTCTTTCGGTGGGCCTCTCCCGCATGCCTCTCTTTCGGCAGGACTCTCTCGCGTCCCTCTCTGCGGGTCTCTCCCTTGTCCCTCCTTCCTTCAGCTGCTCCCAGGCTCTGCTCTCAACTCTTAGACAGAAAGTTGTACTCAGAGCAGCAGCAGCAGCAGCTGTGTCTCAGCTGCTCAGGCTGATTTATTAGCCTCACCCAGCTTCCCAAGGGGCCCCAAGACCTCGCCCACAGCTGCCGCCCCCCCGGAAGAGGCACTCGACTGCCGTGTACTTTGTTTTGATTCACTCCAAATGTGTGTGTGTGTGTGTGTGTGTGTGTGTGTCTGTTTGTAAGTTCACTATTTGGTATATTTTGTTAGGCTCCATATGACAGTGTTTGCCATTTTATTATGGGTGTTTTTTTTTTACCTGGGTATTTGTCGTTCCCTGTACAGGGCAATTAGTGTCAGAGCAACAGCGCTAAATGACTGTAGCAGGAGATCCATCACTGGGCCTCTGTGGTCCTGAGCTACCTCAGGGAAATGTCAACAAAGCGGCAGGCTGGTGTCCCGCAGACAGTTGGGATATTCCCCCTTCCCGCCCCTCTCCTGCCTTGCGACTGCCCTTGCAGATTGCCTGCGTGTTTGCCTAGTCATAAACACTTTATCCACTTGCACAGAGTTATCCGAGCCCAGACACCACCTCCATTCTCAGAGTTTGTGGGGGAGTGGGGACTTCACAGTCCCTTGTGTCTAAAGCTTGCTCACAAGGCAATGACCTCCGAGGACAAACCTAGTCCATGACGCTACAGATATTTTCATATACGCTCATCATATGCAGCCCTGTCCAAACTCACAGTGTTGAATTAGCCATCCAAAGTGAAGGTGTTCTACTGGGAATACGCTTTTAGAACATTTAGGAACTTCCCCTCATCTTATGACCATATGCCCTACTTTAGTCTGGTCCTGACTTTCACCAGTACCAGTGAAATAGTTTTACAGTTCATAGGATGCATTTAGGGGAATCTTCTTAGAAAATATCTTGAGAACTTACAGTGGCTATGTCTGGTAATAATATAATCAGACCGCTGTTTAGAATCCAGAAGAGAAATCCCACACGTCAAGGCCTTTTACAGCCTGAAGATAAGGGTTTGAAAATGGCCCACAGTAAACCTTTTGCAACAACTTTTGGAAGTTCTAACTCAAAATTGAGCATTTTGTTGGGAGTGTGGGGTCATTACCACTGTAGCAGCACACGAAACCTGCATGAGGGTGGCATTTTGGAGTGTTTGTGGGAGCAGACTGACAAATTAGGGTGCTCTGATGAATGGATGTGGCAGATGGTGAATTTAACCTGGTGAGTTTAACCTGGAGAGCATGGATGGATTTGTTTAGGATGTTTGAAATTAAATATTTTTTCTCTGATTTATTGGTGATGCTCCTCACAAAAGATAACGAATATCTGTCATGGTATTGTGGTTGGACTTTGCAACACTCGCTTGCACACACTGAAGCTTTTCTGGGAATGGAATGGAAATTTCCGTAGCGGCAGACATGAGAAGGTGCACTATGGGGTTAGACAGTGGTTGGAGGAGGGGTTTGGGGTCTGTAATGAACGGATCAAATGTATCTGGGGTAGAGCAGGATATCCTGTTGTAAGCTTCTGGAAGGGCTTCTCTCCCACTACCAGAGGGGGGAAAAAAAAAGTGTGGCAGAGAGACCGTGTGTTCAGTTTGGTGGGAGGTGTGGCTAAATTTGTGTGCTGTGCCCACATTGCTAAAACTTTTTCTGCTAGTGGGCACCTGCCAGTGTTTTACATTGCTTCTTGTCAGAAACAATTTGTCAGTCTGATTTTCAGAATTCACTTTTGTTTTTTCATCATCAGATATATCTAACGTTTATATGCAAGACATCTTTCTTGCTAACAGATAACAGAATATAAAATTATAGTGTAAAATCAGAATCCGCTATGTTCCTGTCGTCACTAATTCTTTAAAGGCGTAACTGCTTAGTATTACATTTCTTTTTTCTTTAGACATCATAGCATATTAAAGTGGACATTACCTTACACTTGTACATTATATGTGTGTGTGTGTATATAGGTCGTCGTCGACTTACGACCACAATCAGTTTTAACCAACTGGTCATAACTCGATCTGGTTGTAAGATGGCCTATGCAGAAATTACCTTACATATATTAAACTGTGTAATGATAATCGATGATGTCATCGGCTGGGGCTGCGTTCATCAGGTTTTAGTCAAACACCGTACAGTATACTAAAGTACATTTAGTTTAATAATGCAAAATAATTAATTGCAAAAACACTGCATACACTACTGTAGTACAATTGGTTTAATTGCAGCTGGGGCAGCACTCGGGAAGTCTATTTTTTTATAAACAAGGTGAGTGTAGTCTGAATTGTTTGTTTCTTTCTTTGTACATTTTGCGATATGGATGAAACGCATGATGTGCCATCCGTTCAATCCTTGCAAATCGCTCGATGTTTGGGTCCATTCCTTCAAAACGTGCAAGAAGTTTATTCAGTAGAGATAAAACTTCTAATAATCCCTTAGTTCTGAACACAGAAAACGAACACAGAGGAGGCGCACTGTACCGAGTCTGAGTTTACACTGAGTTTTACACGCAGAACTGCCAATGCTGCTGGGAGCTGGGCGAAACTGTCGTGTGCTCGTACGCCCAGCTGGGCAACGCTCACCAGACATACCGGTCACAGTCGTGGTTGTAAAGTGAAACAGTTGTAAGTTGCATAGGCCGTAAGTCGACGATGACTTTGTGTGTGTGTGTGTGTGTTTGTGTATTATATTTTCCCAGCAGTCTTATGATGGATTTGGATTTTGTCCAGGGTGGACCATGTGCTGCACCCTGGGTTGAATGAGATGGCTCCAGGACCCCTGCAAACCTAAATTGGACCAGTGATTTGAAAATAACGGAATGAGTTAATAATTCACTGCACTGAGCACAGCATATACTGCACTGATGTCCTCTTTAATCAGGAGTTACTGAAAACATGCTTGTTTATACAAGTTGTCTTTGTTTTTAACTGTATTTGGCAGTGTCGGCTGTGTTAAAGCACTGGCTTAACTAAGTAAATATTTGCGATTGATTTTAACACTTTATTCAGAAGCAAGTTCGGCATTCTATAGTCTTTCAGCTCACTGTTGAACGCTGTTCTTCCTTAGCAGGTTACTGAGGTCTTAGGAACTTAAACTTCAGTACTGTGGGCTTATTGTTATGCCTGCCTGTTTAATGAATGGCTTCCATCAATGTGGGGGTTCATTGATATACAGATTATTCAGTTCATGGCCTTATGTTCTAAAGGACCTTCACCATGAAGGTAACAGCTACGAAGCTGCGTTCTTTTACAGTGTGTTATGTAATTCCCCGTAATAGCGCCGTCCCTAATGTGTGCCACAGTAAGTGACTGGTTTCCTTGTGCTGTGTCTGGGAAATTATTCTTTTTCCACCATACCATTGCCGGAAGAGAGACAGTGTGAGGCGGTACTTTGACATTTAAAGGCCCACGTCAGCACCGGGTAGCCCGTGGGATCCGTCCGTGCGGCGAGATCTGTCCGTTTGTCCGTTTTTGGCTCGGACAGTGGGTCAATTGTTCGTCCCACAGACGCTGCAAAAGAATGAGCATTTGGCAGTCGGGCGGGGGTTGGAGTTGGCCTGTGCTCGGAGCACAACCCCCCTCCCCACCCTTCCCCCACCAAACATGGCTAGAGGTTGCTAAGTGTGCCCTTTAACCTTATCAGCTGAAGCCCTGTGAAGGCTTGGAAGAAGAGTCTGTTCATTATCTTGGCTGGAAACGTAATGATCTTTTAATGACCACACCAGCATGCTGGTTCATGTAGGACATTCATAATGGAAGGTGTGCACCCTTAGGGAACACTATACATCTCAGCACGTGTCGTCTGTGTGTGCTGGTAAAACCCCAGGTCCAGCTCTGTCCTGTTCAATTGTATGTATGTTAAATTATGAATCTACGTGCATGTATATGTTTATGAGCATGAGGGTCCATTTAATTGAATGTGGATACATATATATGAACATATGTATCTTGTATACCTGCACATGTGAGCATACAATACACAGTAAAGTGTTTGCAGACTGCTGAGGCAATACCCATCCCATTACACGCAGGGCTGTGATATGCAGTGTGGAGTTCTTGGAATGCAGCGACACTGATGTGGGCAACATAAGTGTAGAACTACAGCCTCAGAGGAAAGGACCAGCTCTGTTTGTAAGGAAGTCATGCCCAGCATAATGAAGACAGATCTGGTGTGTGTGTGTGTGTGTGTGGGTGCGTGTGTGTGTGTGTGTGTTTTGGCATTAGCAGAGGGCTGCTAGCTCCTTCATGGTTGAATTGTGACTGTACCTGGGAAGAGGATGACTTTTGAATTGTTCAGTTTTCTGTCTTTAAAGTTGTTTGCTTAAAATTAACTGCATGGTGATGTATCACGCTGTAGCCACACCAAAGCAGCGTGGCACCTGTCAGCTATGGGGCTGCCTGCTCTCCCTGCACTGTATGAGAATGCGTGAGGAATTCCAGGTGCCGGGCACCGAGAGATGGCACGCTGTCACAAAGCTCATTCGCGAACTCTCGGAACTTCCCCCCCGGCCTTGCTCTCTGTTCAGGCCTGTTGCATGCAAAGGATTGTGGGACGGAGGGGGGTGAGCGTGAAGCTGTCAGCACGCTGCGATGCGATGGAGAGATTCACAGCTGCGGGGGTTTGTGCAGCTGTTCCCAAGGTCACACAGCCCCCCACCCCACCCCCAAACCTCACTCCGGCCTTAAACGGTCCACTCAGACCTCCTTACTGTATGCATGCTGCAACTGAAGAAACACTTGTTATCATGCCTAAGCTAAGCTACATGCCTTTGTTTCAAATTGAGTCACATGATTCACACCATATAAAAACAGAACACATTTCATCCAAAGAACTTCATCTGTAGCAGGTTTCCAATAACACGATATTTATTCTAACACATCTGAACAACTGTAGCTACTGCTCATGTAACATGCAGTTTTTAGCATTGTGGCTGCCTTGCCCGTTTTTACATTTAGTTCCATGTTGAGATTGGAGTTGAAAAACATTAGGCACCACCTGTGGTAGGCTGCTCATTTCTGCAGTTTGGACTGTGGTTGCTGTGGCAGCATCTCTCTTAAGCTTGTCTGTTTCAGGGAACCACGGTCAGAGCAGATCAGTACATTTTCGTTTCACTTGTTATACATTTACTGTATTTGTATCTAGAGTTCTCCTAATCTCAATACTCTCATTAGAAAGGAAAAGAATGTTCCGAAAGGCAGGTCGCAAAGTGGTGCACCCCTGAAGACCTTTGACGCTAGGAGTGTGGGGCTGTGTTAAGATGACTGCTTAGTGTGGTCTTTTTCCTGCAGAAAGTAAAACGATTAAGTATACATCAATTTAATTGAAAATGTTACGCAACACTGTTTAGCAGAATTTGAAACATCTTGTGATGTCTTTACTTATCTCTTTTCTCTATCTCTCTCTGACAGCTGTTTTCGTCAATTCTTTACATAAATAGATTAATCTCTGAAATCGTGGATAGAATTGTTCATACAAGTGGAAAAAAATTGATACCGTACTTACTATGTTTTAGCACCATCGTGTGGCTATTGCTTGTAATTGCATTGTCAAAACTTAAGGGGTTGGACGCTATGCAGTCGTTGGATTTCTGTACTGATTGATTTCAGGCTGGCTTACATTTGTTCAATTTCAAATATCTGACGTGGTAGTCTATGTAGAAGGCTTTTCTGTTGTCCCACAAGTTCAGCTGTTTTATCTTCCTCCCTCAAATTATTTTCAAAGAAGTGCACTGTATATTGGTAAATCGAAACTGACATTTCTTTTACAAACCTGTGATCAATAGCTAAGCTTCTTTAAATGTTTAGAATAGAAGGGTCATAGTTCTTTATCATGTCGGTATGTAGGTTAATGCCAGAATCCCATTGTTTAACCTTAATTGTTTCAGTCGATGTGCAGCCATTTAAATGGAAGAGACCTTAATAGATAATATGTTGTGATCTTTTTTTGTAGGCCGTAATGAGTTAATTGCAAGATACATCAAACTACGAACAGGAAAAACTCGCACAAGAAAACAGGTAACAAAACATTTTTGCACATTATATCTTTTGCTTGTGACATGGTGTTAAACGTAACACACTAATATGCATGTGCAGTCTTGCAATATTACATGAATTCTTGGACATTGAACCTTTTTTACAAGTATTCTTTTTAAGTTGCAGAAATGTTTAATGCTGTCTGTAGTATTCATGTTGTACTAAGCCATTGAATAAGTATGCATCATTTTGTGTTCTGTACTAGAATAACAATTTGATATTCCTTTTGAACGTAGAGACTGATTCTTCTTGGATACTTTGTTACCTCACTATATTGTTTACACACTGATGTGCTATAAGGCAAACAGAATGGCAAACGTACACCAGTCCTGTGAAGATACACTTTTCCGTACGCTTTCTGTTCCAATATCGCTATAGTGCTTTTCTTTGTCATCCTGTAACAGGCATTTATCAATGTCTCCACTCAGAACGATTTTTTTTTTCCTCTGATACATGCTGTTTGCTCAGGAGAAGAAGTAAAGCATTAACTGATCAGTTTATTAGAAGATCATACACTTAGGCCTGTAATTATAACAGTGTGAAACACTAGTAAAACAGTTTGCTTATTGTAAGGACAGTTTGTGGCCGTTACACAGGGTAGTGATGTCTGGTTCCCACCCTATAGATCGCATCGGTTAGAGCTTAATGCTTGACACATTTAGAATGTACTGTGATTAATTGTACCATGTCTGTGTGTAAAACTGTTTCACACCCTGTAGGTGTCTAGTCATATACAGGTGTTAGCGCGGAAGAAAGTTCGGGAGTACCAGGCTGGTATCAAGGTAGGTCCACCCCCCGGCAGATGAGCGCCGGGATCTCTCAAGCGTCTCTTTCCTCTTTGGTTACGGCCTCTCTCCTCTCTCTTTTTCTCTTTTCTCTCCCCTTCTTTTTTCCCTGTTCTGCTCTTCTTTCTGCAGGTTTCTAGCCACTTGCAGGTTCTTGCCAGGAGAAAGTCTCGTGAGATACAGTCAAAGCTGAAGGTATGCGCTTATGTTGCAGGCTGGGCGGAGCTTGTGGCAGCTTTGCTTGGGGCTAACCAATCAGAGTGGATGTGGACTGGCATGGCAGGGGCAGTAAAACGGGAATGGCATTTTGCTGGTTATAGTGCTTCATCAGGAAAAACTCCACAATAGGTGTAAAATAATGAACTATAATTTCCCATCTATTCATTAAATATTCTTTTAATGGATGCATTACTTAATGTAAAACTTAAGGATGCTATACAGAGTTTGTAATGAACTTCTAATGTCATGGGAATTTTATTTTATTTTAAGGTTCCCACAGAAATCAATAAATAATTACCCTTTTACATTGCTTGGAACAAATTGTGCATTTTCAAGACTTAGTTTTTTCAGTGGAATTATTTAACTTAGGTTGTTTTATTCAGGACAAGTGTTTGATAATTTAATAGTAATAAAAATAGTATATTAATTAATTAAAGCAGTATAGAGCTTTTCAAGACACCTAAAGTGCTTTACAATTGAGTAAGGACTCTCCACCACTAGTGTGTACTATAGACGATGCCAGAGAGCTCACCGCACACCAGCTGTAGGTGAGGAAAGAGTGATGCAGCCAGTTCACAAGAAGGGGTTATTAGCAGGCCATGACTGATGAAGCTCTTTGGGGAAATTTAGCCAGAGCACTAGGGATCTCCCCTACTCTTGGACCATGGAGAGTCAGGAGTCAGTTTTACGTCTCATCTGGAGGGCAGCGCCCCATCACTGTACTGCTGTGGTAGGGCCCACACAGAGCGCCCCCTGCTGGCACCACTAACCCCACTTCCAGAAGCAACCACAGCTCTCCCAAATCCAGGCGCTAACCAGGCTCAGCCGTGCTTAGCTTTAAGGGCTACCACACTTGAAAGCAGCACTGTGAAAGCTACTGGTAATAATTTTATGTTTAAAAATCTTAAATGTTTTTTTTTTTATATTTAATAATTTAGGCATCTTTATTGCTTTTGTTACAGTATGAATTTAAAAAGAGGAGCTGCAAAAGGAATGGACAAACAGGAATCCATTCAGTAGTATTTTTCAGTTCAGAAAACTATGTAAAAGTTTCCAGTTTTATCCAATAGAGGGCAGTAGTGATGTGATATACCCAGACAGGAACTTAGTGACATTTTCACATTTATAATTAGATACTACAGTATTACCGGTACAGTTAGTAGACCCACCTGTAACACAGGTGAGTAATTTTAGGTAATTTTTTTTCAACATACTTTTTAGTTGCTTAACATTGTCATATATAGAAACATTTAGGACTGCAATTTTGTCACATGTTCTTTTGAAGGGTTTCAAGATGGAACAATTTAGAGTTAGTGCTTGGTTCAGACTCATTAAACTGTAGTGTTCCAGGTTGTTTTTTTATCTTTGAACAGAACCTGGCTGTAAATGCCTTTATTTTCCATGCTGTGAGGGTGTCAGTATCACTGGTTGCATGCTGTGTAGTAAGCACTGAATCTAGGTTACAGATTGTAATGTAAATGTAGCCTGATTCTCTCTCATTCGTTCTTAGCACAAAACAAGATAAGGATTCAGTTGTGCGTCTCAGAATTCCGGCAGTCGTCGGTGTGCATAATGTTGATTTAGGGGCAGCTCTGAGTTCTGATGCTCACGGAAGTGTGCTTCCTGGGCAGCCGTATCTATTTGCTTTGGATGAATTTTGGCCGCCGCATGCCAAAGTCAGGCCACAATCTGATGTACCGCGAGATGCCTTGCTCACGCCAACATGGTGTCTGTGTCTAACATGCTAACGCTATTGCCAGCGGGCGTGCTATCGGCAATTGGCTTTACTGCGCTTCATATTAACTGCTGTCCCCACACCCCTGTACCATTTCCTGTCTTTCTCTACCTCCTCTGCTCTCTGTCTATCTCTTCCCAGTCTGAGAAGCTGGTGACTGAAACACTGTTGACACAGTCATTCCATAGACTATCACTGGTTTATTTTAAAAATATTTCTGTGAGGAGCAGACTTCCTGTCCGTGACGTTGACACTCAGGTCGTGTTTTACATCTTGTTTATTTACATGATCGTACAAGTCCATTTGAAGAGACGCCAATGAAAGCACGGGTTGCCCTGTGTGATGTTTGAATTAAAGGTCTGTGCAGGCCTTTTTGAACCCACACCCGCCTGCCACCATAAGGTTCTGTTGCTCTTCCACATTCGCTCGCTCAAAACTTCCCGCATTACTGCCGAGGCACACCCACACTTACACATTTTTGTCCTGCCCTCACCCACATACATTTGCATACATACACATTTTGGAATAATACATTTATTGATTAATCTGGAAAATAAATAGTTTCAATGACAACATTAGAAATTGAGACCACAGCATTAAAAAGAGGAGTAAGCACTATGTTTGGCTGTATAAAAATACAAAATAATGTATGGTGCTGTTAACAATTTGGATAAACATCCCAATAAACCATATAAATTTAAATAATGTTAAATAAAGGTAATTAGATAATTCAAGAAATATTATTTTCAGATACTGTAGCCTGTAGCTATTAATGTGTATAACATTCTACTTGAGATTTTCTTGGAAGAAGAGAATCTCATTTACAGAGGAGAGTTAATACTATATTTCTGGTCAATGACCACTGAAAACACTGAAAGCTCATTCAGAGATGAGCTTTGAGAAACTGGAAGCCAAAGGACAGGGTGTGCTAGCAGTGACAGAACAGCACAACTCAGGACTGACTGACTTTATTCAAAACTTTGTCAGGGAAAACTGTCAAAAAAAATAAAATAAGCCATCACTCTCCTGTTACTCACGTATACAGACGACTGTCAACACCTGTCACGCCCATCTGTACTTGGGCATACAGACAACTGTCAAAACCCGTCACGCCCCCCCATATTCAGGCATGCACATGACTTCATTCAGCTTAATCAGTTAAACTTTACAAGTACTGGAAATCCTTTATTATGACTCTTCCATCAATGAATAATTTTGATTATGCAGGTGTCTCCAGCTTTACTGGAGCTCGTCCACACTGAGGCTGTCAGGTGATACAGAAGCTTACCAAATGTTTATTTTGCTTTGTGTAAACTGTCAATTCGTGAATAAAACCCTGTGAGACACAGATTCTCTTCCTTAGTTAGATGTAAAGTGTGTACTTAGGAAATATTTAAAAATTAACATTAATATTATTATTAATTTTGCAAAATTAGTCAATTTAATTTATTTTTGTCCCACTCCCACCCCCACTGGGCTGGCTGACCGCCCACTCCTGCCCTCGGTACTGAACATGAGACCCACTGCAATCTTGCCGGGTCTCGCGGTTTCCAAAACTTTTTTTTTTTTTTGAAAGAGCTCAGTATCAGTTTTTGCCTCATAAACTAAAAGAATCCATGAGAAAGCAGATAATCAATCTGGCACTTTCCAGTGAATATAATCCCATAAAAACTTTAATTTAAAGTGTGATGTAACAGGCTGTCAGGTAGAGGTCAGCACATCAGACTGTTCTCACTGCCTTAATGTAATGGACCAGAAAGCAGTTAACTGTCCTTAACCAGTGTGTTCAGTGACCAGAGTCACAGCGTGGGAGTCCCACTGATTCAACATGCTTTGTTCCCAATTGTAACCCGGTGACCTGCTTTTCAGCACAGTTCCTTCATCCGCCCGCATGTGACAGTGGTGCTGTCACGTCATCGTGAGCTGGGTTTGCACTAGTTTAGAGGAAGTGTGCAATACCCCATCACTGCTGTATAGAATTTAACATGGGTCAAGCAGCTGGTTCTGGTAAGGCAGTAACCACTTGGGAGCATTTTGACTAATGCGCTTCAAAAACAAATGAGTTCCATTAATGGGCCATACATTTCTTGTATAGCCTTAATGCTAATTGGACCTGTATGGTTGCTGTTTAGCTGCATTTTCACTAATATGTACAGCCACTTTCCTCCTGAAATACTGCTATCTCCCTCCTTCAGCCACCTTCAGCAAGCAGAAGATTTTATAATTTATTATTTTAATCAAACGGATTTGAGAGATTGACGCCTGTCATTTTCATCCAAGGGGATGACGTGATGCTTCTAATCTGCTCATTCACAGATGCATTATAATTATTGCACCCGATTTGCATTTTATCAGGATTTTTTTTCTTGTGAAATAATAAGTAACACTAATTGCTCTTTTTTCTTCCTTTGATTCAGGCTATGAACCTGGTAAGTGTTATTTGATTATTGCCGGATGCTTTTCTGCTGATTATTGGCGGATGCTTTTCTGTGTTCCGGCTGCTCACTGGCATATCACAGGGTTGGCATGCCTAGTAACCCCCCCCCCCCCACGAGCCTCACGCTGCCTCAGCCATAGCTGGTCTCAGAGTGCCGTCAGGGAACTGGTGCTAACGGCATAAGTGTGGCCAAAGATTCGTGCCTGGTGCCTCTCTTCTGGCTCTGGATCTTTGGACGAAACCTTCTGCCAGACTGAGCCCATCCTGCTTTCGTTTAACGCTTTTACTAGTTTTAACATGGACAAATAGAGTGAGATTTAGAAAAAAAATTGTCAAATCAGAAGCACTAGCTGTGAATTGATATTGTAGTACCTACAGAATTTGGAAAGATAATTGCTTCATTTACTCAGAGGCTCAGCACCAAATTACTGAAATTATATTATGTTTGCATGTAAGTTTTATTTACTTTAGATGTATGTTGAAGTGTCATGTGGTGCGTACTGGCATCCACATTAATGTAAAATGAATAGATGGCTTGGCTTCTCTCCTAGCTGCTTTGTTCTTCTTGCTTTTGCTGGTCTCCTCATGGGAGCTGATACAATAACCCACACGCACCATCTTTACATGTGTCATGTGTACATACTGTATAAAGGTTTGTCTTCTCCATAGAGCGGCTCTGCTTCCTTGCTTTGAGGTTCGGTAGCTAGCTGTACCGCATGCTGTGGGATCATGAGGTGTGAGCTTGAAGGACTGGGTTCTACGTGGTAGATCTCACATGTTACCTGGTGCTGTAGTGTTAGTGACTGTTTTATTTATTCAGTTTTCATTGTTGGGTCCATGCCCACAAATGGGTTTTTGCACAGTGTTGAGGCCCCCTTCCGAGCATCTCGTTAGCTCCTTCTAGATCATGTTGGAATGCAAGTACATGAGTTTACCGATTCACGTAGCAAGGGCCGGGGTATGCCTTTCAATTTTTTATAAATGGACTAAGCTGCCGTAAGATCTGTACGTAGGATATAGAGGATGATATAAATTAATAACAAATATTTTGAAATTAAATTATTCTTTTAATTTTCAGTTTGAATACTGTAAATATAAAGTTTATGAAATGGAATGAACGTTGCACAAATTTTTTTCGTACATTTCGTACAAAAATTTTTTGCAAATGGCATTAAACACTAAGGAAAAGAGATCGAGAAGGACATTAGAGCTCTGAATGTGACTTGGTATAAAGTACAGAAGTTGGTACCTTTGACTTCTATGTATTATTGTTTTTAAAAGCAGTGAGGAGTAGTCCTACCTCAGTTAGTATTTCTGTGGAAACATTGGTATTCTCACTCGTGGTTCCGTGCACGCGGCTGCACGTGTGTGCAGACACGCAAGGTGGTGTTATGCTGATGTTCCATGTAAAGTCCAGAGCGCCCCCTACCTTTTCCAGTGACATTTTACATTTACAGGAACTAATGACGCTGTTCAAGTTCTTCTGTGGCAGTGTACCGTGTGCTTCTGAAAGGTTCACTGGGAAATGTAGTCATGGCAAATGGCCTGCTCCAGATAATACTGAGTGAACTATGTGGAGGATTGGGCAGATTAGGGCGTAACACACACCTGCTCTTTCTCTGCCTTTTCTCTCTCTCCTACCTTTACTGAAATCCTGCTTCTCGAGCTATGTTTTGTTTCCTTATTTAGGACTTTTGTATAAAATTGTAAACTATGCATGGATGATACTGTGCATATTCCGTGTCTTAACGTCTGCACAGCTGTTGCCATTTTGAACCATAGCTGAAGCCTAGGTTCTGTCTTGAACCTAGTGCAGTGTATAAGGTGAATTTGTATATGAATAACTTAATTCACTTGTTACATTGAATTGATTTTAAACAACAAAACGAATAACCGAATATGTGGAATTACGGAACTTGCAGTCATTTCATTCTAGTGTGTTAAAATGCAGTTCAGTTCAGGTGTGTAATGAACAGACAGTTCAGCATCTCATAATAAGAGCCCTGCTGTATTTGTCAGTGCCTGGAGATGAAGCAGCAGTAACCTGTTGACACCGCACACCTGTCCTCCATACTGTCACGTTGTTTTCGGCAATATTTGGACCCTATATGAAGCCCCATCATCATCTTCTCTCCCAGGATCAAGCCTCGAAAGACAAAGCCCTTCAGAACATGGCAGCACTGTCCTCAGCACAGATTGTCTCCGCCAGTGTGATGAAGAGCCAGCTGCCTCCTCTGCCTCAGCCGCCTTACGCACCACCTGCTGGGGTGAGTGGCCAGGACAGGGGTTACACTGTTGACCAGTTGGGGGACAGTTAACATCAGTATGTACAAACAGTGATTTGTTATAGTTAACGTTCCAAGCAAATTATTTTATCCATAACAGATGTGTATACATTTACATCTTTACACAACTCCATTATGAGGTACTTTACATTAACACTTGTTTATTGTTTACAGCAGCATATCTGAATAATGTAGAAGTTAATGATCTGTAATGATCCTCATTTATTAGCTTTATTGGTAAGATGTCTGTATCAGTAAGATGCATCCAGTGGTTTAATGCCTGCACACTTCTCCACCCAACCTAATCCAACCCCCACCCCAGTTCTGGCCAGCTCCTATTCCTGGACAGCCCGGTCCCTCTCAGGAGTAAGTACCTTCATATCAGATTCTAAGAAATTATTTTTTTCGTACGCCTTTACCTTTCTGAATTGTATTTTAAAATTTTTTGCATTTAATATTGGTTTAGTAAGGACAGTATGTATATTTGCTTTGTAAATTTTTGTATAATTTGGGGAGATTAACAGACATCCCTGAACAATTTTTTGGTTTGTTACACTTGAGGTAACAGTGGTATAATGAATATGAAGGCTCAGTCTGAGATGGTGTGCGTGCGTGCGATGAGAAACTGTTGGCTTAGAATAATAGTGAGTTTAAAATGGAAACTCATCTCAAAGCTTTAATGTATATTTCAATTTAGTTTTTTTCCCCTCTGTTTTTTTTCCTCTCATCATTAGTATTGTTTTATTTTTTTGCTAATTTTTTTCAATGACTAAATTCCTTTTTGTGATATCAATTAGATTACCATATCACTGTTTGTGGCAAAGAGCTCATGCCACAGCGCAGTACATTACCCACACAACAAAGCGTCAAGTGACAAATAATTGACTGCTACACTGTCTGGGACCCCATGGTCTTTTTGGTTAAATGAGACTTCACCGTTATTCACCGAGGATTAAGGATGAGGCCAACCTACGTGATAAACTAGCTGTGTACCTCCTCAGGATGAAAAGTGGCAGGATGTTAATTAGAAGTGCTAAGAGATGGAGTACTGCGTGTGTTTATGTGCAGATATATAAATCACACATCATCCAGTGCAAATAAGTTTAAAACATTAAAGATCAAAGCATTGCTTGAAATTACAGTATACAGTGGAACCCTGGATTGTGAGTAACAAGCTTTACTAGTGCTTTGCAAGGCATGCAAAAATTTTAATAAAATTTAACTTGGGTATCGAGCAATAACTTGCATGAAGAGCATTATCATATCAAGTATGATATGTTTTTTATATCATATCATATTTCAAATGTGATTAGGGTGGTGTGCAAAATGTGGGAAACAGTGCAAAATTTTATTAAAAAGCACCACCCGTATAAGGCTATAGCAGTGTGAAAGGCGAATCTGTTTAAGGACAATGCAATGTCACATTTCCGCGTAGTCCTCAAACGGAGGCAAAAGCAAGTGTCATTGGATAGGTTAGTGTTAAATACGAATAACAATCCAGTGAGTCAAAAGATGACAGTGAAAACAAAAAGCGTAAATTAGCGTAAATTAAGTGAAACCAGAAAGAACTCCCGAGAATCAAGTTCCAGATGTTCTCATGGAGGGTGATTCTCCTTCCAAGCAATAACCCTCCTCCTCCTCTCCTCCCTCTTGTCTCCCTCACGCCAGCCACAACTCTTTTCAAAGGTAAAGTGCAGGTTAATTTGTTTTATTTTTACTTTATACTGAGTATTAATCATTGTTATTTGTTTCCGATATTAGGGACAATAATTTGTACATAAAATACCATAAAAAATTATTTTTATATGAATATTTTTGGGTATGTGGAACGGATCATCTGACTTTACATTATTTCCAAGTGAGAAAATTCGCTTTGATATACGAGCGTTTTGGATAACGAGCACTTTCCCAGAACAAGTTATGCTTGCAATCCAAGGTTCCACTGTATGCCTAAACAGATTATGAAATCGCATCTAATTAAGTATCTTAAAATAAAACGTGTTAGAGATTGTATCGGGGGTTTACCGTTGTTTTATTGTTTCTTTCATATTACTCCCACTTTTTGAAATTAATTCTGTCTTCCTTTTTCAGCATCAAACCATTTGCACAGACACCGTATCCCAATTTAGCAGGCCCTGTTCACACGCCTATATCAAGTAAGAAAATTTTACATTTTGTGTATCAAAATATGTAAACGTAACTACTGTGTGTTTGCATATGATTTATGTTGTGGCCAGCAGGAGAAAAACTGTGAGATTTGATAGATTCAAATGCAAATTTCATAATATGCTTTGTTTAGTTGCCATAGTTGTCAATTTCAATAATCAGATGATGTTTTGCCGATATCTTGTAAAGTTACCAGAACAGCTGGCAGTTTGTAAAGCTTTGTGTACAGTTTATGAAAACAACAGGATATGTGTGGGCACGGGCACCTGAGCAGGCACATTCTCTCACACAGCCTACGAGCCCCTGCCAACACCGCTCCCCCCAGCCGCCACGGCAGTTCCCGTGTGGCAGGACCGCACCATCGCCTCCGCCAAACTGCGCATGCTGGAGTACTCGGCGTTCATGGAGGTGCAGAGGGACCCCGACACGGTGAGTCTGTCACTACCTGCTCCGCGGCCCGTGGTCCTCTTTCAGGAGCCCTGGATGGAACCCTGTTCAAACACGTAGGCCATGATCATGATCAAGTCTCAGGCGTTTGATAACATTGTAAAGAGCGCATTGACATTGATGGTAACATTACGTTCAACGTTTGTAACATTTACGCTTTCATCATTATTAGAATAGACTGGTTGAAAAGCTGCTGTTTTTACTCTCTATAACTCCGCTGCATAAAGTGCCTGCATGTTACTGAGCCTTGTAGCATTCAAAAGAAATATGTGCTCTGCTAGACCAATGCACATCCTGTCCTTTGTTATGATGTTAACGCTGTGGACATGCCGGCCGGTTGGCCTCCTCCTTGTCATTACAGTACAGCAAACACCTGTTTGTGCACATCGGGCAGACAAACCCCTCATACAGCGACCCCCTCCTGGAGGCCGTGGACATCCGGCAGATCTATGACAAGTTCCCCGAGAAGAAAGGAGGACTGAAGGAGCTGTATGAGAAGGGCCCGCAGAATGCCTTCTTCTTGGTCAAGTTCTGGGTAAGGGCCTTGTGGACATGGGTTTGGGCTGCGTTTACAGTTTGTTTACTGTGTTGGTGGGTTAAAACATGGGAATTCAGGCAACATGTGAGTGCCAGTTAAAATTAATAAAGCAGGAATTTTGAAGGAAATGGAAAACCTGTGAACTATGTCAGCTTCACCCAAAGCAATATCTGTTGATGTCTCATATAAACCCTGTCTTTTTATTTTCAGAAGGTAAAATAGCTCTTGTTAATGTACATACAGCATTTGCGAAACCTCCGTTTTATCCTCAGCCAACAGTTATACACAATACTGCAATGAAGGGTCTTGGACACCACTTTGTGTGATACCAGCACACACAGCTGGCCAGAAATTTCTTGATAAATGTTTTATTGCACAAAAACGTGTGGAGACAGATTTTATGATAGTCTTAACAAGTCAATTTTATTCAGCGATTATTTCCATTCGTAAGCAGCTGGTACATGTAGTAGTAGTACATGTATAGACATTAACTTCATATATATTATGGAAATAGCAAACAGAATAATTTTATGAAAAATTATTTGTGCGCTGAAGCATGCTATTGCTGTTTCAGCATTTGCAGAGATTGTAGCAAATATAGCATAATATAATGAAAGTTCCCTTTAAACACAGAAATCCATGATGTTCTGTCTTACCCTTAAAAGTGACATTAACAGTGGAGAATAGCCTTTTTTTATTTTTTATTTATTTATTTTTATACTGTAGGTTTGTGCATTTTTACTTCATTGTAGTACCCTGGGAAACCTAGCCGTTTCTGTGTGACATCCATTATGATTAGCGATTAGCATGTGTGGGATGGGTATAGCTGTAGATACTGCATAGAGCAGGATACTGAGCCCGCATGTGGCCCGTGTGCTGCCCAGGCGGACCTGAACAGCAGTGGCATGCAGGACGGTCCAGGCTCTTTCTACGGCGTGAGCAGCCAGTACAGCAGCACAGACAACATGACCATCACGGTTTCCACAAAGGTGTGCTCCTTCGGCAAGCAGGTGGTGGAGAAAGTGGAGGTGAGAGCCCCCCCCATCCGACCGTTTGAGGTCCTATCTGGCCTGAGCACCCTTACCCATGTAAATGAGTCTAACCCCACCCCCCACCCCCATCAGACGGAGTTTGCCCGCGTTGAGGGCGGCAGGTGTGTGTACAGGATCCACCGCTCGCCCATGTGCGAATACATGATCAACTTCATCCACAAACTCAAGCACCTGCCTGAGAAGTACATGATGAACAGCGTGCTGGAGAACTTCACCATCCTGCAGGTAGCCGAGTGACGGCCGTAATCACGCCGCTGATGTTGTTGATCAGCTTTCTCGTGTCTCACCACTTGTCCCCCTCTGCTTTTTGTCCTCCCCACCTTCTCTTTCACAGGTGGTGACAAACAGGGACACCCAGGAGACCCTGTTGTGCATAGCTTTTGTGTTTGAGGTGTCAACGAGTGAGCACGGAGCACAGTACCACGTGTACCGGCTTGTCAAGGACTAGAAGAGGGACAGTATGACCTATAATTAAAAATTATAAAACAGAAAAGGAGTTACTTGGTCATAAACATGCACACACACACACACACACACACACATACACACATACACACAAACCGAAAGCAAGCAAAACAGTTAAATATATTTTATAATACAGTGGGTATTTTCTACTATCGTTACTAATTTTGTAAAATAGGAAATGTATGAAGTTAAAAAAACAACAAAAAAAACTATGCACTACTTTCTGTAAGGGCAATTCTGAATATACTGTTTTAAAATAAAACAGGTTACATCAGTTATGTTCCTTAACTGTTTTCAGGGATGACATTAATATTTTTGTTTTATGAGCTGATGGAACAAGGAGGTTTTTTTATAGCGTGGTTTGCCAATTTCAGGAGGACATCTGTAGGAAGTCAAATGTATGTATGAGAAGGTGCAGAATAAGAAAGTCAAGTGGGGGTTTAAAAAAGCTGAATCCACACATGGACTCAACAGTATTTAAGCCTAGTGCAGTAGGTGATGACAGACATTCGGTGTCGAGAGTCCAATTCTAATGGCGGCTTGCATGGAGTTGTGTCCCCATTGTGTTGGGAAACTGCTCACTACCTCTTGTTTTGGACAACATTAAGAGATGCCAAGGAAGGAAATCCAAGTGTGGCGGCTAGCTCTGAGGCACTTTGTTACTCTGTGCCCTGAATGCGCAAAGCTCACCTTTTGGCAAAGGTGTCTGTGGGGGAGAAATTGGAATGAAGAGGTTGACTAGATGTTGCAATATGTAGGTACAAGTTGGGTTTCAGTTCAGCTTTGGGGTCATGTGACTTTGAGGGCTTTGTTGCAGGGGCTGCTGGCTATGGAATTATACCTAAGTTGCATTTAGACTGATTTGTTTGCTTTTTCTTTCTGTTAATTCAGATCAAATGCAAGTTGGAGTGATTATATCTACCTCCTGGTGCTTTGTGTTTTTTTTTTCTTTTCTTTTCTTTTCTTAACTAAAGCCTTATGCCAGAACCTGATCGAAAAGCCAGGAAAAGGGTACAAGGCCCAGGCAAGTCAGGAACCCAAAAACCTACAGCGCTTACTGGAGACATGCTTTCTGTGTAGTTATTGGTACTCTCACTGCTTCGCTAACCCATTTGACAGGTACAAAAAGCTAAACCAGAGGTACTGTGAACTGAAATGCAGGGTAATTTAAACAAGCTGTTGTTATTAATAATAATGTTATTAAGGAGCTACCTTTATACAAATGTTGTTTTTAACAGTATAGAAGGAGCCAAATGGATAAAGTTTTTACATGAGTATTAATGTGCTTTCCCCCCCTAATAAACCCATTAGTTTAACTCAGTATGTTAATTTTAACATAATTCATTTATGTTTTGGTCACAGATTACTCGAGTTTTAAATTGCAATCACATACTCGTTCAGAATTCCATTCATTTTCCAGCTGCTTATCCTAGATAGAGCTGCAGGGGGCGGAATCTGTTGTAAACAAATATTTGTGTATATATATTGGTTAAAAAAAAAAAAAAAAAAAAAAAAGAAGAGTTTTGGACTAAATTTTCATTTTTAAAATGGGATGTGCACTATAGCTGGAGGGTGACAATACAGAAATGCATATGATTTAGAATTTTAAATACTTTCTAAAATATTGAAAGATATTGAAACTGAATTGACGTGTGTAAATAGTTGGAAACACTGCCCACAATGTGCTTTTTCTTTCGTTGAAAAGCTCATTTGAAGTTTGAGGACTGGTGTTAATGGGAAGCATTTGGACAGAAAAGAAAACTGGCCGCACGACATGTGATGCACTCAGCACCAAGACTTTTGCTGCAAAATATTTAGCTTATTCAAAAGCGCTTTTTGTACAGGTGACCCATTAATCACAAAATTACTTTGCTTCCCTTACTTACCCCTGTGCCTTTTAATTATTTTCTTTTCTTATTTTATTGGGTGTTTCCTGCCGTCACAAACGACATCCTGCCTGGTTACTTGCCCTGAGCCTGACTGTGTCTTGTACTGTGCCGTTACTGTAGACTGCTCCTGAAATGGGGTCCCTAAGGGGTGACAAAGGGGTTACCCATCTGCCATCTTGTTTCATGTTGGAGAAGGGAGAGGTTCCTGAACACTTTGAGGGAGGGAACAGGGGGTGGATTAGGTGTGGTCAGGTTAACTGCACTCGTCAGCTAAGTCCTATGTGGAAATACCAGTGGTCAATATGGAACAGGAAAGGGACTTTTTGAGGTTCCACAGCCACATGGCCTGTTAAACAGTGCCTTTCACCCATGCTTGACATTTACATGTTTTAAACACTTGTTGTTTGGACCTTCAATAGGAGCTTCCACATCCATTACATATCTCGTTGTGTTGATGTTGGTATTCATTAGGTACGTGTATGAATTTAAAGCTTTTTAAGGGAAGGGCGTGAGTTATTTTGTAATTTTACCCTGTTTTATATTTGATGGTACCTTTGATTCAAAATGGTGCATTGCATTCTTGTATATTGTGTTGTCTACTTTGTGAGGGGTTGTATTCTATAATCAGTGTATTGAGTATAATCTAACAATAAAAGCGCATGGTGACTCAGAATTTCATTCTTGAAAGAAAATAAAACATGAAATGAGTAGATTTGTTATTATTCATGCTTTTAGAAATATGACTGTCAATGTCAATTCCTTAGATTTCCTAGGTGTTTTTTAGATTGAGGTAGCTGCTTCCTTTAGGTGGGATAATTATCACAGC